>CANNZV010000426.1:459336-711399 GCA_947561585.1 Caprella mutica
TATAGTGATGCGATTCTAGTAGTCTGATAGTACATTATCACATGGTCTCTTTTCTCTTATAGTACATCATCACAGTGACTCTTTTCTCTGATAGTACACCATCGCAGTGACTCTTTTCTCTGATTGTACATCATCACAGTGACTCTTTTCTCTGATAGTACACCATCACAGTGACTCTTTTCTCTGATAGTACACCATCACAGTGACTCTTTTCTCTGATAGTACACCATCACAGTGACTCTTTTCTCTGATAGTACAATATCACAGTGACTCTTTTCTCTGATAGTACATCATCACAGTGACTCTTTTCTCTGATAGTACATCTTCTCAGTGACTCTTTTCTCTGATAGTACATCATCACAGTGACTCTTTTCTCTGATAGTACATCTTCTCAGTGACTCTTTTCTCTGATAGTACATCATCACAGTGACTCTTTTCTCTGATAGTACATCATCACAGTGACTCTTTTCTCTGATAGTACATCATCACAGTGACTCTTTTCTCTGATAGTACATCATCACAGTGACTCTTTTCTCTGATAGTACATCATCACAGTGACTCTTTTCTCTGATAGTACATCATCACAGTGACTCTTTTCTCTGATAGTACATCATCACAGTGACTCTTTTCTCTGATAGTACATCTTCTCAGTGACTCTTTTCTCTGATAGTACATCATCACAGTGACTCTTTTCTCTGATAGTACATCTTCTCAGTGACTCTTTTCTCTGATAGTACATCATCACAGTGACTCTTTTCTCTGATAGTACATCATCACAGTGACTCTTTTCTCTGATAGTACATCTTCTCAGTGACTCTTTTCTCTGATAGTACATCATCACAGTGACTCTTTTCTCTGATAGTACATCATCACAGTGACTCTTTTCTCTGATAGTACATCTTCTCAGTGACTCTTTTCTCTGATAGTACATCATCACAGTGACTCTTTTCTCTGATAGTACATCATCACAGTGACTCTTTTCTCTGATAGTACATCTTCTCAGTGACTCTTTTCTCTGATAGTACATCATCACAGTGACTCTTTTCTCTGATAGTACATCATCACAGTGACTCTTTTCTCTGATAGTACCTCATCACAGTGACTCTTTTCTCTGATAGTACATCATCACAGTGACTCTTTTCTCTGATAGTACATCATCACAGTGACTCTTTTCTCTGATAGTACATCATCACAGTGACTCTTTTCTCTGATAGTACATCATCACAGTGACTCTTTTCTCTGATAGTACATCTTCTCAGTGACTCTTTTCTCTGATAGTACATCATCACAGTGACTCTTTTCTCTGATAGTACATCTTCTCAGTGACTCTTTTCTCTGATAGTACATCATCACAGTGACTCTTTTCTCTGATAGTACATCATCACAGTGACTCTTTTCTCTGATAGTACATCTTCTCAGTGACTCTTTTCTCTGATAGTACATCATCACAGTGACTCTTTTCTCTGATAGTACATCATCACAGTGACTCTTTTCTCTGATAGTACATCTTCTCAGTGACTCTTTTCTCTGATAGTACATCATCACAGTGACTCTTTTCTCTGATAGTACATCATCACAGTGACTCTTTTCTCTGATAGTACATCTTCTCAGTGACTCTTTTCTCTGATAGTACATCTTCTCAGTGACTCTTTTCTCTGATAGTACATCTTCTCAGTGACTCTTTTCTCTGATAGTACATCATCACAGTGACTCTTTTCTCTGATAGTACATCTTCTCAGTGATTCTTTTCTCTGATAGTACATCTTCTCAGTGACTCTTTTCTCTGATAGTACATCATCACAGTGACTCTTTTCTCTGATAGTACATCAGCACAGTGACTCTTTTCTCTGATAGTACATCATCACAGTGACTCTTTTCTCTGATAGTACATCATCACAGTGACTCTTTTCTCTGATAGTACATCATCACAGTGACTCTTTTCTCTGATAGTACATCATCACAGTGACTCTTTTCTCTGATAGTACATCATCACAGTGACTCTTTACTCTGATAGTACATCATCACAGTGACTCTTTTCTCTGATAGTACATCATCACAGTGACTCTTTTCTCTGATAGTACATCATCACAGTGACTCTTTTCTCTGATAGTACATCATCACAGTGACTCTTTTCTCTCATAGTACATCTTCTCAGTGACTCTTTTATCTGATAGTACATCTTCTCAGTGACTCTTTTCTCTGATAGTACATCATCACAGTGACTCTTTTCTCAGATAGTACATCATCACAGTGACTCTTTTCTCTGATTGTACATCATCACAGTGACTCTTTTCTCTGATAGTACATCATCACAGTGACTCTTTTCTCTGATAGTTCATCATCACAGTGACTCTTTTCTCAGATAGTACATCATCACAGTGACTCTTTTCTCTGATAGTACATCAGCACAGTGACTCTTTTCTCTGATAGTACATCATCGCAGTGACTCTTTTCTCTGATAGTACATCATCACAGTGACTCTTTACTCTAGCTGATAGTACATCATCACAGTGACTCTTTTCTCTGATAGTACATCTTCTCAGTGACTCTTTTCTCTGATAGTACATCATCACAGTGACTCTTTTCTCTGATAGTACATCATCACAGTGACTCTTTACTCTGATAGTACATCATCACAGTGACTCTTTTCTCTGATAGTACATCATCACAGTGACTCTTTTCTCTGATAGTACATCATCACAGTGACTCTTTTCTCTGATAGTACATCATCACAGTGACTCTTTTCTCTGATAGTAGGTACTTCTTCTCAGTGACTCTTTTCTCTGATAGTACATCTTCTCAGTGACTCTTTTCTCTGATAGTACATCATCACAGTGACTCTTTTCTCAGATAGTACATCATCACAGTGACTCTTTTCTCTGATTGTACATCATCACAGTGACTCTTTTCTCTGATAGTACATCATCACAGTGACTGTTTTCTCTGATAGTACATCATCACAGTGACTCACTGTACACGTCCACACGCTTATAATTCGTCAATGTGTTTGGTAAATATTGGTTGTGATATCTAGGTTAAATTGGTCAATATAACTCATAGTCTCTATACATGATTGTATGTCAGAATATATATGTAAATATTCACCGTCACATAAAAGTATACAATGTCTTACAGTCTTAGTTTTCAATTTTACTGCTTGACAAACACTTATCTAACATGTTGGACCTCTTCAAAATCTACTTTTTATCCAGTTGCTGTTAATACAGTTTTGATGAGAAAATGAATTAATTTTGTAGAGATTTTAGAACTAATCTTTTAAAATCTCTTGACTGAAAGGAAAAAAAATGTACTTTGCAATGTACTTTTTATTTGGAAAGTAACAAGTACTTGTAAAAAGTATTTCTAAGTAATTATTCAAAGTACTTTTTAGTAAGTACTTCAAGTAGTACTTGAAGTACTTACTTGTTACTTAGTACTTTTACTTGGTACTTGGGAAGTACTTTCCCGCCCATCTCTGACAGTTCGGGACCCAAGGGACACCACACCCCTTCCCTTCCATTCACCACAGTCAGCTTCAGGATAGAGCCCCTAGGGGCGAACGCATATACTAGCTGAACTTAAAACCTAATTAGGACTTCAAATAAAGTGGATTCTTCGGTACAGCAGACCCCGCTTTTTTTTAAAATGGTAATAATTGCGAAACATGTCTCGATGTTATTACCATTCGCAGACATAGAAAACAGAGACAATTTTATGTGGGGATTATTTTACTGTAAGTACAATAAACATCAATATTATTATTCAGATGATGTTATTAGAAGTAATTTGTTCAAAAATTACTAGGTATTTATAACAGAAGAAATTTCAACAGCGACTATATAGACACAATACTTACAGCCGCAGGATACATGTATTATGTAGGAAGGTATATAATATAATAAAATATTTATCAAACAGTTATAGAATAATTAAATTTTGATATTTTTTCACTACTTTGTCACAGAGCATGAAGTGTAATTCTTGCAACAAACACTGGAATACTATTTAGTAGGCTTAGTAGAAATCTGAAAACAATTTCTTTCATTGTAACTCAGAAAATTAAATGCTTACTTTAGATTAACAATTATAAGGTTCTTGCGACTTACCCCGGTCTTATTACCAATTGTGATTTGGTAATAAAAGCGTGGCCTGACTGTACTCAATATAATTCCCATTTCATAGGATAACTTCTTGGGACTTTTCTCCCCCAAAATAAATTATAAAATAGAATATAAAGGATATTGAAGAAAAGATCAGAAACAGGAAAGTTGCTCTATTAGTAAAGTTAGCTGTAAACTTTTAAAAAGATAATGTTCATGAAGCCTGTAATATTGAGAAAGCTGTGTTAAGTAGTATTGTAGTATGAAGGGCACATCAACCAGAGATTGGGTCTACTGCTATAGGAGGAACATGAAGAGTTAATAATCTTTAAAATTGATAATTCAAGCAACTTCTTCACCAACAATTAAAATCAGTCTTTAGTAAGTTAATAAAAAAACATTTGGGATTTGTGTACTCAATGTTTGCATTATAATCAAGTTTAAATAATGGACTATAAGTTTTTACATCATATATTTTGAAAGATTACTATATTGTAGAACCAATAAAAGTCAGCAATAACAATATATAACATTCATATTTACAAAATGGTTATGACCCTCCATGTAATAAATAGCTATTTATTTTACAAATTTTAGGCAGTGCAATCTGAGGGACACTTTATAGCTACTTTGATACAATATTGAACTATTTTATTATTAAAAGCCTATAATCAACCCTTTATGCCCTTAGGTGACATATATGACTAATGTCCTCTTTCAAGGGAGGAAATTTTGCGTATTTTTATCAATAAAAACATGTGTAATATTCCATATATTATAACACATGTGTACGCTTACATTAGTTAGGTTTGTGCATATAAACTTCAATAAGAAATCTATGCCAATGCACAGATTTGCTACCAATTTCTATGACCCCAAATAGGTATCTCATCACTTCATTATTCCTGGACGTATAATTCCTTAATTGCATCTAAATGATGTGTGTCTATTAGTTAATGTTATAAAATGAAGTAAGAAAGAAGTTGCACTGGGACTTTAAGATCAATTAAATATTTCTGATTGACTTGAGTAGCTATATTATTCAAAAGTTGAAATTTCAATTGAGTTATAGCTAAATTAAGTAATTGAAATTTAACTTTCTAATAACAAAAGGAATTAGCTAACAATAATTTTAAAACACTAAAATGAAAGTTAAATAGAAAATGAAATAAATAATTAAGCACGACTGTTAATTAGATAATTAGAATCAACATCAACACTTGCATTTCTTTTTTCTAATAGCACATTTCATGATAGAATTTGTCAAAGTTTCAAATATTTTATATACAACATTTCTAATTTAGTCATTAGCTAATCTTTTTTATCCGGTTTATCTTTGAGAAATTCCATTAAATCAAACTGTAAATCAAAATATCCCACTAAATACTGAGATAGATAAGCAACCATAAAAAGAAACATAAAAATCTTCAGCTGTGCATCAGAATTACTAGTGTTTTCAAATCTGGTCTTTTGGTCCACTTTCCTTTGACGTATAAACTCTTTCTGCGTCTGCGTTCTCTCAAAGTGACTCTTGTACCACTTGTCAAAGTTGTAGAAATCTGTTCTTCCTGTCATAGGCGCCTTTCCTGAGTGAGTTCTGTCAAATAAATGGTAGCTGTCACCATCAGTAGTATTTTCTCTCACTAAATAGTATAAATATTTAGAGAATTGCATTATAAGTCACTCTATTCTATTTTATCACAAATTCTGCAGCAAACTTTACTAGCTACTAACTTATTAGCTAAATGCATTCAATCATGAATTTTTCATTGAGTTTGATAATGTATTTCTATAGCTTAATTATAATATAAGATGAAACTTATCTAGAAATATTCATATAACAATTAAATTTTGACTTCTACTTTTTAATCAAATTTTCTGCTGAATAAATGAGACTGTACTAATAATACTGAAAAATTGATATTCATTATTCTGTCAAATTATTATCAAGCTGTTACAGGATTGCTGGAAAAATTTCAAATCAATCTGGAATCCTACAGCTGGAATTTACTAGTGAAGAGTCAAATAGAAAATTTAATTTTATTTGTTTTAATTAGCTTAATAAAAATTCAGCCCAACAACATTAAATATAGAGCTAAACTTCATCCAAACTAACAATCATTAGACTATTTGAGGGTAAAGAAGATAGTTACCTGGCTTGATAAACAGTTTTTGAATATCTCTGTTGGTCAACTGATGGGGCAACTTTGGTATGCATGAACCCCTTGTCGTACAGCTTCCTCTTACTCGTATTCACAAGAGTTTGGTAGGCTTCATAAATCTCCCTGAATTTAGCAGCGGACTCTTCATCTCCCATAGTCTGGTCAGGGTGGTACTTCATAGATAACCGGTAGTAAGCTTGTTTGATCTGCAACAGTGAAAATCTATTCACTAAAGATAATAAAAATATGTTATTTGTATAGAGTAAGTTGTCATCAAAGAAAGGTCTTGAGAAAAATAGTAAAAATAATATAGCTATATGTAACATTTAATTTTGAATATTCATTATTGATAGGACATTACCTGAGCTTGATTAGCTTTGGGAGTTAATTCCAATACATCATAGTAATTCAATTTCTTATGCGTAGCATAATGTTGTCTGGTAAATTCAATGTCGAAAACATTTTGAAGCAGATTCGGCTTACAGGAGAAAAATATCTTATTACCGCTCAAACTGGACAGTTTTCTAAAGGTGTGCAATTTACTTTGACATTTTAACACTGATGAGAATTTACATATATTCATACTTTTAATTTAGAAAATATATAAATTAAAAGTATGCACAATTTTATAACATTTTGTGAGTTACTTATTGCTATTTTTTTCGTTTCTGTATCTGAAACAAATAGGATTAATTGAACAACTATAATTTGGTTAGGCCATTTTTTTCTGATCAATTTCAGACATATATGGTACAAATACCATCAATGTAATTGTATTCAATTGGACTTAAAAACTGATATAACACAGTAAATTTATATTCTTTTAACTATACCAAAGAATTACTGCTTGGAGATGCATACCAAACTAATAATATTGTCATAATTAGTTAGTAACTATTAATAATGTGGCAACTCCAAGCTATCTTAATCAGTCTGCAATTGATGCACTGAAATCCACTGTTTCAATAGCAAAATTTTTTTACCAACAGCTAGCTATTTCTTATAATTAGGCTGTCTATGGCTGATACAGTATCCACCAACATTTTCTCAATATAGGCACAAAAAATGATTGTAACATTAGAATAATTAGCTAAAAAGTTAATAACCCATTGACTTCGCTGTAATTTTCCAAATAAAAAATAACCAAGATGTAAGCCAATTTACCATCAAAACAAACTGGCACCTTTTAATTAACCATATAATCAATGATGGTGAAAGAAGTAGACCTTCTTGTTCTTTACTCTGCAGAATCTATACTAATAATTTCCCTTGTGTGTTAATTAATTTATTTGGTGTCCACTTTTACTCGACAGGTATTAAACATGAAAAATGTAACTATGATAAGCACGGGAATATATTGATTTGATATTTAAATTCCCTTTGTTTTTATTAAACTTTGTTTTATCTATAAAATAAATTAGATGTGCAGAAAAATAAAATTTAATTGGATTCATTAAAAGTAACCTAATAACGGGTTATAAATTGGTGTGATGATGATGACACATTATTTTTAACGGGAAAGTACACTAGTCTATCCAAATAAATCCCGTAGTGTGTTTATTGATTTATTTGGTGTCCATTTTTACACAACTTGTATTAAGCATGAAGGTTGTAACTATGATACACAAGGGAATATAATAATATGAAATATAAATTCTTATGTTTTTATTCAATATTTTTAAGTACTTTGTCTATGAAATAAATAAAAATAATTATTAGCATCAGGTACTAAATTGCTATTGAAGAAGTTCAGTTATTTTTAACAGGAAATAAATGAGTATGGAATATTTTCTAACTCTTTTTGGGGATTATGAACCAGGTTATGTTACTACTAATAAGGCATTGATAAATTCAGTGCTAATTATTAAATTTTCTATCGAAAGCAGTGCAGCAGTGAGAGCATGAGAGGTTAAAGAATATGGGCGAGCCTGTGCCATAAATGGACATATTTAATAAATAAAAATAGCCAAAAATACCTTAGGATTATTGCTAATCGTTATTGAGACTTCAGTTAAAAATTGTGGTGATAATGAAAAACGATACTGGTGATATCTTAGGAACAATTGAAATAAGCACTGGTGGGTTAATTGAAATTAACATGTCTATTATCCTGTTTCACGTAATTACATTCTTAAGACTCTCTTCAAACTGAAATTAACAAAGATACATAGAACATTAATTGCTCAGTTTAAAAATTGTAATTGACCTGTGCTAATTTTCAGCATTTTGTAAGACATAAATAAAAGAAGTACTACCTACTTCAATTCCCACATCTAATTATAAAGATTAGAATTTTTCTCTTGTGAGAAAATCATGACATATCCAAGGTATCATGTCATATCCACAACTTGACAACTTCATGCATGTTTTGCAGACTGGAGGGGAGATTGAGATAGATCACCAGCCATTCCGAAGTATGAAAGGAAAGTCGTCAGTTTAGTGAGAAAATGGATTAAGGTCGCCACATTTAAGATGCTTTAAAGGTGAAATTTGACTTCCTAGTGAAGATTTTACACAGTGTATCTGTAGAGACTATTTTATGAGTGATTTACTTGTTATTTACAGGCTTTGGAGCAAGTGAAGTTAATAGACCAGAAATAAAGCTGGTAAAGATAACAGACCAGAAATTAAGCTAGTAAAGATAACGGACCAGAAATTAAGCTAGTAAAGATAACTGACCAGAAAACTTTATTCTAGTTTATAATAAACTAGTGCATTTGCCCGTTAAAAATAATGGGTCTTCAATAGTAATTTATTACCCGTTGTTAGGTCATTTTCAGTGAACTCAAATAAAATTTATTTTTCTGCATAAACTGATACTTTTTAGTTTTTTCATAGATAAAACATTTAAAAATTGAATAAAAGCAGGGGAATTTAAATACCAAGTCAATATATTCCCATGCGTATCATAGTTACATTCTTCATGTTTAAAACTAATCGAGTAGAAGCGGACACCAAATAAATAAAAAAACACACTAAGGAAATTATTAGTATAGATATAATTAATGATTATACACTAATTTTGCATATTTTATTAATTGAAAAAATTGATGAAAAAATATGATTCATTTTGAAGTTGAGAAGAGCAATTAATTAAAAATGGAAAAAACTTCTGCTTAAATCCTTTAATGTGGTATCTATGTTTCCAAAAATTATATTCTTATTCCAATTATTGGCCAAATATTAATAATTTAACCAAGTAAAGATAACTGGCCAGAATTTAAACTGGTAAAGTTAAAGCAATCTGTTTCTGTTATCTTTACTTGCTCTGGTAAATTTGTGCTTTAGGTCTGTCTCCGATTTTCGATATTTTGACACTTAATATCGGTAAAAGGAGCCATTTTGAGACGTTTTTCATGAATCCCATTTGTTGTGGAAATGATTCGTTTACAAGATATAGCACAATTAAGTTTCCGGTAGGAATAACATTGATCTTGTAGAAAACACAACACTTTTCTGCCTTTTAGATTTATGTGAAATCTTGGTGCTATGAAACTGTTAATGTAGTTCACTATACCCGCTAGTTAGTGGTACTGCACACATCATGATTGTTTATTGATGTGGCAGGGGGTTTCGGGGAGCAGCACGCCCCCCAATATATGTATTTGTGATGCTATATCTGAAATTAATTGCAAATATACCATTCCAGACCCCCAAACTTAACCTAACCCCAGCCTGCAAAGCGCATCCATGTCGCCGAAGATCTTTGGAGACATATTTTGAGGGTAAATATGTCATTGTAAGATCTTGAAGACACTTTTCTAATTAATTCCCATGTTTACATGTATTCATTAGACATTTTTCAGAATTCTGGTCATTTTGGAGACAGATTTGAAAATATTTGGAGACAAATTGTCCTTAAAATAAGATCTTGGAGACAGATTTGCCACACTTTGCAGACTGGACCTAACCTATCGGAAACTTAATTGCGCTAGCTATATCTCAAAAATGAAGCATTTCCACAACAAATGGCATAGATGAAAAACCTCTTAAAGTGGGTCCTTATACCTATATTATGTCTCAAAATATTGAAAATCGGAGGCAGACCTTAAGCACAAACCAGTCTTCAAAGCATGCACAATCAGTCTCCAGATATTCAATTTTTGGGGCAATGTCTCCCCTAAAATTTTCTAATTTCTCTCCAAAATAGCCAAAAATATCAGAATATTCTCCAATAATTACATGTAAACATAGGAATTAAAATGAAAATTGTTGCCGGATAATTCAGGAGACTAATCTTAAATAGTCACCGGATGAACTTCAGTCTGCAGAAACTGGTAAAGTGTTCATAGAGATCTCATATTCTGTTCGTAGCAAAATTAATGTAAATAGAGGGATTAATTCAGATGTGTTCGTATCTAAATTAATGTAAATATAGGAAATAATTAAAAAATGTTCCGAGAGAATATCACAAATATCTCCACTATTCTGCAGGTTATGGGAGATATTTGGGATATTCTGTCTGAACACTTTTGAATTAATTCCTATTAGAGATGCACCGATACCATATTGGTAACCGATACCAGTACCAATTACAGTTATTTGAAAATTCTTGTAACCGATACTGATACCAAGTCCGATACCAGTTCTTTTTTAAAAGTATAATATTGAAGCCAAAGACACTACAAATTAATTTATAAAGTTTACATGTAGCTACCTAGGTCCTTACGATCTTCATGGGATAGGATTAGGTAGCTACCTAGGTATTTATAACTAAAATTGTTGCCTAGGTGCCAGATTGCATTCTTTGTGAATTTTTTTCGAAACTCGCGGTCTTCTAAAAGACATTTAAATAGAGTTTCAAAACTTTGCGGCTCATCAAATGTGAATTTTCACTTGATCAAATATTCCCGGTCTGTTAATAAGTAACTAGGCTAAATCTTGGTAGTAATTGCTCCTTCCACCACAGCTCGCTTTATATCCCATTGCTTGTAGTTTTTATCCCAAAGCTCACCTTTTTTATCCCACGACTTGCATTTTTTATCCCACGGCTCGCGATTTTTATCCCACGGCTCGCGATTTTTATCCCACGGCTCGCGATTTTTATCCCACGGCTCGCGATTTTTATCCCACGGCTCGCGATTTTTATCCCACGGCTCGCGATTTTTACCCCACGGCTCGCGATTTTTACCCCACGGCTCGCGATTTTTATCCCACGGCTCGCGATTTTTATCCCACGGCTCGCGATTTTTATCCCACGGCTCGCGATTTTTACCCCACGGCTCGCGATTTTTATCCCACGGCTCGCGATTTTTATCCCACGGCTCGCGATTTTTATCCCACGGCTCGCGATTTTTATCCCACGGCTCGCGATTTTTATCCCACGGCTCGCGATTTTTATCCCACGGCTCGCAATTTTTATCCCACGGCTCGCAATTTTTATCCCACGGCTCGCAATTTTTATCCCACGGCTCGCGATTTTTATCCCACGGCTCGCGATTTTTATCCCACGGCTCGCGATTTTTATCCCACGGCTCGCAATTTTATCCCACGGCTCGCGATTTTTATCCCACGGCTCGCGATTTTTATCCCACGGCTCGCGATTTTTATCCCACGGCTCGCGATTTTTATCCCACGGCTCGCGATTTTTATCCCACGGCTCACGATTTATATCCCACGGCTCAGATATGATATCCCCACGGCTCTTCAAATAACCTGTTGGTGAAATGGCGGCTCTTGGACAACAACTAATGCAACCTGGCCTAGGTGTTTACTAGTATACTACCTATGCAAAAAATTAATACGTCAAAATAATATAATATGAAGATTCATTGTCTAACGTTAGAAGTGCACTCCACAGGTGGTACTTGCTCAGTGTAATACCTATAAATTTAGTTTGTTAGAATATTTTGGGAAAGTACAGTGTACCTAATATCGAAGTACAGTGTACCTAATTAGTTTTGAAGTTCAGTGTATCTAGTTGGCTTCCAAGTACAGTGTACCCAGTTGGCTTCGAAGTACAGTGTACCCAGTTGGCTTCCAAGTACAGTGTACCCAGTTGGCTTCGAAGTACAGTGTACCCAGTTGGCTTCGAAGTACAGTGTACCCAGTTGGCTTCGAAGTACAGTGTACCCAGTTGGCTTCGAAGTACAGTGTACCCAGTTGGCTTCGAAGTACAGTGTACCCAGTTGGCTTCGAAGTACAGTGTACCCAATTACCTTCGAAGTACAGTGTACCCAATTACCTTCGAAGTACAGTGTACCTAGTTAGTTTTGAAGTTGGTACAGTGTACCTAGGTAGTTAGTTTCGAAGTAGGTACAGTGTACCTTGTTAGTTTCAAAGTAGGTACAGTGTACCTTGTTAGTTTCAAAGTAGGTACAGTGTACCTTGTTAGTTTCAAAGTAGGTACAGTGTACCTTGTTAGTTTCAAAGTAGGTACAGTGTACCTTGTTAGTTTCAAAGTAGGTACAGTGTACTTAGTTAGTTTCGAAGTACAGTGTACCTAGTTAGTTTTGAAGTTCAGTATACCTAGTTAGTTTTGAAGTACAGTGTACCTAGTTAGTTTTGAAGTACAGTGTACCTAGTTAGTTTTGAAGTACAGTGTACCTAGTTAGTTTTGAAGTACAGTGTACCTAGTTAGTTTCGAAGTACAGTAGACCTAGTTAGTTTCGAAGTACAGTGTATCAAGTCAGTTTTGAAGTAAAAAGTACCTAGTTGGCTTCCAAGTAGCTACAGTGTACCCAGTTGGCTTCGAAGTACAGTGTACCCAGTTGGCTTCGAAGTACAGTGTACCCAGTTGGCTTCGAAGTACAGTGTACCCAGTTGGCTTCGAAGTACAGTGTACCCAGTTGGCTTCGAAGTACAGTGTACCCAGTTGGCTTCGAAGTACAGTGTACCCATAGTTGGCTTCGAAGTACAGTGTACCCCCAGTTGGCTTCGAAGTACAGTGTACCCCCAGTTGGCTTCGAAGTACAGTGTACCCCCAGTTGGCTTCGAAGTACAGTGTACCCAATTGCCTTCGAAGTACAGTGTACCCAGTTAGCTTCAAAATTCAGTGTACCTAGTTAGCTTCGAATTAGGTACAGTGTACCTAGGTAGTTAGTTTTGAAGTAGGTACTGTGTACCTTGTTAGTTTTGAAGTAGGTACAGTGTACCAAGTTAGTTTCGAAGTAGGTACAGTGTACCTACTTAGTTTCGAAGTAGGTACAGTGTAGCTAGTTAGTTTCGAAGTAGGTACAGTGTAGCTAGTTAGTTTCGAAGTAGGTACAGTGTAGCTAGTTAGTTTCGAAGTAGGTACAGTGTAGCTAGTTAGTTTCGAAGTAGGTACAGTGTAGCTAGTTAGTTTCGAAGTAGGTGCAGTGTAGTTCGATAATGAATCTAGTAGGTTTATTGTGACTAAATAGTATCTACCTGTATCGAAACTCATTTAAATTAATGTAGGTAATACGAATATTTGTTAATCTGAATTCTTTAAAGGTTGACCTGTAATAATTAGAGTATTATAATTGAAGAAAATGTTTAAAAAAATTAATAGCATGAAGGTAAAAAATTGTTCAACTCAATTGCCTGATCTGTAGAAAAACTAGAAATGTATTAACATATACAAATGAAATAATTATAAACATACACTTCTTTTCTAGTGCAAGGAAACTTATTCAAGATCGGGTATTTGAGTTGGGGAATGAATCTTTATTAAAATGATATCATAAAGAAACTATAAATGAATAGAAAGACTACCTAATTTATGGTAAAGCATTATTTAAATTGTATGTTGATAGGTATCTCCTTATCATATATCAGATGAACATAGGTTTATGCTATTAGTGTACCATTGAAAAATAATACCTATACATGATAAGTAAATTAGAAAAGTAATTGGTATCGGTAATATTTAAACTTTTGAGGGGGGATCCGATACCAATTACCAGATACTCATAAAAATACAGATACTTTATCCGATACCGAGAGTATCGGTGAATCGCTCATTCCTATATTTACATTAATTTTGCTACGAACACTTCTGAATTAATCCCTATATTTACATCAAATTTGCTACAAACAGAATAAGAGATTTCTAGGAACAATTTACCATTTTCTGCAGACTGGGATGAACTTCACAACTCGTGCATCTTTTGCAGACTGGAGCACAAACCCAGACTGCAGGAACTGGTAAACTGTTCTCCAAGAAATCTTCTATTTAGGTTTCTGTTCTCAGTAAAATACATGTAAACATAAGAGGAAATTAAGGATTGTTCGCTCAGAAAATGTTAAATATTTCCCATGTTCTGCAGACTGGGCACAAACTTACCCTTGCTCTCAGGTTTTCAAACTTCTTTCACCCCTACACCCTCAAAAGTCGCCAGTATACTGGCGACCCAGTATACTGGCGACCCAGTCTGCAAAGCATGCACAATCTCCATATCTTTGATTTTGGGGCAATTTCTTCAATAATCGCATGTAAACATAGGAATTAATTAGGAAATTGTCGCCGGATAATTCAGGAGACTAATTTCAGGGCCTGAATAGTCGCCATATATACTTCACAACTTCATGCATCTTTTGCAGTCTGGACTGACCATATGATGATATATTGACCAAATGCATAACTAAATTACATAAATAGGAATATTTCTCAATAAAAAAACTTCTTTCCAGAAATTCATGCTCTGTTCCGGTCAGTCTGCAAAAAATGCATGCCAGTTTGTATTTGGTGCACTGAACTCCTTACTCCTCTGACATTTTCAAAAATCTGAGAAATAGCTGCCAACATTCCAGTCTGCAAAGCATGCACAATCAGTCTCCAGATATATAAATTTAGGGACAATTTCTCTCTAAAGATTTTCAAATTTCTATCCAAAATGGCCAAAAATTTCAAAATACTCTCCAGTAATTACATGTAAATATAGGAATTAGATAGAAAATTGTCGCCAGATAATTCAGGAGACCAATTTCAAGGCCTCAATAGTCGCCAGATAAAATTCACAACTTCATGCATCTTTTGCAGACTGGCCAACATTTTTCATCAATTTGTATAGTCCTCCAACAATCCTATGGATTTTTTTGGTATGGTCCATTCTTGAATCAAAGGCCTGTGGTAAATTCCATCGCAGTGTGGATGATTTAAAGCGTTCGCTCCAGAGATCTTGGAAGGAAATTTCACAAGAACAGTTGCGTGCCGCAGTAGGAGGAGTTTGGAGGAGATTTGAGGCTGTTATTAAAAACATGGGGGGACATTTTGAATAAATTTATGATTTTTGAATTCTTAAAACCCTTATGTAATAATACATAACTATAAATTATTAAATATATTTTTCGTTGGATTATAATATGCACTTTCATTTGCTTCCAAACTTACGCCCCACCCTGTATAAACTGTACATAGAAAATCTAACCCCGATATGCTATGCAACTGCCATGAATCTGCCCCATTCTTCTATGCAATTGACGTGAGTCTGCTGTGCAATTGCCGTGAGTCTGCTGTGCAATTGCTGTGAGTCTGCTGTGCAATTGCCGTGAGTCTGCTGTGGAATTGCCGTGAGTCTGCTGTGGAATTGCCGTGAGTCTGCTGTGGAATTGCCGTGAGTCTGCTGTGGAATTGCCGTGAGTCTGCTGTGCAATTGCCGTGAGTCTGCTGTGCAATTGCCGTGAGTCTGCTGTGCAATTGCCGTGAGTCTGCTGTGCAATTGCCGTGAGTCTGCTGTGCAATTGCCGTGAGTCTGCTGTGGAATTGCCGTGAGTCTGCTGTGGAATTGCCGTGAGTCTGCTGTGGAATTGCCGTGAGTCTGCTGTGGAATTGCCGTGAGTCTGCTGTGGAATTGCAGTGAGTCTGCTGTGGAATTGCCGTGAGTCTGCTGTGGAATTGCCGTGAGTCTGCTGTGCAATTGCCGTGAGTCTGCTGTGCAATTGCCGTGAGTCTGCTGTGCAATTGCCGTGAGTCTGCTGTGCAATTGCCGTGAGTCTGCTGTGCAATTGTCGTGAGTTTGCTGTGCAATCGCCATGAGTCTGCTGTGCAATTGCCGTGAGTCTGCTGTGCAATTGCCGTGATATAGGAGTATCGGGGATGAATATCACAGGTTTATTAATGAATAAGAGCTCTTTAACTTTATTAATAAATGTGGCCAAGTCCACCCGTGAATTAAAATATTCCCAGGGTGTTCTTGCGCATCTAGTATATTGGTTACATCTCAATAATTTATAATTATTATTAAAATCATCTTGCATGACGTTAATCTGCAGTAAATTATGAGTATCCAACGTAAATTGCATTCAAATTTGAGCATAATTATCAACACTACAGCATAGTTCATGGAGAGTCGATTCTAGTCCAAAATAATTATTTTGCTATAAAAAACATAGGTCTCTGTTTGAACACTTAGTATCTATTCTTAATCTCTTACAATTTTTGTGAAATTTATGGATTAGGGGGTTTAAGAGCTGCTCTTTCCAATGGTGTTTTCAGATTTGAAATATTTTCACGAATTCGCCGTCAATTACCGATGCACAACTTCACCCGGAATGTTGAAGTGCGCAAGGTCACCTGGTCTGACGCTAATATAGGAATTAATAGCTAAATATCCTCCGACATTGCAAGAATTTTTTATTAGAGAAATAGAATATCTCCCGATATATCATTGAAATTTACCACCAAATACAATCAGGGATGCATGAAGTTGTGAAGTTTATACGGCGACTATTGAGGCCTTGAAATTAGTCTCCTGAATTATCCGGCGACAATTTTGAATTTTCCAATTAATTCCTATGTTTATCCAGACTGGAGGAACTGGTAAACTGTTCTCCAAGAAATTCTCTATTTTGGCTTCTGTTCACAGTAAAATAGCTACATGTAAATATACTATGTTATACAGTTATAGAGTGTGTCGCCATGTATAAGAGTATAGTATGTCAGTTAAAATTAATTGGCTTAGATGTGAAATGAACAAATCTCAGATATCCAGTCTGCAGAATGTGTCTCTTCTCCCGCAGAGATTTTAATTTGAGAGACAGTTACTCTCTGACTCTCAGTAGCAGATTCAGAATCTCCCACAGCTTAATTAATGGTAACATAGGAGTTAATTCAAAATCTCCCGCAGCTAATTTAATGGTAACATAGGAATTAATTCAAGATCTCCCGCAGAGATCTCAAATTTCTAAAAATTCAATAAAAAAACTCCTGCAGAGATTCTTGGAAAAATGTTCCATATTCTGCAGACTGGTCAGATATTTCTAATTGGCTTTAAATTTTGAATTAATTCATATGTTCCCAAGTTAATTTTGGCTTGAAATCTTCAAAAAATGAGCCAAATTGGCTTGGCTCATATTTTTTGTAAATTTTGGCTCAAAAATTATCTTACAATTTTCCAGCCTCTGAAACATGGTGTGTCGGTTAAAGCCAATTAATTGGCTCAGATTTCAAAAGGTCAAAACTCAGATATGTCTAATTGGCATAAAATTTTGAATTAATTCCTATGTTCCCATGTTAATTTTGGCTTGAAATCTTCAAAATGATTGAAAATATGAGCCAAATTGCCAGTCTGCAGAATGCGTCTCTTCTCCCGCACAGACTTTAATTTGAGAAAGGGCAACTCTCTGATTCTCAGCAGCAGATTCAGAATCTCCCGCAGCTAAATTAATGGTTACATAGTAATTAATTCAAAATCTCCCGCAGCTGAATTAATGGTAACATAGGAATTAATTCAAGATCTCCCGCAGAGATCTCCAATTTCTAAAATTCAATCAAAAACTCCCGCAGAGAGTCTTAGAAAAATGTTCCATATTCTGCAGACTGGCCAAATTGGCTTGGCTTAGAATTTTTGTGAAATTTTGGCTTACAGTTTTCCTGCCTCTGAAACATGGTAAATATAGGAGGAAATTAAGAATTGTTTGCACAGAAAATGTTAAAAATGTCCCATTTTCTGCAGACTGGATGTTTTCATGTAATTAGAGGAGAGAATTTTGAGATTTTAGGCCATTTTGGAGAGAGATTTGAAAATCTTTGAGAGAAATTGCCTCAAAAATTAAATATCCGGTTCTGAACTTCTGGAGAATGATTGTGCATGCTTTTTAGACTGGCATTCCGGTAATTCATAGTCCGCCAGTCGCCACCAGTCTGTATTTCATGGTAAATTCATCCGACATGTCGGAGGAATTTTTTTCCCTTTGAATATAATATTCTGGCAAAGTCGGTAGATTTTTAGCTATTTATTCCTATGTTACCATTAATTTTTGGTGGAAAAATGGGTAAAATGTTCATGGATCAGCCAAATTACTGGAAATTCAGCTAAAAAGTCAGTGGGATTTTGTACACCAAATACAGATTGGAATTATTGGTACGTTCTGGTAATTGTATGAACCGCTGATTCATGATTGTGCATGCTTTGCAGTCTGCAGACTCCAGATTGTATTTGGTGGTAAATTCCAATGATATGTCAGGTCCCCTAAGTGGTAACTGCCACTAACTGGTAGGTATAAACTATAAGGTTAAACAGGTTATTTAAGAGAGGTTTACCATATATAATACATTCTTGATAATAAAATAACACAGATACAGATTTCACATCATATACGGTACTATACCTTGTAAATACCCTTCAAATGGGCCGGCAAATTGGTGGGAAAACATAAGAACATGTTTTGATATTTAGAACTTGTTCAATCACTTCAGTGACGCTATTATGATGTATGTATTATGATGATATTACAACTTCAGTGCAATTTGATGACGTCACACGGTCACATTGATGCTACGTGTACGTGATGATCATCACTTAAGACTTTTAGATACGTTGTTGGGGGGGCCGTGTCCCGCAACACTAGTCTATTAGTTTCACCCAAAGGTAGGTTCTATTCAGAGGTAAAACTGCTGTATGATCGTGGAACTAAACGAAGATTGTAATTGGTGACCAGTAAAAGCTGTTCTTGTAGTTGAGTTTTATTATCCTTGGTATATCATGATTATACAAATAGCAGCATTGCACAAAAGCCAGAAGTGTCATAAGCCGGAGTTTAGAAACATCAATTAACCAGGCTGAAGTAATGAAATAAACTAATTTTAGAATACAATCAAAATAACCTACAATACAAAATCAACAAAATAACAATTATATTTGGCTTACCCTGGTTATGATGGTGTCTGAAAATACACTTCACTCTTAATATTAATAGCAAGCTAACTCACTTAGAATTCAGGGCATTTATAATTAATTAGATCTTATATCAACAGTACAATTTGCATCTGCAAAACACAACAGAAATTAACACACAAAAAACAGGTTTTTAACACAGAGCACAATTTAGAGGTCTACACTTCACAAACACTAGATAAGGACTGACTGGACTGTTGACAACTGATTGTGAAGTAAACTTTTACCTAGCTATAACAGGGCTGCCAATTACAAATATATTGTACTACCTATTGAGTAATATGCAATGCTCTAATTGAATTTACTTTCAGATTTTATTACATAGGTAGCAATATATAAACTTTAAATTAATTTTCATTTTAATACAAATTTCAACTTATCCATAGCTATGCATTTTAATATAACTTTATTTCAGAGGTAGTATTTAAATTATTTATTTACAATGTCCTACCATAACATACCTCCCCCTCTAGTTTATTTTTCTTTATAAATTGAAAAATAAACTAAATTTAAAATAAATGATTAGCTAACAAGGAAATTACATGAATCATTTTATTGTTTAAAATATTTAACATATATACAGTAGCTAACTATTTTAATAAAATTCTCCTTTTTTCTAAAAAAACGATTCCTTAATAATAATACTCATTTCTCACGTCTTGAATTTACTCCTAAGCCGATACTGATGTGCTGCTCTCGCTGGGGCTTCTGGTCTTCTTGGTGTGCTAGTTTGAGGCTCTGAAGCTTCAATCATTTCTTCTTCTGCTGTGCTGAACCTCGAGCTTTCCATCGATGTATTGAAACTTCTAGATCGTCTCCAAGTCCACATCTCTTGTACCATTATTCTGCTTCTTTCTCTACTGTTTGCTATACTTTTTCTTCCCTGTGCCACTAGCTCCTTCAAATCCACTATTTTCTTATTCACTTCCTCTTGAAATGATGGGATTTCAAAACCTGAGAAGTCTTCCGTTTCCTGAATATTCCCATTTTCGGTTTCCTTTCCTTCTCCGAGTTCAGTGGTAATTCTGAAGGCCTCGTTGAAAGTGTCAGAAAGAGAGCTCACAACCAAATCCATTTCTGTCAGGGCAGCATCAGATGCATCACAATATTCCTCCTGAATATTAATAGATCTTTCTAAGGAAGGTAAAGAATCAGTGATTAGAATATCTTTAAAACAGCTAACTATATCAGGATGGCATCCATTACCTGTATTTAGAGGAGTTGAATGCATTATTCCACCTGACACAACCGTTTCAGAACATATAAGTTTCTCTAATGGGATAGTTTTTACACGTTTCCTCGTCTTTTCTTTCTCTGTTTTACTTTTATCTGTACCCGATTTCCTCTTATTAGTTTTCTTGACAATTTTCTCTTTTCCACTTTCTTTGTTCTCATCCTCCGTATTACTGTCACTCGAGTTGCTGCTGGTAGTGTTAGTAAAACCTTCAAATGAAGCATTTGCACTTCCAAATACCAAAATTCCACTTCCTTCCCTTTCACTATCACTGCTGTCATCCGACTCTGTTAACATGATTTTACCCCTTTTGCCATTTTCCTCTCCTTCACTTACAATGTCTTGTTCTTCCATTTCAATATCTATGCAGCGCTTCATGTTTGCCGGAAGTTCTCTATATGCTCTGAGTTTCTTGTGGTGGCACTTGATTATTCTGTTTTCATCTCCTGGTTTAACTATTTCGTAACTTAAACCATTTGACTGAACTTTACTTATTAGATAGGGACCCTCAAATTTAGGCATCATTTTATAAGATACCCTGTCTCCCATACGTTTAATCTCTTTAATTACTTTCTGGTTCACACCAAAGGACTTAAAATTTGGGTTACCTTCCCTCCATGTCTCATACGTGTCATCATCTAGGGGTATGTTCTCTTGTATATCATGGGTTTTGTACATGAGGTACTGTGAAGGGGACATTTTCAATTGATTGTGGTGAGTATTGTTATAAATTACTATTGCATTAGTTAACATGTTGTCCCAGTTTTCCATATCATCAACTAATGCCTTAAGGATACCAATCAGTGTTCTGTTTACTCTCTCCACTGCACCATTAGCTGCTGAAGTGTAAGGAGAAGCGTAGACATGGTTTATACCGAACTCCCTCAGAACTGCCTCTGTTTCTTTCCCCTTAAACTCCAGTCCATTGTCACTCAGAATGTTGTTTGGTATCTTAATTAAATTGGGAATTAGCTACCTTTTCCTTCAAAGCTCTAGCGATGGTTGACGAAGTTTTGTTTTTCACAGGTACTGCTGTCATCCACTTTGACTTGTGATCCACGGCAACCAACAGCATTTCATGTCCTGCCTTTGATCTGGGGAGCTTTAGAAGATCTATCGCAACCAAGTTAAAAGGAAATTCTGCATCTATCTTCAAAGTAGGAGGTAATTCATTGAGTCTGTTAACTTTATTTATTTGGCAATAGTGACAACATCTACTTAT
Organism: Caprella mutica; assembly: GCA_947561585.1. NCBI lineage: Eukaryota > Metazoa > Arthropoda > Malacostraca > Amphipoda > Caprellidae > Caprella > Caprella mutica. The sequence goes on from CANNZV010000426.1 coordinate 481,134, forward strand.
TTCTCTTGCAACCTCATCCAATGATGGGTGCCAAAACTGTTTCTGGATTAATTTAACCAATTTATGTCTTCCTATATGTGCCAGTTTATTGTGAACTCTATGAGCAATGCAAATTAAAAATGAATAGGAGACAACAGTTTTAGGCTGATTTGATTCAATTTTGATCAATATGTCGTCATTTATTGTCAAATCTTTTACATACCTTGAGAACTGTTTCAACGCTGGTATTTTCCACTGTTTTGGAGCAATGTCACCAGCTATCATTTTTCTCAGATTGGCAATTGCGTGGTTACCCTTCTGCATCTGTTTCATGTCCTCTTGGTCTACCTTTAGAAAAATTTTAGGGCTTGATATTTTTTCATTAGATATCAATTCAACATTTATCAGACTATCATTGGACATGGCAGTTTGCAAGATAACTTTTTCATTATTTTTGAACATCATTTCTGCTCTTGCAAAATAAATTCTACTCTTCATAGCTTCCAAAAAATTAAGTCCAATTAACGCACAGCATGGTAGATTCTTCTGATCTACAATTCCAAAAGGAAAGCTTTGTTTAGGCATTCCATTCTCCAATCCTACCTCCAGCTCCACAATACTCATACATTTTCCTGCTTTTCCAGTAATACCTGCTAGTTTAGATTTCTCCTCCATCTCAATTTCACTTCCTTTCTTGATCTTCTCCCAAGCTTCACTGCCTATTAAACTTACTTGTGCTCCAGTGTCAATAAGAGCACATATTGACTGACCATTGTATTGGATGTTAATGCTCGAGTTTAAAATCTCATGAGAACAGTTTTGCTTGCACATGTTCACTTCAAATAAATCAGAAAGATCAGGATCATTATCATTTTCGAAATATAAGGAGTTTTCATCAGGTATTATCTCTATTGTATTTAATGATCTTTTATTTGTAATTTTTGGGGCATTCTTTCTTACATAAATGGGATTATAATGAATGAATGAAATGCATTGCAGGTTGACTATTGTTTTACATTTTTCTAGATTTGCTGAATATATTAAAGGAGTTTCAATATTATGGAATACTCTGATCTCTAGGTTGTATAAATTAGAAGCTGCCAATAGTGCTTCTGGGCAAGGCATTTGGTCACTATTTAACATCATTTTCAGTTTCTTCTTCTCATGTTTGTTATTAATCAGTTTATATTGCACAGGATTTTTGATCAATTCACTCACCACATTTTTCCTCATTTCCAGATGGTTCTCAGGCATGTCATCTTCTTCACAGACGTATCTCATTGCTGCAAGGAGGGCTGTAAACATGGAGTTACCCCCGCCTTCCATTCTCTCAGTCACTCTGAAATCCTTGGGGAGGCCTGACTCACTGAAGTCCTGCTCTGCATCTGTGGTGTTCATTCGAGACAGGTAATCTGCAGCATCATTCTTTGTACCAGGTATGTAAATAATTTGGAAGTCGTATTCAGATAAGATCTCTAGGGTTCGCTGAATACGTGAGCTGTGAGCAGCCATGTTACTCATGTATATTAGCGGCTTATGATCTGTGTAGAGCACAAATTGAATTCCTTTTATAAACGACTTGAAATTCTGGCATCCCCATAGTATTGCTACTAACTCTCTTTCTATTGTAGAGTAGCCTTGTTGAGTTTTGGAAAAAGTCATAGAACCATATCCAATCACTTTATGTAATCCGTCTTGCTGTTGCATTAAACAGGATCCAGCTCCAATTCCTGATGCGTCGACATAAAGCTCTAATTTAGTTGCTCCGGAACTGTAGTCTGGATAAGTTAGTAAGATTTCCTTTTCTATCTCTTCCTTTAGTTTATCAAAGGCTTTGTTCCGCTCTTCTGTCCATTCTATCTTTGATCTTTTAGGTGCTCCTGTTAGTTCCGATAAACACTTCATAATCTCTGAACAGTTGGGTATAAATTTCCGTTGGAAGTTTATGAGTCCTAAAAATTTTCTAAGTTCCGTGACAGTATTTGGTTTCAGGAATTCCTTGACCTTCTTAGAATACTCCTCTGACTTCCTTATACCTTCAGTACTTATTTCATGCCCTAAAAATCTTACTTTACTCTCAAAGAACTTGCATTTAGATACCTTAATCTTGACATTATACTTAGCTAGTGTTCCGAGTACTCTTTCCACCAAATCCAAGTGTTCCTCAAATGTTTCAGTCATGATTAGGATGTCATCGATATATACGATTACATTCTTAGATTTGAGAGGGGAGATCATTTGTTGCATAGTCCGTTGGAAGGCTATACCTGCATTTTTAAGGCCGAAGGGTAATCTTTTAAATTGGTTGTGCTGAATGCTGTTAGTGGTTTACTTTCTTTATGTAGATTTATTTGATAGTAACCTTTAATGAGATCTATTGAAGTAAAAAATTTCATTCTATTAGCTTTATAAATGCATTTATCAAAAGATGGCATAGGGAATTGTTCAGTTTCTGTTGCATTATTTAATTTTCTATAATCAATACATAGTCTAATAGTACCATCAGGTTTTCTTACTGGCACGACAGGCGAGGACCAGTTAGAGTTGCTGTGCTCTATGATATCGCTGGCCAGCAGTTCCTTGCATTGACTCTCTATTTTCTCGTTCACTGGTTGAGAGAAAGATCTTGCCCTCTGCCATGCAGGAGAATAACTGCTCAGTTTGATGTAGTGAGGATCCACGTCTGCCTGTCCAATGTCATGCTCTCCAGTACTCAAGGATCTACTTACTCTGTGTAGCATAGCATATACCTTTTTCTTGTCATTCTCTGTTATCATATCACTCAGCTCAACTTTCTCTTCTAATGCTTCATCTGTCCAACAGTCTTTTTCTTCACTAATAGTTTCTTCCTCTACCAACATTGAGATGCATCCAATCCTTTCATTTTTCTTTATTTTCTTAGTCTTGTCGGTTAAGTTTTCGCAAACTATTTTGTTATCTGATGAGATAATTCCTGGATAAAAATGTATGGGACTATTTTGGTTTCCTTCAAAGTAGAAATTTTTGTTATCAGTTTTGAAATTATTTACAGCAAAAGATATTGAAGCTGGTTCATTTTTCTTTAATATTTTCTTTTCTGTTGAATAAACTGGGACATTATTGAATCTGGTATTCTGAATCTTAAAATCTTCATTAAATGAGAATACAGCATTATATTCATTTTCATTTCCAATTCTTATAACTCTGTTGCTCAAATCTAGTTCTACTTCATTCTTTCTTAGAAATTCTAGACCCAATATTACATCATATTTCATAATATCATTTTCTATCACTTGAAACGTGCATCTCTTCTGCATGCCCGCTATGAATATATCTGCCTCAACTGTTCCACAAGTTTTCAGATGACATTCTCCGTATCCAATGATATCACGCGTTGCTTCATTTACGTAGTTCAAATTCAAAACACTACATACAGATTTCTTTAAAAATGAATAACATGTGCCACTGTCTATCATAGCTTGTAACGAAGTTTTACTTATAGAAACAGGAATTGTTATTAGTTTGGAAGGTTGCAAATTGTTAATCAGGAATTCTTTTAAATTTTCATCTTCTTGATCAAGCTGCAAGGTCTTTAAATCATTCTCCTCTGGTACTGCCTCGTTTAGACCAGAGGGTGGAAGTTTAAATGCTGAGGGTTCTTTCTATTAGCTCTTTCCTGGCTATATGATCTCCTTCTGGCTTCGTCGAATTTCTCAGGGGAAGTAGCTTGATGTCTGGGCAAGAACGGGTTTCCTTCTTTCTTGTTTGTAGACCAACATTCCTTTGCAAAGTGTCCTCCTTTCCCGCACTTGAAGCAAGTCATCAATCTCTTACGACATTCATCCCTAGAATGTCCCTGTCTGTTGCAGTATTCACATTGTTCAGTGTCCTCCCATCTAACTTTGTTCTCAGTGTTCCATCTGTCTCTATAGTTCGTTCTAGTGTTGGGGGAGTAATCCGGGTTCCTATTTCTGTTGAAATTGTGGGTTTTTGTCTGGAACTGGTAATTATTATTTTGGTACTTCATACATTCATAGTCTTCTTTCTTCCCGTTGAAGTTCTCTCTTCCTATATTTATAATGATATCTTCTTCCTCTTCGTCGTCCATCCTCTTCACGTCTCCGTCGCACATTCTTATACACTTCTGTATTTTATTCCAGCTCATTTTCGTGTCTGTAAGTTTGTGGTGAACGATTTGAGCATCCATCACAGCTCTAACTTCTTTGGGTACAGTTTCTTTCAGTTTATTGATTAGAGTATTGCTGTATTTTACATCCTTCTTTGGATAAGCCATCTTGAATAATGATAGCATCCTATTTGAGTAGACAGTTAAAGATTCTCCTTTTCTTATTTTAGCGTTTTTAAAGTTCTTCCTTGCTTTCTGCTATCTTTATCCTCTTCATACCAATCTAGTAGTTTCTTCTTAGTTTCTTTGTATTGGTCATTTACGTCCTTTATAGCTTTGAAAGTTTCTAGAGTCCGTCCAACCAAATGTTCCTCTAGTTCGTTGAGCCAAAACATCTTTCCTCCTCTGTAGTTTTCCTTGCAGTAGCGTTCGAATTTAACTAAGTAGGTGGCTAAGTCTAGTCCCGATTGCTCATCGAATTTCTCGAGTTTAGGTATAGTTCTGTTGTCGAACTTCTTGAGCATATTCTCAACTGCATCGCTTTTGGTTTTCTTTTTCCTACTGCTGAATGAGGCTTCACTCTCCTGATCTGAACTATCGGTTGACGAATCAAGTGAATCTTCTGATTCAGATGTTTCTGATGAACTTTCTTTGACGGATTTTCTTGCCATTTTTCCTTTACCTTTCTTGATTAGTTTCTTCTTTCTTGATTTAGTCTTGTCCGTATTCTTGCTGTCTGACTCTTCACTTTCCTCTGACTCTTCACTTTTCTCGTCTATATCCTTCTTAACCTTCTTAGTAGCTCCAGTTGATCTTTCCAAGTAATTTGCTATTTCTTCATTTATGCTTCTTATTAATTTCCTGACGTCCTTGTCACAATTCGTTCCATTTAATTCCTCTATTTTAGCTAAGAACAACTTCACTTCTTTCCAATCTCTTGCTATGATTGCAGAGTCCTCTATAGTTTCTGTTAGAGGCAACATGATTATGAATTTTCAATGCTACTGCACGATAACCAAAAAAAAAAATTTCAGTCCAGTCTGGGATTATTCTTTACAGTTGGTGATGGCGTTCTTCAAATCCAGATGATATCAATTTAGCTTAAAAGGAGTTTTTTTTTTTTTTTTCAAAACAATAGAATCAATAATGTTCTGACTTTAATTTACTGTCGTTTTTAGTCACGGCACCAATATGTTGGGGGGGCCGTGTCCCGCAACACTAGTCTATTAGTTTCACCCAAAGGTAGGTTCTATTCAGAGGTAAAACTGCTGTATGATCGTGGAACTAAACGAAGATTGTAATTGGTGACCAGTAAAAGCTGTTCTTGTAGTTGAGTTTTATTATCCTTGGTATATCATGATTATACAAATAGCAGCATTGCACAAAAGCCAGAAGTGTCATAAGCCGGAGTTTAGAACCATCAATTAACCAGGCTGAAGTAATGAAATAAACTAATTTTAGAATACAATCAAAATAACCTACAATACAAAATCAACAAAATAACAATTATATTTGGCTTACCCTGGTTATGATGGTGTCTGAAAATACACTTCACTCTTAATATTAATAGCAAGCTAACTCACTTAGAATTCATGGCATTTATAATTAATTAGATCTTATATCAACAGTACAATTTGCATCTGCAAAACACAACAGAAATTAACACAAAAAACAGGTTTTTAACACAGAGCACAATTTAGAGGTCTACACTTCACAAACACTAGATAAGGACTGACTGGACTGTTGACAACTGATTGAGAAGTAAACTTTTACCTAGCTGTAACAGGGCTGCCAATTACAAATATATTGTACTACCTATTGAGTAATATGCTATGCTCTAATTGAATTTACTTTCAGATTTTATTACATAGGTAGCAATATATAAACTTTAAATTAATTTTCATTTTAATACAAATTTCAACTTATCCATAGCTATGCATTTTAATATAACTTTATTTCAGAGGTAGTATTTAAATTATTTATTTACAATGTCCTACCATAACAACGTATACTCCTATACTGTTTAGACCGTTCAGTGTTTATAGCTGAGTCGGGCCTAAGCTGACCAAGCTGATTTGCCTAGTGCAGTTATTTTCGTTTTTGACAGTCTTCTGAGGGATTTCGTGTCGGCAATTAATTATGGGGGAGTTTTAGGGAAATTCAAAGTCGGTAATATGATGCAAAGACGAATTTCTGAATTTGATTAATGTCGGCAAGAGCTTGCCGATATTGGACATTCTCTGGAACTAGAAGTGCACCAAATACAAACTGGCTGTCAGCAGACTGGCATATGTACATTGTACATTAACATTGAGACAGCTGCTATTCCAGTCTGCAGAATATGGGACATTTTTAACATTTTCTGTGCGAACAATCCTTAATTTTATCCTATGTTTGCATGTATTTTACTGAGAGTGAGAACAGAAGCCAAAATAGATGATTTTTTGGAGAACACTTTACCAGTTTCTACAGTCTGGATGCTATCCACTGACCCAGTCTGGAAAAATAGGTGCTTTCTGATGAACTAATTACTCTGTTGCAGTTTTACAGACTTCAAAAATTAATGGTAAATTGCTAAAAATTGTATAATCCGCAGCATTTGGCATATAGAGTTCATCTGTTAGACTAAGCAGTTTTCCAGACTGGCCACTGACCACTGTCACGACCGTAACTCGCACCGTGTAACAAGGCCTTTAGGTACAACCGTACAACTCTAAACTCCGTTACTATTACTACAGTAACTCTCTATTTCATCAACGATTCAACAACAATTTCACGGTGGCCAGTCTGAAAAGTGAAAAGTACAGCAGGATTTGTGGATTAATCCTGCGCCCAAGTCCTATTTAATTCCTATGCTCCCATGTTATTTGCTGTGCCCAAATCCCAATTTCAGTAAAAAAACCTGGGTCTGTGGAGACATTCTTTTCAGACTGGCACGGTGGTACCTATTTCATCATCAACAATTTATTAATCATTATATCATAAAGTTCCAGTGTGACAAGTGATTCAGCAAAGACATGAAAGATTTTTTTTAGACACAAGGAATAAGATTTAATTCATTCTTCTTTATCAAATGATAAAGGCCACCCGAAGAACTGTGGTTCCTCGAAATATGAACGGTTTGACCTGGATTACAGGTTACAGGTTACAGGTTATTGGTCCCCCAGTATTGCTTTGATATCAGCACTGAAATTCCATTAAAATATCTTTATTAAAAGACTAAAATCAAAAAAATCACAACATAAAATTCATAATTAACAATATATACAATATTTACACATTCATTCATCCATTCTCAATTTTCTTCTTCTCCACATACACTCCAAGTATCTTCTACACTCCCTTGCCCACACTAAACCGCTTCCAAACAACTGATCTTTCATACTAACACCACTCATTCCAAATTCCCTTCTGACACACTCATACCACTCACACGCACACAAAAAGTGCTCCAAGCTCTCTACCACTCCTAAGTCACACGCAACACAATTAACATTTCCATTCACATATCTCTCTCTCCACTTTAGCCTCAGACTATTACTCCTACATCTATACAGCAAAACAGATCCCCAGTCATTCTCATACAATCCTTCATCTCTGATCTCACTCTTACATTCATTATACAAACTAATTGTACTCTTTTGCATTCTCTCCTCATTCCACCTATCACTCTCCCATGCATACACCTTTTTCTTTATACATTCATTACTCATATCATCCAATTCATTCAATCGCACTCCCACTCTCTCTCTATACACTTTCACAGTCTCTAGCCATTTACACTTGTTCCATTCACACATATCCTCATACATCATTTTCAACAGTTCATTCTCACCATTCCTCACATGCTTCTCATAATTCAACTTCACCTTCATATCTCTTGCTCTCATACTTGAAGACCCCACCTCACCCTGGAGAGTTACCAGAGGTGCATATGATGGGGCCCCCAACACACACCTCCACACAGCATTCTCACATTTTTGCAGTCTCTCAATATCACTCACATTCCAACAAAACACACTACTTCCATACAACAAACTTGGCATCACCACACTCTTCCAATACGTCTTTCCAATCAGTACTCTGTTACACGACTTGTGTATAACAGAGTACGTCATGTTACTCATCCTTCTAGCTCTCATCATAACATTCTCTCTGTGCACTTTAAAAACATCCTTCCCACTTGACACTCTCACTCCTAAATACTTTACATCCTTCACTACATCCATTCCTCTTATACTTCTAACATCCATCTTCCTATTAAACACAAGCACATTACATTTACTCTTGTTCACAGTCATTCCTATCTCTGCAGTTTTAGTCACAAGCACATCAATCATTCTTTCAACCTCTCTCACACTGTTCCCAAAAATCACACCATCATCCGCAAAGAACAAAGCTGGCACATAAACACACTCATTCTTAAAACCTAAACCACTCCTTTGCAAACCACTAATTATCTCATTCACCGCCATTATAAATAACTGGGGTGAGCAAGTACACCCCTGCCTAATACCATTCTTCCCATTTTCTCTCCATTCACACTAAACTCAGTACTATCATTCTCATACACTCTTGCAAACACATCAATCATTCTAGGATCACACTTACACCTTTTCATACATTCAATCAGACTTCCTCTCCTAATACTATCAAATGCCTTAGCAAAATCCACAAACACAGCAATCAATTCCTTCTTATCCCTCCTACACGATTCTATCACATAACTCAGCATAAATAAATTATCTTCTATCCTTCTCCCACTCGTGAAACCAATCTGCAACTCATTCATCAGCCCATTCACTCTCACATGCTCAATCAACTTCTCTTTCATTACACTCATAAAAATCTTATACTCAACATTCAACAAGGCAATTGGTCTCAAATCTTTCACACTAGGTTTATTTACTTTCGGAATCATACAAGTCTTTGACACACTCCATTCATTCACAGGCACACCACTATCTAACACACTGTTAAAATACCTACACATTTCATCCATACATCTTTCACTTTCTAGCATCCACTTATACACTTCTGGTTTCCAACTTTCATTCTCTTAAACGCTTCCCTGACATCCACACTGCTCACCACTACTTCATCCATCCTTCTCCTAATTACATCTTCCACTCTTCCTCTTGTCATACTATAATGCTCTATAAGATTCAAAGGCACATCCACTCTAATATCTACCATTCTAAACACTCCCCTACCATGCTCCAAAACATTCTCATACACCACATTTACTCTATCTTCATCTCTATAGTCACTCTGCACATACTGTTCTCTAGTCCTGTCATTCCATACCTCTATCACATCATTATCATGCATCTGGTAAATTTGTTTCCAAAAATTACACATCTTATTCTTCAAATCCTCCACATTCATCTCATTCCCACTTTCATCATAAACTTTCACAACACCATTCTTTCTCACTCCTCTCAGTACACTAATATTGTGCCACATTTTCTTACCAGAGTCTCTATTGCCTCTTATCTCATCCGTCTTGCTTCTTTCATACTCTCTTATACTCTCTCTCACCATATCTGCAACTTTCCTCTTTTGCTCCCTATACCTTACCCATGCCTCATTCCTTTCTGCCCCTTCCTGTAGATTCCTTCTAATTCTGTTCAACTGCTTACGCACACCTACTTCTCTTCTTATCTCCTCATTCATCCACACACTTTCCCATTCATTCACATTTAAATTACCTCTAATCACTCTGGTTCTCTTCAACACTTCCTCACACACTTCATTCACAGCCTCATGAAACACACAGTCCTGTTCACCCGCATTCACGCTTGTTATTCTATCTTCCATCCCTTGCAAAAATCTCCCTTTCATATCATCCTTAACTCTATAGTACTCTATATTTTTCTGCATCACCTCTTCACTACCATTCATACCAATTTTAAAGTCAATTCTAATCATACAATGATCAGATAAATCAAATAATTCCTTCCTTTCATCTATATCCATCTTCACAAAATCCTCATACAAAAATCCATTCACCAAAACAAAGTCAATCACACTCTTATGCATACCCTCTTCTCTAGTAATCTCACCTCTACATGCCTCATCCAAATTTAACATAACAAGTCTACATTCATCCATCAAGTTTAATAACTTATCTCCATTCCTATTTAATTCTTGCTGACCTAAAAAACCTATATGTGCATTCATATCTCCCAAAACCATTAACTTCCCTTCATACTCTTCCACAATACCCCTAATACACACAACTATCCTATCATTCCTATCATTATCTCTAACATCCCAATAAGTGAGTATCACTCTCATCTTCTTCTTTCTCATTTCAATATCTACACACAAAACATCTGGATTACCACACTCTACCCTAACAATACTAACTTCATCACTCGATCCTATCATAAGTCCACCACCCTTCTTATCTTGCTCATTCCTCATACCCACCTCATACTTATAATCCTTACCAAAAAACACTCTCTCTACCTTATGCTGCGTTTCAGTAAACATTGAAATCTTTATCTTACTATTCATCCTCTCAACTATCTCTTGCCATTCATTCCATTTATGCACTGTAAGCCCCTGCACATTCAACAAAAACACACTCACTATATCATTCACACCTTTATTTTTATTACTCACAGTTTTCTTTCCCTCTGGCTGCCTTCAGTTGCTAGCAGCACCCTCCTGAACCCTCTGTGTGACATCTCCACTGCTCTGCTGGTTGGTCTCTCCCACCACTCTACTGGCAGTCTGTTGCGACTGACCAGGTCCACCTCTCTGCGACTGACCACCTCTCTGCGACTGACCACTTCTCTGCGATTGACCACCTCCCTGCGACTGACCACCTCCCTGCGACTGACCACCTCCCTGCAACTGACCACCTCTCTGCGCCTGACCACCTCTCTGCGCCTGACCACCTCTCTGCGCCTGACCACCTCTCTGCGCCTGACTAGGTCCACCTCCCTGACCTCTCCACCTCTGTCCCACTCCCCTACCAGCATGACCAGACCTGCCTTCACTTCTAATCATCTCTCCCATTGATCCCTCCACCTCTACAACCTTTCTCCCCCTAATAATGAACCATCCTTTCCCTTCATCCCGCTTTTCGTATAGTTCTCTTCTCAACTTCTTATTTTGCTCCCTCTCTACCACAGTTAAATCCCTCTCAATCCAAGTAAAAATGTATGTCTCATAAACTCACCATTTGCCTCTCCAGCTCTCTCCAAAATTCAACCAATTCTCTCCAAAATGATCAAATTATCATTAATTCTCTCCAAAATAACATTGTAGCATAGGAGAAAAATAGATAAAAACTCGCCATTTGCAATTGAAGGGCTCAAAATAACAGTCACAAACTCGCCATTAAAATGGCGAGTTTGGACTTGCTTTATTACTTGGCTCTCAATATAAACATTACCAAATCCATCTAGTTGTCTTAAGCTACTCTTTGCCTGCATTATTATCCTAATGTCCCTATACTGGTTCAACTTAATGAGAAGTGGCCTAGCTCTATTAGGTGCTGTTTTACCCAGTCTAACCACAGTCTCAATTCCTACATCCTCAATACCCAACTTTCCGAACAATTCCTGGCACATTCTCTCATCATCTTCATATCTTCCATTCAGATCAGTTCTACCTGATTCTTTCAAATTAAATATCATAACATTTTTCTTCCTCCTATCCTTCTCTAATTGCTCTACTTGCTCCTGCATATCTCTAACCATTCTGCTATCTCCCCCAGCTTCCACAGAGCCCCTACTATACCCTTCTTTAATCATCTCTAATTCTTCTCTTAGACTGGCTATACCCTTCTTACTATCCTCACTCCCACCCTTATCCTGTTTAATCTCCCTAACTTTAGTTTCTAGTTTCCCATCAATCTCCTTTCTAGTTTTCGACAATTGCTTGAACTATATCTAATAGTCGGATTTGTATTATTCACTAGTCAGTAAATAATATATAATTAATTAAAATTTGTTTGGAATAAATTAGTTATCGTCCTAGAACCTAGATAGTTCAAAACCAATAATTAGGTAATCACATGTAAATATCTATAGATGCAATTAAGTTCATAATGAAGTACTTACTAACTACCGATATTTTAAAGGTCTTCTCCAGGCTCAGTAGAAAAAAATAGTTTATTATTAAGGTTGTGGCATTGCATATTTTGCATATACTTTTCTAAAACGCATATGCTTATGCATTTAGCAATATGCATATGCATTTACTAATTTGCATATACGCATTTACCAATATGCCCAACAAACATATGAATGTCGATTCGATGCCGTTTGCTGTCGAATTCGTAGCGCTAACGGTGGGTATCGACTTAGCAACCATTTCGACTCATAGTAGATATCGGAATGTCTGTTTCTAAATGATATCTTAATTTACGCTTCGAGTAGAAACACGAAAACCGATACATGGTTTTAACAGCATCAAATTGACGTCGGCATGTCTGTTTCCAGACGATATCTGAATTTATATTTCGACCATAAGTGCAAAAACAAAAAAAATCGTTTGAAATTTGGAAATTCATTTTCTTATCTTCCTGTTTCATAATACGTATAGAAATGTAGGAATAATTTCTATTCAATTGGATTGCACCTTTCTATATAACGAACGTTGTGCTCCCTTTAAAGGTCCTCTCCAGGCTCCGGGAAAAAAATGAGTTTATAACATAATATTATAGAACTAAGGTCTACGATCATTATTTTGCAAACTGCATACAATTCGGTTCAATATATATTTTATAATTTGTTTTTAAAGTTTTTTAATACTCTGTGAGCAACAATTGAGCGAATCACTAATCTGATGCTCAAGAAGAAGATTGTACACTCTTTGTTTTGATTACAAATTTGAATTTTATAAACAAACCATGCGTTTTCGGCCTTTATTTAAATTATCTTAGATATTAATTGTTTCCTAAAGTATATAAACGTTTTTATTATAAGTTCATTCAATTGCATACTTTTACACGAATATTAAATGGATTTATTAAACCTAATACCTAGTTGACAATCAAAACAAATTGTGTACATTCTTTTTCTTCAGGCTGAAAATTTCTTAAATTAGTAAGTCGGAAGTAAAATAGGTTTCGTAGAGCTTTGATTTTAAAAATCTTTAAAAGCATATAAAATTAAAAATACGCAACCAAATTCGATGCTGTTTGCAGCAAAATGATAAGGAACATTAGCCTTGTTAAATAAAGCAATAAAAGTATTTTCTTGGAAGGGACCTTTAAACTATACCCGATAATTAATACACTTATAGGCAACTACAGCAGTTGTAAAAGTACGATCGGGCATTGGCACGCTAGTGCGATTGTACAATGGATCAACGTAAAGTAGGCGATATTGGAACATTGGTTGTTGAATATATTGTTCCTCCAGTACCGTGAAAATGGATGGATAACCAATCATGTGATTTTTGATCGCCAGTGCATTTATTGTAATGAATCTAGCTATTCTAAACTGCTTATTATAAATAAGCCCCAAGGGGTTCCTGAAGCTGTCTTTGGTGAATAGAAGAGAAGTAAGTGGCGTCCCTTGGGACCCAAACTGTTGTAATTTGGATTATGTATTGTCTATTTCATGTTTAACATGTTTTTAGTGTTTTTAGCTCTTAATGCAGTTTTAGAGGATAGTGCTAGCGTTATCCTCTACAATTACGTACGAGGTCTTAGATTTTGTGTTAGGTAGGCTCGTAGACTTCATTTACTATCACCTCTTCATTTCCCTCTTCCATCCTTGAGAGCACCCACCAGTGTTTGTGACCATTTTTGTCACATTCATCGGTGCACTTTCATTTGCTTCCAAACTTACGCCCCACCCTGTAGCTTAACATTTCTATTAAAATTAATTATAATTATTGATTTGCGTTCTCCAGTAATAATTAGAGTATTTTCACTATTTTGTTTTGGTCACTTAATATCAAAAAGTATAAGAATGTTAAATCCAAATAAATAATTACTAATAATTATTTACCTGAACTCATGGAAGTACTAGTAAGCCTGAACTATAGCAATATGAAAGTTTGGGACATTTTGGTTGGTAATATTGAAACATCTATATGTGGGTGTTCGAATGAAATCACACTAATATATCATAATTATTCTCGAAACTTGAAATCATTCTCGTTTATAATTTAAGAAAGGACATGCAACGACACTTCCATATTATTACCCCCCCCTCCCCCCACAGATAGTACTCTATCAGTACCATTCATCAACATGTTGCTGGACTCTGGTGAATTATTTAGTATACTGTATAATGTACTGAATATAAGAAATTTTAGACATATGAATAACCTAATCGACGATAATGGTAACAATGTTAGGCATCAATATAAGTTAACCCAATGAGATGGGGGAGAATTGAGGGGTACGCGGGGTTTCACAAACACCCTCCCCCCCCCCTCGCCCCCATCTCTCACCCATTACCATAGTTTTTTTGCTATACAGACCTAATTTAGTTCTGTTTCATGTATTACTTAAAAGTTTATATTCATTATTTTATGTATGCTAGATTTTAGACTATACTAAAAATAGTGATACCATATACCTCTTTGATAATAATAATAATAACAATAGTAAGAGGCCGTGAGGGCATATTTCTCTTTGCATGTTAACCATTTCGGTCATACATCCTGATATCTCTTTTATCTCGATTACTTTCTGCGATAGGGTAAGTTGCGGATTATTGGACGGTTTTACATCTTTGATATTACCAGAAAATGTATATAATTAAAGTTAAATAATTTTAATTATATACTTATTTGTATTTTGATCGAAGAATTGGAACCATCCGATAATTTGTAACTTTCAGCTAATATATAACATATTTTATATAACTATTCCTAACTCTGTAATCAAATTAGTTTTTTCAACTGTAATTAAGTTAAAATCAAATGATATAGGCAGCAGAGTTTACCATTAAAAAATAAATGGTGCCTCTCTCACGGACGTATCTTATAAGGATCACCTAAATCTAGATGCTACCTATTTCAATTTATATTAATTTCAGTAACTAAAAACTTATCATAATTATTATGAGGTTTGACCTCTGCTTGGAATAAAAGGCCATATCGCTGACGTCAAATGGAAAGGAACTCGAAGAAGCAGTCAGAAAAGAAAATGGTTCAATGTGAATAATGTCACTTACAAATGCTCAGAGATGCTGAACGTGAATATGCAGTCATTTACCAAGAGATTTGTAGGAAAAAGACACAAGCACCAGTATCTTCATTCACAGACGGAAGATGAAAATGAAAAGGTTATAGAAAACTAATCCTACATACCAGAAAAATCTTAAACCTCTTAGTTGGAGAGCATAACTCTAGCGCTATCCTCTAAAACTGCAACTACTGTTAAAAAAATGATTAGCATGGTAAATATAAAAAAAGATAATCCATATTACAATAGTTCAGAGTCCAAAGACGCCACCTCTTTCCCAAACATTCACCACAGACAATTCAGGATTGAGCCCCTGAGCGAAATTATTCATTTATCACCTTCAAAAGTTTAATTATTGATGAAGGGTAAAAATTTATTTTCTAATGAATAAGATATAAACTTAGAAACTCAAATTGATTGACTGATTCAAAAGTATTGTAAATCTAAACTAATACAAACAATATAAAACTAAATAAATATTTACTTTTTGGCCGAACTTTTTTTTTTTTTTGGTGTTAATTGAGGGGTATGGTCATGAGCCACCCCCAACCCCCAGACTGAAGCCCCCTCCCCTCCCGGTCATGAGCCTCCCCGGACTTAAGCCTCCGGTCATGAGCCCCCCTGGTACATAAGCCCCCCCCCCCCCCCGGGTATCGAGCCCCCTCCCCCCCCCCACCCTGTGTTTTAATACTTATTTACCTAGTTGAACAAATGAAGAGCTACTTTGATAGAAATAACTGGGAGTTGCTTATTATGTAGTTTGTTCTATACGCTAGTTTGTTACCTGGCAGGGGGTTCGGTATGACGCCCCCGATATACATATATTTTATGTTACATCAGTAATAAACTTCATAAGTGTCGGACTACTGGGGTATCGGAAAATTGGGGCGTCTGACCAATTTGGTATCGGACTAATGGGGCGTCGGACTAATGAATAGTAATCTTGTTTTCTTTAGGTATTTTAGGAATCCTTATTTACCTAGTTAAACAAATGAAAAGCTACTTAGTTAGAACTAACTGAGAGTATCCCTATCTAGGTAGCTACTCTCAGTTATCTATATTTAGGTAGCTACTCTCAGTTATACATATCTAAGTAGCTATTCATTTGCTCAACTAGGTAAATATGGAGGATCGTGACCTGGGGGGGGGGGAGGGGGCTTAAGTCCAGGGTGATTATGACCTACACCCGTTCCTTAAGCGGTGAAAAAATTCATCACCGCTCGTTACCGTTCACAGAAGTTGGTCCTCGTTAAAGCACAGTCATATATGCACGGCCACCGCTTATGTTCCCTTACAGCTCCAACGGTTTTGAGCTTTTCAAAATGTTGCAAGGGTTGAGGAGCGATAGTTTTCCTCTCTGCAAAGTTCGCTACCTCTAAAACACCGCCCAGCCAAAGTTTGGCACCGCTAGAAGCAAGTTCGTGAACGCTTCATTCCGCTAGGCCAATGCAGAAATCCTGAACGGTGCTTCCCCAGCTTTGCCCGGGCGGGGATTAAACGTTGACAAACTTTGGCAGAGCGTTGTTATTTTTTTATGAGTTTGTGTGTCGAAATTATGTATCAAAATATAAAATACAGGTGATGCCATAGCGATGCACCGCTGAAGCCGTCGTTGACATAGAGTTGGCTTAACGGTAGGAAGAGGCAGCGAGCGTTGGTTTGGCAGTATGGAGCTATGCGACCTCCTTACCAACATCAAACCAAAGTTCATCACTGCAATGAATCTTTGCTTCATTTTCTGAGACCGTTTCAGAAAACTCATGTTCGTGATTCAAACGTTTTCAACTGCCTTATCAAAGTTCATGCAACATTTAATCACCGCCGGGGCAATGCTGGCGAAGTAGCGGTGGTCAAGCATTTGAGATTTACGTATTTGCGTCTATAATGGTGCCAAACTTTGACTGGGTTTTGTTGGTGTGGGGAACTTTGCGGAGTGGAAAGCTACTGATTCTCAACGCTCGTAATATTTTTTGTAGTTCAAAACTTTCGGATCGGTAAGTGTGAACATAAGCGGTGGTCAAGCGTATACGGCGTTTCCTGAACGGGGGCCAACTTCTGGTCAGCGTTAACAATTTTTTGCCCCTGCTACAGGAACACTCTAGCAAAGTTCCTCCGGTGTGTCAGGCCTTCAAATGATGAGCCTCAACTATCGATTGATATCAAAAATCTACCAGAATTTCTGATTAATTTCATCCACTCAGCTCCGTAATCAAAAGCAGTATACCACTTTACCAACTTTAAACCCCGCCGAGCCAACGCCTACACTTGTAGAACACCGCTCTATCAACGCTCGTGTTACCATGATTGATTTTCCAATCATGATAACGAGCGTTGCCGGAATTTCGTTTATTCTCCCTTCGTTCAAAGAACGATCCAACACAGTTCTGACTGTGTGATCTAGGCTTTAGATATCCTTCTATATTCATCGAAACAAGCCTTACTTTAAATAAATGAAAAAATTAGCAATTCCTCATGCTATACCACATATACTGGATTATTTTGCTCCAGTGCTTCAGATATTTTCTATTTGATAAAGATCAGCAATTAGTGTTGTTAATCAGTCCCCATCGAAAGTCTCATGAAGATTTCGACAGCTGCTGCATGCTCTCCAATGAGGAGAGCAATATTATGCACCCAAGTAATAAAATAAAAGATTAACAAAAAAATAGTGAGAAACGAAAGAAACAACATGGCTCATCAATAATTAGTTTGGGTGACTAAATATCAACATATGAGTAGGATCGTGACAATATGCGTTTAAAATCATAGATCCAGAAAATAGTATGGATTGAATGAATTAAAGACTATTTAATCATTCTAAATCAGTGGTATACAGTACCCGATACCATTTCATTTCGTTTCCTATAGGATATTCTTAAGATCTATTATTTTATCTGCTTATTGTCACAACCCTACACATGACCAACGAGATGACGTGCACTCGTAGTAGAGCGCATACCTTCGTCACCATATATAACCTTGACCACCCAATAATTTGACTTGAGTTAGAAATGAACTTAATCTTTTCTAGTTCACTCCCAAAATCTGAGCAAATGGTTCCTGGTTATTGACCAATAAATGGTCAATACCAAATTTCAGGGAATTGGTTGAATACTATTTGAGTTATAAATGACCTTGACCTTTGACCCGATCTCTCCCAAAATCTAATCAAACTTAATTCACGGTACAGAAGGGACCGAGGTTATAGGGAGGACTACAATTCGAGCAAATTCAACAGAAATCTAGATCATGGAAAAAATTGTTTATCAATTCAAATTATTGAATGACAAAAGAAGGTAAAAAGAAGACAAAATGAAGGGAGTGGCAATTTATACTTTAAGTTTTCAGAAAAAAAATATCTATAACTTTTCAAAATAGTTTTATTTAATTTCTTTTACTATATAAAATTGAAGACTCCATTAAAGCTATCTTGAAAAGAGAGGTGGAAGTTTGCGATCGTACTGTAGATACGTTCTCTAGGTTCTAAACTCTACCAATCGAATTAAAGTATTTATCAATATCCTCTTCTCCTTTCTACCACGTTAAAATATTAATATTGCCAACAGTACTTGCCGTTATGGAAGATATTTTTATATAGGGATATACTGTTCAATGCAAGGATTTAGATATAGCTTACAAGTTTAACTATTACACAGTTCATGCAAATGAATGTGTTATTAAGCAATGAATATGTAAGCTAATTTTAGGAGTTTGTAAAATTCTATTTGGCAATGCATCGCTAGCCTAGGTGTGGCTTTACCTATACCCATAGTATATATTCTACTATTTATCTTTTTTTTCTTTATAAAAATTATTAAAATATTTGAACAAAAGCCAATTTAACCAAATCAGCCTTTACATTAATCGGGAATATTATAGACATTGCGTAATGAACTAACTATATACATTAAAAATTGAACTAAGTTAAATACGCAACATCTGATGTGACACAGCAGCCGATAGCTAATTACAAAAAGATGCTCTATAATAGATATGAAGCTTGAACTTCTATAGTCGAAAATTAAAAATCTTCTCTTACTAGCTATCAGCTACTGTGTCATACTGGCTATTGTGTATTTATCTTAGTTCTTGCCCTTCAAAAAAATTCAAATTATTCTTCATACTCACTTATTAAGATAGGACTGTTGCAAATAATAATTCAATGATGGTAGTTTCGATCTTACTAACTGATAGTATGGAATGGCTAGTTATTCTGTCAAAAATTTAGAGCATGAAAAAAATGGATTGATACTAAATCAAATGATGCCAAACCGTTTTTCGTGAAGTGCTACGCAATGTAGTTATTATTTCATTAAAATTTGATGTATACGATTAAATCTGTGTGTAAACCACTATTACAAAATGGTTAAATAACTGTTCCTGTAGTTACTCCCATATGAAAAAATTAAGAGAAATACACGACAAGTATTATAGTTTAGCGCAAAAGTTTTTTTATAAATGTAGTTATTTCGTCGAAGGCCTGATGGTTTAAATATTCGTTAATCGAAATGTAAATTTTTTATTAATACGATATAATTCAATTCGCACTATATTTCAATATTCAAAGATAATTCACTAATTGGTCTTCAGTAGTCATAAACTTTTTACTGCATGGCATCTTTTCTCAATACTACGAGAAGGTGGAGCTTATCCTATGCAACGTTGTCAAATCTCAAAATTTTGACTAAAAACTCCACGGTTTTTGCATCTAAAATTTAAAGTGACCTCGTTTATTTTTTCCCTGATATTACAATCGAACTAGCGTGCTAATGCCTTATCGTACCTTTAGAACTGCCGTAGTCCCTTATAAGTTATAAGTGTATTAATTTTAAAGGGAGTACTACGTTATAGAAAGGTACAATCCAATTGAATAGAAATAATTTCTACATTTCTTCACGTATTATAAAACAGGAAGATGAGAAGAAAATGAATTTCAAAATTTGAAACTATTTTTTTAAAACTACGTATCTGTTTTCGCACTTCTGGTCGAAGTATAAATTCAGATATCGTTTGGAAACAGACATGCCGACGTCAAGATGCTGCTGTTAAAACCATGTATCGGTTTTCGTGTTTCTACTCGAAGTGTAAATTCAGATATAATTTAGAAACAGACATTCCGATATCTACTATGAGTCGAAATGGGAAAGATCCCCCTCTTCCATCCTTGAGTGCAGCCTCCGGTGCTTGTGACCATTTATGTCACATTCCTCGGTAAGTGACAGCATTCACGGAGTAGTTTTTCAGCATCCATGAGCGTCGTGACTTTGTCCATGGAGCCACTTTCCTTTCTGACTGCTTCTTCCAGTCCCTTGTATTTCATTTCCTTTTGACGTCAGGGACATTGACTTTGGTTCCGAAACAGACGTTAAACCTCTACTAAACGTAAATAATTAAAAATTGATGGGCTATTTAACATGTTCCATTTTAGAGTAAATCTGTGTTATCGGACGATTCCACATTTTCGAATATGTAAGAAATAAATATAATAATTATCATTATTCAATTCTTACTTAAATTGGTATCCATGATACCAGTACGTAAAATACGAGTTTAAAAATAATAATCAATACAGAAATAATTTTTCTACGTAAAATGTGGAACCCCATATCCTATAACTTGAGCTTTCACCTATGCCAAAAGCTGCAAATGAGACGATTAAAATTTAGTGATTCACATTATAGATAATTAAACTTAAAAGTGGCAATCGAATTCAATAAATCGAATTCGTAGCGCTAACGGTGGGTATCGACTTAGCAACCATTTCGACTCATAGTAGATATCGGAATGTCTGCTTCTAAATGATATCTGAATTTACACTTCGAGTAGAAACACGAAAACCGATACATGGTTTTAACAGTATCATCTTGACGTAGGCATGTCTGTTTCCAAACCATATCTGAATTTATACTTCGACCAGAAGTGCGAAAACAGATACGTAGTTTTAAAAAAATCGTTTCAAATTTGGAAATTCATTTTCTTATCTTCCTGTTATATAATACGTATAGAAATGTAGGAATTATTTTTATTCAATTGGATTGTACCTTTCTATATAACGTACGATGTGCTCCCTTTAAACTACACCCAATAATTAATACATTTATAGGGGACTACTGCAGTTGTTAAGGTACGATCGGGCATTGACACGCTAGTGCGACTGTACAATGGATCAACGTAAAGTAAGCGGTATTGGAACATCGGTTGTTGAACAGTGTTCCTCCAGTACCGTGAAAATGAAATGGATAACCAATCAAGTGATTTTTAGATGACCAGTGCATTTATTGTTATGAATCTATTCTAGACTGCTTATTGTAAATAAACCGCGAGGGGTTCCTGAAGCTGTCTTTGGTGAATGGAAGAGAAGAGGGGTGGCGTCCCTTGGGACTCAAACTGTTGTAATTTGGATTATGTATTGTCTATTTTATGTTTACCATGTGTATAGTGTTTTTAACTCTCCATGCAGTTTTAGAGGATAGCGCTAGGGTTACGCTCCACAATTACGTACGAGGTCTTAGATTTTGTGTTATGTAGGCTCGTAGACTTCATTTACTATTACCTCTTCATTTTCATCTTCCATCCTTGAGTGCAGCCACCGGTGCTTGTGACCATTTTTGTCACATTCCTCGGTAAGTGACAGCATTCACGGAGTAGTTTTTCAGCATCCATGAGCGTCGTGACTTTGTCCATGGAGCCACTTTCCTTTCTGACTGCTTCTTCCAGTCCCTTCTATTTAATTTCCTTTTGACGTCAGAGACATGGCCTTTGGTTCCGAAGCAGACGTTAAACCTATAATAAACGAAAATAATTAAAAGTTGATGGGATATTTAACATGTTCTATTTTAGAGTACATTCTGTGTTATCGGACGGTTCCACATTTTCGAATATGTAAGATATAAATATATTAATTATCATTATTCAATTCTTACTTAAATTGGTATCCATTATACCATTACGTAAAATACAAGTTTAGAAATAAAAATCAATACCTAAATAATTTTTCTACGTAAAATGCGGAAACCCATATCCGATAACTTGAACTTTCACCTAGTGCCAAAAGCTGCAAATGAGACGATTAAAATTCAGTGATTCACATTATAGATAATTAAACTTAAAGTTGTAATCGAACTCATTAAATCTATATATAATGATCATTATTTAACTTTTATTTCAATTGGTATCATACCTTCAGCTATTAAATTAATTTGTAGTTAAATAATAATTATTATATTTTCCTTTATCACGTGTTCGAAAATATAAACCCCATTAATAACTTGGAACATAAACTCAACTGCTAAAAACATTTCACAGAACACAAAATTCCTGTTTGTTCAATGTAACACAATTATATAAGTCAAAATATCAAACTAATTACTCAACTATTATGACCTATATTTACTGAGTGAGAGTTAATCTATGGTCAAATTTTAATTAATGCATTCATTACTTTGAACTTTCATCACACAGCTTTCATCTGTATTCTAAATCGAAGCCTCAAAACATTTTCTTTAATTTGAACTCAAAGAGAACGAAATTTTTAAGGAGTTACAATTATATAAAAATTTGACCAACTCATTACTATTTGTAATAAGAATAAGTTGTGATTTTGGTTATAAAAGCGGTGCTTGCCTGTATTATTTATTCACTCTAAGAATATCTTCAAGTATCTCCGAGTCGCTTAATATCAAATTTTTCTTACATAAGTGCATCCATGGTGGCAAAGCTACAGAGGTACAGACACGAGGACGGAGGGACCCACGAACGATACCTGGACGTATCACTTCATTTCTTCCCATTTAATTTATTTATAACACTATGTAACATTAATCGAATTGATATGCATCTAAACGTACAATACGTTATTTCAATGAAGTGAGAGTTTTCTATTTTAATTTATTTATTTATTGGATGCAAGTGGATATCGTTTCGAAGCATATTAGATATATAATTAGGCGTCTGTTCGATGCAGAATCCCTATGTATGTTGGATGTCGTACTTTATCTTTCTATTCAACGCTGTTATAACGGTATCGCTTCGATGCGAAATATACTTGATATGATGCGGTTTAGCGGTGCAAACGGATATCGGATTGATGTCTACTTGATGTCACCATGTCTAATTTGTTACTGACTTACTGGTATTCGATGTCGGAAGAGAGGTTATACAGAGTCGTTTAGACATCGAATAGATACATTTATGTTTGCTGGGATCATACCTTCAGCTATTATGTTACTAATTAAATAGTAGTTAAATAATAATTATTATATTTTCCTTTATCACGTGTTCGAAAATATAGACCCTATTAATAACTTGGAACATATACCCTATTGCTAAAATTATTTCACAGAGCACAAAATTCCTGTTTTACATAACACAATTAAGTCAATTATATAAGTCAAAATGTCAAACTAATTACTCAACTATTATGACCTTTATTTACTGAGTGAGAGTTAGTAGGTATATATGGTCAAATTATAATTAATGCATTCATTACTTTGAACTTTCATCACAAAGCTTTCATCTGTATTCTAAGTCGTGGCCTCAAAACATTTTCTTTAATTTGAACTCATACTAGAGAACGAAATTTTTAAGGAGTTACAATTATATAAAAATTTGACCAACTCATTACTATTTGAAATAAGAATAAATTGTGATTTTGGTTATAAAAGCGATGCTTGCCTGTATTGTTCTATTCACTTTAAAATTTCTTTAAGTATCTCAGGGTCGCTTAATATCAAAAACATTTTTATAGTTAAATACATCCACGGTGGCAAAGTGACGGAGGTACTGGCACGAGGACGGATAGACCCACAAACGATACCCGGACACATCACTTCATTTCTTCCCATTTAATTTACACATAACATTATGTAACAATAATCAAATTGATATGCATCTAAACGTACAGTACGTTATATCAATGAAGTGAGATTTTTAATTTTTTTTTATTTATTTATTGGATGCAAGTGGATATCGTTTCGAAGCATATTAGATATATAATTAGGCGTCTGTTCGATGCAGAATCCCTAAATCCCTATGTATGTTAGATGTCGTAATTTATCTTTCTATTCAACGCTGTTATAACGGTATCGCTTCGATGCCAAATAGACTTAATATGATGCGGTTTAGCGGTGCAAACGGATATTGGATTGATGTCTACTTGATGTCACCATGTCTAATTTGTTACTGGTATTCGATGTCGGGAGAGAGGTTAATAGATAGATACATTCATGTTTGCTGGGATCGTGTACATAATTTGGTAGGAAGATCCCTATAAACAACGGTCTATCAATTCGATATCTTCTTATGTCGAATTCAAAGCTGGGACATCGGATATCTAAATTTATTGATTAATTTTAATCGAATCGATACATGAAAAAACTCGGAAATCGACATTATATATCTCCTTCTATTTTAGATGTCGAATCAATATATATATTAATACATCGAAAATTAGTAACGAAAACGATAGATGGATATTTTTTTATGAAAACGATGTGTGTAAAAAGTTATAGAAAACTGTTATGAGTCTCATATTTTATGCCGTCGGTTTTAGTCTTATAAAAATACAGTGAAACTCCTGAGTTATTTAATTTTTGTTTCTTCATAACTCGGAGCCACTTCATAACTCAGGAACACTGATTCTTTTCTATGATTGAAATCTTGGAGAAAATTACGGTCTTTGAGTGAGAACTAGAACGAAATTCATGAAATATCGTTTTCTATAATTGAAACAAATTTGAAAATACTTCATAACTCCGCGGTGCATTTCATAACTCAGGTCCTTCATTACTCGAGTGAACTAATTACTCACCTATATATACTGAGTGAGAGTTAATCTATGGTCAAATTTTAATTAATTCATTAAGATTTTATCACAGAGCTTTCATCTTTATTTAGCTAAGTCATGGCCTCAAAACATTTTCTTTAATTTGAACTCATAGAGAATGAAATTTTTAAGGAGTTACGATTTTATAAAAATTTGACCATCCTATTATGTACAATTTGTAATAAGAATAAGTTGTGATTTTGGTTATCAAAGCGGTGTTTGTCTATATAGTAATATTCACTTAAAAATATCTCAAAATATCTCCATGTCGTTTAATATCAAACTTTTTTTGGTAAAATGCATCCACGGTGGCACAGTGCCAAGGTGCTATCGTGGAAATGTGTATCCGTCAGCTGTAGTATGCCCTTATTTAGGCATTTTTGACCTTTCTTATTTTTTGCATATGGCATTTTAAAGTGTATTACTCCGCGTGTGACAGTCCCCCCATGAAGGAGCTTATTGCAGGGGTGAAATATTGGGTGAAATGGGGGATATGAGATGCGTATATTGTGATGGGGATACTGATTATAGGATACTGATTAGTGATTATATATTAAGTTTTTAAAAATTACAGTATATATTGTATAATTATATTTTTTAATCCATTTAATTTTCATTTACACTCCCAGCTAACCAAAAGCTGTTTGTCCCACGTCTTAAGACGTTTGATACCCCTCGCTATAGAGGGATTTAAGACGTGGGGCAAGATGTGGGGCGGGGGACATCAGACGTCTTGCAGACGTCTAACCCTCTTCATTTGCACAGGGGTCCCCCTCTGCAAGACGTCTGATCCCACGTCTTGAATACTCACTCTGTCCCAAGTGGGTCCCACGTCTTATTTCCCTCTTCCCTCTATAGCGAGGGACATCCGCACTCTGTCCCACGTGGGTCCCACGTCTTAAATCCCTCTATAGCGAGGGACATCCACACTCTATCCCCTCTGCAAGACGTGGGACAGAGTGCGGATTTCCCTCTCTGTAAGACGTGGGACAGAGTGCGGATGTCCCTCTCTGCAAGACGTGGGACAGAGTGCGGATGTCCCCCTCTGCAAGACGTGGGACAGAGTGTGGATGTCCCCCTCTGCAAGACGTGGGACAGAGTGTGGATGTCCCCCTCTGCAAGGAGGACATACTTCGGTTAATTGTGGTACATAAATATGTATAAGAAATTAAAAAGATCATACTATTAATTATTGCAATTTCTTACTATATTGTATATAGTGTATATGTACATTTGGCTGTATATCAATTATTTTTATAATACATATTGTTATATACAAATTAAATGGGAAGAAATGGAGAAAGAATTGTAGTGGTGATCTCGGGAATCGAACTCAGGACTCTAGTGTGATGTACTATTGAAGCCTGCGATGCTACCACTCAGCTATCCTGGACATGGTAGAAGTAGTATTGAAATGATCTTCATGCAACTTGATAACTTGCGTGCTTCTTAAAATTATTTTAAATAAATATAATTTAATATTCTAGCTACATTTTGGTATCTTTTATTTTTTAATGTAAATGATAAGAATGTGTATAAAGTTATTTATTAATATTTGTATTGATAATGTTAATTAATGTTATTAACTACCTAATTAACTATAACTGTTAATTAATCTTACTTATAGTTACCTTCTGGTGGTATCACTACCTTATACCTATCTAGTTACTTACTAGAGTTTATTTATAACTACCTAGTAACCTACAATTGATAACCACCAATCTGTACCTACTGGTGGTTATCACTACTTACCTATTACGTAGTATTTATCAGTACCTACTTAGTTACCTACATTACTGTTTGTCAATACCTACCTAGTTACCTACTGGTGTTTATCAATGCCTACCTAGTTGCCTACATCTGCTTATCAATAATACCTAATTAGTTACCTTCTTGTGTTTAACATTGCCTACCTAGTTGCCTACAACTGTATATAAATACCAGTCTAGGTCCTAGTTACCTACTAGTATTCATCAATGCTTATCTAGTTACCTATAACTGTTTGCCAATACCTACCTAGATACCTACCAGTGTTTACAGATACCTACCTACCTAGTATACCTACCAGGCAGTGTTCATCAATCCGTACCTACTTACCTACTACTTAGTATTATTCATCAATGCCTACCTAGATACCTACATCTGTTTATGAATACCTACCTAGTTATGATACGTAAATAAAGCTTGAGATAGATATACCTTTTTGGTATAACTTTTTCCCGCATAAAACAGACGAGGGACAGAGAGGGACATCCCGCGTGGGACAGAGAGGGATATCCCGCGTGGGACAGACGTGGGACAGGGAGGGACATCCCGCGTACTTTTTCCCGCGTACAACAGACGAAGGACATCCCGCGTGGGACAGAGAGGGACATCCCGCGTGGGACAGAGAGGGACTTCCCACGTGGGACAGAGAGGGATATCCCGCGTGGGACAGAGAGGGACATCCTGCGTGGGACAGCGAGGGACATCCCACGTGGGACAAACGTGGGACATCCCGCGTGGGACAGAGAGGGACATCCCGCGTGGGAAAGACGTGGGATGTGAGTGGGATTTAAGACGTGGGACAGACGAGGGACATCCCGCTTGTGTAAGACGTGGGACGTGAGTGGGATTTCAGACGTTGGAAAGACGTGAGATTTCAGACGTCTGGAGACGTCTGAAATCCCCCGTCCCTCTCTGTCCCTCGCTAGCGAGGGATGTCCCACGCGGGACAGAGAGGATACGGTTAGCTGGGCTGACGATAAGAAGATTTAAAATTAAAAGTATAATTTCAATTGTGCGTAATATTTCAGGTAATTTTCCTAATTTAATTTACAATCATATATTTTTTATACGATTTACTTAACGTTAACTATAGACTATATTATTAAAACTATAATATACGTTTCAATTTTGTGGTAAATGTATATAGTTTTACTTTTGGTTTTGTCAAATCTTATTCCACGAATATTTTAAATTATAATTATTCACACAAGAGCATTTAATCGTCTAAAGATGTGATTTTTAATAGCTTCGCCTTTTTTCACATTTAAATAAGTTGCTGGCCGGGTTATAATCAGTTTCGGTTATAATCCAAAGATTTTCTGCGTTCAAATTTCATTAAATTAATAGTGATGACTAATTTCGTCGATAAGACAAGTTTCTCTTCTTTTCCAAAGTCCTTTGTGTGTATAATTTTTTTTAATTCATTCAATATATTGGCCAAAA
This sequence comes from Caprella mutica, assembly GCA_947561585.1. Taxonomy (NCBI): domain Eukaryota; kingdom Metazoa; phylum Arthropoda; class Malacostraca; order Amphipoda; family Caprellidae; genus Caprella; species Caprella mutica. The sequence goes on from CANNZV010000426.1 coordinate 509,415, forward strand.
TGAGGAAGTTATTAAAATTTGTGTTTTTAAAATGATAATAATTTATCCTACGTCTTAATTTAATGACAACAATCATTAAGTTGCTGACAAGCGTTTTTCTCTATTTTCAGCAACTTGAATGATCGGGACCAACGGGCATTCATTTCTTTATTTCCAATATTCATATTCAATATTTCCAGTATTTAAATTCTTTCTTTCACATGGAAGTGTGGTTATTAATTAGTGCCGAGCGGCCATTTAATTACGTGGGTTACCATTCTTCCTAGAAAGAATAATCAATTTGCTTAATTCATTGTTTACGTTACTTGTCAATTATAATCATTAATTCCATCACTTCATTAAATAACATCAAATCAAACATCGTACCAAAATAACAAGGTTAAATAAAACACAGTCATAGTTTAAACAAAGATATTATACTACAACAAGATACACTACTCTCAAGAATTTCTGTTTCAAAAAGCGCCCTCTGCATTTGAAGCGGGTACTAAAGCAACAACAACATTTGGTGCTGTGATGTAATGATTTAATATAGTTAGTACGTCATTAGTATGTCACTATAAATGTAAGCTTTGTAGAATGAATAAGTTAGTTCGTAGGTAGACATCGAGTTACCAATTGGCTCGCATGAGATACACATCTAATCTCAAGTCTTAGTTAGTGAGACCATTACTTGTGAGTGTTTTAGTGAAGTGAACAGTGCATTTATATTTGCTTGACAATAGAATATAATCTCTTTAAAGTTTTATTCAAACTCGTTATTATCCTAAATACAGTTAAGCATGGACCAGAGGCCTGAGGTCGGAACCATATTGGCAAGGTGGTTCTAGGGCATGGGACCATGAGTATTTAGTAGAAAGAGATATATTGAGAAAAAGGAATCTGAAAGATAAGATACAGAGTAAGATTCTAATCACACGTAACCCATATCGTGGACCGTTATAAGGTTTCACATTTGATGAGATAACCCACAGAGGGAACCATCACATTTCTTCACTATTTTTTAACGGATGGATGTTAATTTTAATTGCACGATTGTTGAATCAATGTTAATTTTTAGAATATTTTAGAGAGGTCAGTGAACTCATTTGGATAATTATATTGAGTATCTATGAAATAATAATTGCTCTTAAAATAAAACGACATAGAATTTGAATGAAATTAAGGAATTTGATATAATGTTTATGATGTAATATGTTTATTAAAAATGATTTTTTTAACAAATTTATAATCATGTCAGAAAACGTCAAAATTTTTAATCTATGAATAATTAAGGAACATTGTTTATTTTTAGTGTGACACTTAATATTTGTTTGGCAAGTAAAATAATTTTATTAAAGCTAACGTAAATGAAAAAAAAAATGAATTGAATGTTTGTTTGAATCAAATTAAATTTTACAAGTTAAATTGAAATAATTTTTTTGATGGTTTAAAGCAAAAATGTCACAATATGTTAAGTTCAGTTTTGATGTGTATTCATACTATTTTTGATGTTAAATGTAAGATTGAAATATTTCATATACATAGTATATTTTCTTTTTTGGATTTCAATATCGACATTCAGAGAAAAAAGAGGGGAAGAAACGAATTATTATTAAATAAATGTTTAAAATTCTTGCAGTTATAGGTTAAATGTTTGTGATTGTTCAATTTGAATTTTAGAATTTTTCAATTTGAGATTTAATGTTTTGAATTTTAGGATTGATTAAAATGGGATTTATGTTTTTATATTTTAGAATTGCATAATTGAAAATGAAGTTGAAATAAATATTTTAAAAATCATTTTCAATTTAAATGGAAGGGGGAGATATGTGATGTAATGATTTAATATAGTTAGTACGTCATTAGTATGTCACTATAAATGTAAGCTTTGTAGAATGAATAAGTTAGTTCGCAGGTAGACATCGAGTTACCAATTGGCTCGCATGAGATACACATCTAATCTCAAGTCTTAGTTAGTGAGACCATTACTTGTGAGTGTTTTAGTGAAGTGAACAGTGCATTTATATTTGCTTGACAATAGAATATAATCTCTTTAAAATTTTATTCAAACTCGTTATTATCCTAAATACAGTTAAGCATGGACCAGAGGCCTGAGGTCGGAACCATATTGGCAAGGTGGTTCTAGGGCATGGGACCATGAGTATTTAGTAGAAAGAGATATATTGAGAAAAAGGAATCTGAAAGATAAGATACAGAGTAAGATTCTAATCACACGTAACCCATATCGTGGACCGTTAGAAGGTTTCACAGTTGATGAGATAACCCACAGAGGGAACCATCACATTGCTTATCAAAACTTTCAAAACTTTTAGTTTTGGCACTTCTGTCAGTACCTAGTAGGCTAGTTATAAATATTTATTAAGGTCATATGTAGCTGGTATCATTATTGAATTAATTCCAAATTTTTTACGTTAACTTTGATGTTCAATTAAAACATGAAAGGAAAATAGGTAGGTAGGTAGGTTGATGGTAGGTAACTTGGGTAAGTACCGTAGACGTAGAGCTATATCAGACGAGTCAATTAAAACTTCGTATCAATTTGCCTATAAAAATTAAATAGCTTTCAATATTTATAAAGAAATGTATAGATTTCAGAATAATTTTTCTGTTGAACCAGTATAACACCCGTAAAACTTCGCCTGAACACTGAAAATTTCTCAAAGTTTTGATAAGCACCAAATGTTGTTGTTGCTTTAGTACCCGCTTTCAAATGCAGAGGGCGCTTTTTGAAACAGAAATTTTTGAGAATAGTGTATCTTGTTGTAGTATAATATCTTTGGTTTAAATTAGGTGTACTCTAATTAAGTAATAGATCGGACAAAAGGTTCGAGAAATAATAAATCCTACATAAGCATCGTACATTCAATTCAATTAATCAAATATCTACCTATGGAGTAGTTTAACTTACAACATGGGTCAATCATTGGAAGTTGAGAGTATACCTGTCACAAATAAACACTGAAACAATCACTGAGGAAATACGGATGGAGTTACTGAATTTCTATTGGAGTAGGTGCGGCTGGAAACTCTTCGGAACCACTGTACCAGTGTGTTGGTAACGGTTGCAGCCCTCCACTGGAACTTTTCTAATTGACGTGGACAACATCTCGTGCAAAACACGGAACAATGATGGTGACTCTGGCTTCAGACTCCTACTGCTTATTGAATGTCTGCTCTGCAACATGAAAAGTTGGTCTGCAGCGCCAGAAGTTGTTCTGCAACGTCAGAAAATGTTCTATAACGTCAGAAACTATTCTGCAATCGACTACAGTTGCTGGTTCCCTCATCCTGTCTCGTTTGGCTCTGACTCTGCCGTAAAGAATACAACCTCTGCTTCCGAGATCCATTGAATTGCAAAATTCAGCCACTTGCTAAGGATCCTATCTCCACTACTATGACGGGGCGGAGATCTTCATCGACTAAGTCCTTCGATGGTTACCTAAGGCTGGGGTGAGAGATGACATCACCCCGCCGGGTCTTATCCAGACCGGTAAACTACTTAAGACTCCCTCGTGAGCAGTCAACAGATAGTGACTACCGACAGAGTAGAGTGAAGTCGAGTGAGTGTCCCAAGAGAACAGCTAGGGAAGACCACCTTCATAATCTCAATCCACCGCTTATATACTCTCAAGATTCATCTAAAACTCCACCCAAATCCAAACATAAGATGCCGTCTCCAATTCCTATTGGTTCTCAACCCTCCTGTAGGCTGTCCGGCCTGTCCATAATTCTACCCTCAACTAATAAGAAATTGACCAATACTAAAATAACTCCTCCTATATTTCCGACTTAAACTAATTACTCTCTCACAGAAAAGAAACATCAAACTTGAAATCTGTTAGGATACATGAAACCTCAAGAGCTCGTTATTTCTATAAAGTAAACCACAGAAAACCTCTGGCCTAGAGAAAACAGTAGGTGGTTAATTACCCTCACCGAATGCATTACATGTAACAGAGTTTGAAAGTGTTATTAATTCTCTTAAAGCAATAAATATTATTGTCAAACGACCATTCTAAAACCACAAACATTAGAGCAGAAGGGAAACATCCAGTGACACTTTTATTTCAAAGTCACAAAATAATTAACTTCATAACAAACCGGTCTGAAGATTTTATAACTACAAGTATACAAACTTATAAATAAGTAATTACCTATACGGCTATACCGATACTTTCTATCTTTTATTAAAGTTATTTAATTGAAAAATTATTTTAGGCTAATGTATAAAATAAAGCTATGACTAAGTTGCAGCTTAATCTATTTAGTTTAGATTTTATATGCAGTAATTTGATGGAATTTTTATCATCAAGTGAACTGATTCTTTTATATATTTTATATATATATTAAATGCATGCACGACCAATTAACGAGCAGTGATATCGTGAACTATAAATAACATAAGTTATCTTTTTTTTTCTCAATAAATGCCACATCGCCAACGTTGACAATAAAATAAGTTACAAATTTCTATGAGATGAACAAAGGAAAGTTTCTCCAAGAACAGAACTAACTGTAGCTACCTACTACAGTTTTGGTGCCTAATTTGTGACATCGGAGTGAAACTGGGATTTATGGCAACTGTCAACTAAGGCTTTAAAGGTCCCCTCCAAGCATTTTGTTTATTGCTTAAATCAACGAGGCTAATGTTTCTTATCATTTTACTGCATTTTATGCTTTTAAAGACTTATAATTCAAACTCTACAAAACCTACTTTACTTCCGACTTTTTAATTTTCAGTCTGGAGAAGAAGAACGTAAATTTTAAATAAACTTATTATAGAAACGTTTATATACTTTTAGAAACAATTAATATCTTAAAGGAAGGCCAAAAACGCATTGTTTGTTTAAAAATCTAAATTTGAAATCAAAACAAAGAGTGTACATCTTCTTTCTCAGCGTCAGGTTGGAGATTCGCTCGATTGTTGCTCACAGAGTATTAAAAAACTTTTAAAGCAAATAATAAAATATATACTGAACCGAATTGTATGCGGTTTGCGAAATAATGATCGTAGACCTTAGTTCTACGATCATTTTTTTTTTTTTTTTTTTTCCCTGGAGCCTGGAGAGGACCTTTAAACTTGAAGTTCTATCTCTATCATACAATATTAGTTTTTTTTACTTAAAAAATAAGATAAATAAAGGATCAATAATAGAAAATGGATAATTATTTTATATTTATAAAACTAGTGTTTTACAAAAGTTAAAGATAACAATTAAATTAAGTAAAAACTTAAAAACTACGACTATATACACTTGCAATATATTTCTTCTAAAGTAAAAACTACCCGATACAATTCTTACTAAAATAAAGGATTTCTGATTAGCACTAGTTTACAAGAAGTATCAATCTTAGAACAATTTTTAAAAGCTTAGGGTTGAATGATTAACATGAACTTACAATATACAATTAATTCTATTTTACCTAAGATTAAGGTTTTTCAAACGCATAGAAATAAATAAAACTACACAAATTAGTTCGGTATTTCATGCACTTCCTTTTCACGGAGAAATGTCGTTGAAAATCTAAAAGTGATAAGCATGAATAAATGGATATCACAGGGAATGAGACCAGACTTCCTGGGAATGGTGAGAACTCCACTGATAGTGATTAGTACTGTCCTGATGAAAACTACACTGATGAGAACTGCGCTGATGAGAACTGCGCTGATGAGAACAGCGCTGATGAGAACTGCGCTGATGAGAACTGCGCTGATGAGAACTGCACTGATTAGAACTGCACTGAAGAGAACTGCACTGATGAGAACTTTACTGATGAGAACTGCACTGATGAGAACTGCACTGATGAGAACTGCACTGATTAGAACTGCACTGATTAGAACTGCACTGATTAGAACTGCACTGATGAGAACTGCCAATATGAGAACTTCAGTAGTGCGAAGTTATTTGAATCTGAAAATAATTATTTCATTTTAGTAGGCTTCAGTCATATCGTGACTATTTCGCTGACGTCATAAGGAAATTAAATAAAAGGGACTAGAAGAAGCAGTCAGAAAGGAAAGTGGCTCCATGAGCAAAGTCACTTACCACCGTCGGTGACAACGCTCATGGATGCAGAAAAGCTACTCCATGAATGTGACGAAAAGGGACACAAGAACCGGTGGCTGCACTCACGGATGGAAGAGGAAAATGAAAAGTTGATTGTAAATGAAGCCTACGAGCCTACCTGTCACGAAAATCGAAGACCTCGTAGTTGAAGAGCATAACCCGAGCACTATCCTCTAAAACTGAAAGTAGCGTTGAAAAAGAAAATAATAACAAACAAATTGATTAAATAATCTCTGATATTGACTTAGAATTACGCTACAAACAATTGTTAACAAGATAAAACAAATTGAATAAATTTTATTTTAATCTCCTACTATAATAAAATAATATGATAATTTCCAAGTAATTTGTATATTTTGGGGTAACTGTTCCACAAGAAATAAATTGCACCAAAGAGTTGAAGATAAGAAAATTTGTAATAAACATTTTTTTCAAACCTACAGTTTGTCAGCTTCGTACGATCAGATATGCCTGAACGTCCTTGTAAGTTGCAACCTAGTTAAAGGAAATCCAAAACTATCAAATTAGAAGACTAAGAAGAAAGTTTTGTAAGTCCTGAACAATGTGTATTCGAAGCACAGTTGGTTATGTTAAAAGTATCCACATTCGAGTGGCAAGGAAGAAACAAGATTTGATAGAAAACAAGATTAATGGGAAGTAGAACACAGATAAATTAAAATCCTTACTGTGATCAGAGTGTGTTTCGAATTTTAAAAATCAAACTTACAAAATATTTCACCAAAGGACTAAAAAGAGTGACACCTCGATCTAATATTTTTATTTTTTTCTTTATGCTGATGAATTAAGAGGTTAGACTGCGAACGATTGAAAGGAAAAAGGATAATTTAAAATGAGTGAAAAAAAGACAACAAAGCTATTTCTGGAAATTGCAAGATAAGGTTGAATAGATGTTTAGCATTAGAAACGTGGTTTTATAGAAACGCTACATTTATCTTCCATTACTCGAGACTAACTGTTGGATAAAGTCTTTAATTTCAATCCGTAGAATACTTACTACAATTAATGCTACAAAGGACTATATTACAAACTAATTGGAAAAAAGTCGAATAAATTTAAACGAAACTAAATAACTCTACAAAAGAGAATTGAATTTTACTAATTTCTTGTAATTAAATATTGGTCATTTTTTTAAATGATATTACTCTATGGAAACAGAAATTGTTCTGAAAAAAGGGTAATACATATTTGCCTCAAAAATGGAAGGAAGTATTTAATTTTATTCGATTTGTTTCTTAAACGTTCTTGTCAAAGGAGATGCAAAGAACGAAACTGTAAAATAGAAAAAATGAAAGACAATAAGTTGAAAATACTGAACAATGTCACTAAACTACTTAATTTTTATATAAATGTTCAAATATGAATGTCACAAGGACTATTGAAATATTTTAGAAACTCTCATTTTAGCGGCAAGTTACATGTTGAAGTAATCTAGGATATTATATAAATTAAGCCATTCGTATTTTCAATAAAGTTTAAGAGTTTAAACGTTTTTCTTTGGTTTAATGATTTAATGAGTCAAGAATTTCAAACCAGGCTATAAACAAAAAGCTACAGTTAAAAAAAAAAAATGCTACAAGACAAACAAAATGCGCACCACTTCAATTATAAGTATCACTGTATTCTTATTTTTTATTTATAGGTGACAAAATTTTAACGAAACAAGTGATCAAAGTATGAGGGGAAAAAGATTTTTTTTTTTTTTTTTAGAACTAGCCTTCAAGAATGAATACCCTTTAATCAATTTTCTTTATTCATTCGAATAGACTATTTATGATTTCTAGCCCTCAAATAGACCTAAATTAAAGTTGCAAAATTAAACAGGATCATTTATATAAGTCTCACTAGTAAGTAATCAAATTCTTATTTTTGTAATAATTGAAAGTGATTGGAAATTTTATTAATTGGAAATTATTATAGAAGTTATCTATTCAGAAAGACGGCATAACTCTCCTTTTAACAGTGCAAAATTAGTTGATACAATTATAATGAACTACAGGCATCCCCCGCTTTAGTTGCCAAATCACGACTCAGTTTAGTTACCAGACAGTAACTAAAGCGAATAAAAGTAACAAGAAATTTATAATTGTCACTCCTTGATTATATCTCTCATTTTCTATGAGGTATAGAAATAAAAATTTGTTTTAGAGTTATTGGAGTACTACGTATATAAGCATATTATTAATAATATACAGTTTTTCATTGTTTGTGACTGTGATGAAAAAGTTTAAAGTCATGCATTCATTAAATGTTTTAAAATCCATCCATAGCTTAACTCTCACTCAGTATAGGTGAGTAATTAATAGATACTTAGATTTCTATAATTATTGTGCTACATTGAACAAACCGCAATTTTATGCTCTATGAAATATTTTTGGTAGTAGGATATACTAAGTTCCAAGTTATTGGTTGGTTCTACAATTCTGGACACGTCAGAAAAAATATTATAATTATTATTTAACTTCTATTCTAATTGGTATCATGGATATCAATTGAAATAAAAGTTAAATAATGATTCTTCTAATAACCTCATCTGGATTATAATTTTGATGTTTTTTTAGTTACCGTGAAATAATCACAAAAAATTGTCTCCGTTTTCTATGTCTATGAACGGTTCTTATTTCGAAACATGACTCGAAATAAGTACAACTTTTGTTAAAGTGAGTTGTACTTAAAGCGAGGCTTGACTGTATTTTCTTTAGAACGACCATTATACTCTCTCAATAGATGTTAAATAAATTGTATACAAGTAACTATATAAGAGTTTAATTAATTACTACCAGTACTCTGAGCATTTTCAAATTTTAATACTAGCAAAATAAATAACCGTTTATCACCATGGAGTGGATATGAACAGTCAGTATTTAAGAATTCAGTATTTCAGAAACTACAGAAACCATAAGTTGTGTATTTACAATTACCAATTGTAAAGTATTTGAACGAAATAATTTACAATTGCCAATCAATTTAATTGGAAGTTCTTAGGCCATATCGCTGATATTGAAAAGAAATTGAATATATAAGGGGCTTGAAGTAACAGTTAGAAAGGAAAGAGACTCCATGAAAGAATAAACTACCACCAGTCGGAGACCACGCTCATGGATGCAAAATAAAAAATAATTCATGACTGCAGTCACTTACCAAGGAATGTGATGAAAAGAGTCACTAGCACCGGTGGCAGCACTCACAGATGAAAATGAAGAGGTGATAATAAATGAAGCCTACCGGACACAAAAATGTAAGAGCTCGAAGCTGAAGAGCAAAACCATAGCCGTTATCCTCAGAAACTAGCCACAAAAATAGTAAGCCTGAAGCTGTTGTGCCCTTCTCTTATATTCACCTAAACAGATTGAGGATACAGCCACTGGGGGCTTTACAATTAGCGTACTATATTATAGCTTTAAACAATTTTCATGCATTTTTTAAATTATGTATTTATGAAACATAACCGATACGAATAACTTTGCTAATTATATCAGTTATCACTGAACTAATAGAAATTTGTCCTTAACAATTAAGAAAAGGGAGATTTGCACTGCTTTCGTTTGTTTCTTCCGCTTCCTTGTGAGGAGAAGTGATCTGGTCATAGGTAGTGGTCTTCCGAGTTCCACCTAGCGAATGCTCTTCTCCATTGAACTGGAAACAAATTTTAATAATATAAATTAGTATATTAGTTATTGTTATTGAATAGGTTTGATGCAAATATAATGGTTTCGAAATTTCGTTAATCGGAATCTAGCAGTTAGATTGGAAAGAGACGCCGTGAATGGAATGGAAGAGACTCTTCAATGGAATGTTTTAGCATATTGTTGGTTGCTAAATGGTTATTTGCTATAATTGTTCGTTTGATTTGGTATTAAAATTGGTTGGTAGAAGGTTGAAAATAAAGTTTAAACCAACACAAAAGTAATATATTCACGAGAATAATTGTTTACAAAGAGCAAGACTGTGTATGTTTAATGGTAGAGTCAAAGCCTGTAAAAACACAGTGAAAATTGGAAATTATTTTACAAAAAGTAGATATAACATAGTTAGGCATAACATAATAAAAATTATAATAAATTTTATGAAAATAGCAGACATAATATATTTCAATAAAAAGTATTACAATATTAAATTTCAATCTCAACTATTAATATTACAGAGTCTGATATTACTTATCTAGCACATTATACTAGATGATAACTTATATATAACACAGAAAATATCAAACACCTATAATCAGATATTATTCACAGAAACTTACCAATATAATTGCATAGGTTAGTTGTTACACGTGTAATAGATAATTTGAAATGAGATCTGAAGCCTAGAAACGGTCTCTTATATAGTGACCAAACATACTATGACTCATGTTAGAAATATAGAAATGTTTATAATCAAAAGTTGATGACATAAGGCTCCAAGATAGCTTCTACTTATTTTGAAAACACGTGATAGATGTTCGTAACATATTAATTTAAGAAGATAACATTATATAGTTATTAAACTGCATACTCTGACTGCATTTAGAATGTTTGCGATTAAGAAACTTTAATACAAAACATCTCTGATGAGACTCTATCGATTTGACTGCCTAGCTAATGTTTATACTTCTAACTCCAACAAAGATAAGCAAATCATTAGATTTATAAGAACATGGGAACTTGACCTAACAGTGAGAATCTAATTATATTATAGATTGAATATACAATGAATTAATATAACATTCATATAAAGTATTAATTTTACATTTAATGATTGAATCACCCAAATAAGGAAGGGATACGAAAATGTCAAATTTAGGAACTGTTAATTTACGTTTAAATGGAGTATGAACAGAATTTAAATATTTAGAGACAAAATTATCAAATAAATTTTGAGGATAACGATTACCAGAGAAAAAATTACACAAGTGTGATAATTCGGCATCAAAATCTACATAATTCGAGTAAATTGCATACGCTCTATGAACAAGACAAGTAATCAAATTAACTTTATAAGATGTCGGTATAAAAGAATCAAATCTTAATCCCAATCCTGTGAATTTCTTTTTACGATAAACTCTAGTAGAGAAACTATTATTTATACGATTAATGTCAACATCTAAAAATTTAGGGAGTTGTTTTTCTCAATTTCCGAAGTGAATTTAATATTAGAATGTTAAGAGTTTAAATAACTATAAAAAAGATTAATATGGGATTGGTCAGAAAACAATAGGAAAATATCATCTATATATCTACGATAAAATTTAGGTTTAAATTCAATTGGGCAATCATCTAACCATCGTTGTTCATGAGAACATAAAAAGACATTCGAAAGAGTGGGACCAAGAGGATCACCCTTATTTGGGTGATTCAAACATTAAATGTAAAAAAGACATTAATTCATTACTTAACAAATTTTATCCTCAAGTATTAATTTTATATTATTGTGAGAATAATTATTTAAGTTAGTGATTACAATATATTTCTTATATTTTGAGAATAATTATTAAGGCTAGTGATTACAAATCACTACAATGTTACGGAATGAGAATTTAGTAATCGCGGAATAAGAGAAAAATGAACAGACAGGGTAGGGTGCAAAAACTTGTGGCATATTATATTAATAAACAATCTAAGACTACCCCAGCAAACATGTGAATGTCGATTCGATGCCGTTTGCTGTCGAATTCGTAGTGCTAACGGTGGGTATCGACTTAGCAACCATTTCGACTCATAGTAGATATCGGAATGTCCGTTTCTAAATGATATCTGAATTTACACTTCGAGTAGAAACACGAAAACCGATACATGGTTTTAACAGCATCATATTGACGTCGGCATGTCTGTTTCCAAACGATATCTGAATTTATACTTCGACCAGGAGTGCGAAAACAGATAGCCTACGTAGTTTTAAAAAAATCGTTTCAAATTTGGAAATTCATTTTCTTATCTTCCTGTTTTATAATACGTATAGAAATGTAGGAATTATTTCTATTAAATTGTACCTTTCTATATAACCTACGTAGTGCTCCCTTTATAAAGTTTAAACTATACCCAATAATTAATAAATACACTTACTACGGCAGCTGTAAAATTACGATCGGGCATTGGCACGCTATTGCGATTGTACAATGGATCAACGTAAAGTAAGCGATATTGGAACATTGGTTGTTAAACAGTGTTCCTCCAGTACCGTGAAAATGAAATGGATAACCAATCAAGTGATTTTTCGATGGCCAGTGCATTTTTTGTAATGAATCTAACTATTCTAAACTGCTTATTGTAAATAAGCCCCGAGGGGTTCCTGAAGCTGTCTTTGGTGAATGGAAGAGAATTGGGGTGGCGTCCCTTGGGCCCAAACTGTTGTAATTTTGATTATGTATTGTCTATTTTATGTTTACCATATTTATCCTGTTTTTAACTCTCCGTGCAGTTTTAGAGGATAGCACTAGGGTTATGCTCTACAATAACGTATGTGGTCTTAGATTTTGTGTTAGGTAGCCTCGTAGACTTCATTTACCATCACCTCTTCATTTCCCTCTTCCATCCTTTAGTGCAGCCACCGGTGCTTGTGACCATTTTTGTCACATTCCTCGGTAAGTGAGAGCATTCACAGAGTAGCTTTTCAGCATCCATGAGCTTCGTGACTTTGTCAATGGAGACACTTTCCTTTGTGACGGCTTCTTCCAGTCCCTTGTATTTCATTTCCTTTTAACGTCAGCGTCATGGCATTTGGTTCCGAAGCAGACGTTAAACCACTTCTAAACGTAAATAATTAAAAATTGATGGGCTATTTAACATGTTCCATTTTAGAGTAAATTCTGTGATATCGGACTTGTGCAAATTCATTTTTCAATTCTGCCAATTCATTCAAAAAAAAAACTACTTCATAACTGAGGAGCATTTCATAATTCAGGTCCTTCATTACTCGGGTGCTTCATAAAAAAAACCTTCATAACTCATGAGTTTTACTGTAATTAAAAGTTGATGGGCTATTTAACATGTTCCATTTTAGAGTAAATTCTGTGTTATCGGACGGTTCCACATTTTCGAATATGTAAGAAATTAATGTAATAATTATCATTATTCAATTCTTACTTAAATTGGTATCCATGAGACCAGTACGTAAAATACAAGTTTAGAAATAAAAATCAATACATAAATAATTTTTCTACGTAAAATGCGCATTCCCATATCCGATAACTTGAGTTTTCACCTAGTGCCAAAAGCTGCAAATGAGATGATTAAGATTCAGTGATTCACATTATAGATAATTAAACTTAAAGTGGTAATCGGACTCAATAAATCTATTTATAATAATCGAATTATTTAACTTTTATTTCAATTGGTATCATACCTTCAGCTTTCAGAAATCACAAAGATTTCTGAAAGCTTGGGAAAATTCAAATTACTTCTTGAACCTCGCATAAGTTTTTTGAGATACTTTCTCTGCTGGGTAAGTTTCTATCGAAACAGTGTTGCAAGTTTTTCACGATAACTCTTTTCTGATTGGTCAGCTAGAAGGAGGAGCCAACATGGGGAGGAGCACTAAACCGTCAGTGTTCCGCCCTTTGTTGGCCATTTCTCCTTGCGTACAATTATGTGTTGAATTAATTCACATTGCAATAATAGAACTTCGAAACTCTTAACATAAAAGGTTGTGATGTAGTTTGTTATTTCAGCTAGTTTGTTGCACTGCAGATTTCATTATTGTCTCAAGTTATAGTCTCAATGCATATTGGAAATATGCATATTATATCCCAGAAATTATTCAATATAGTGTGCATATTACATGCCCAAAGGTAATTACGGAATTTAAAATGAAGTTAATGTGTATATAGTTATGTTTTGAATGTAATTGTACTTTGGTGGTTTGAATGGAACTTACAATAAATCGAAGGTCTAATCTCAAGTTTTTACTTTTACTGTGAAATGTTTAACGTTAGAAAACAAAATATAACAAAGCTTTTTCAAATTAAAACTTTTTTAATAGTAGGTCAATTTCAAATATACACATTCAATTTCAAACTGTGGAATTGGACTATATTGTTAAATGGTATTTCAGGTTTTCCAAAAGTGAATATCCTTCTATTATCTGCTAATGTATTTTTGTACTGGGAAAACACCCGTTCTACATCACAAGAAAGAAGAGGGACAATATGCTTTTTGTGATATGCTTTTTATGCTTTAAAAATATGCTTTATATATATGCTTTTTATGCTCTAAAATATGCTTTTTATGCTCTAAAATATGCTTTTCATGCTTTAAAATATGCTTTTTATGCTCAATAGTATGCCTAATATTTTTTTTTATTTAATCAATATCAACAAGGGAAATGAATATTTTTAAACTTTCGTTTTTTATTGATAAACTGTGTTTTTTGGTTTTCATATGTTGCAAGATTGACGATCTCTTCTAGAACATCAGAAACCTAAAAAAAGTACAGCTATATAATTATTGTGTACTAGTTTTGTTATGAAAAAGGATTCTCCTATATAAACTATAGAGGAGATCATTTAAGAAAAATTTAAAATGTTAATATTTGTGAATAGAGCATGCTAAATACAAACTAATAATGCATTGTGTTCTCACCGATTAATTTATGAGAGCAATCTACCATTTTTATAGTATGATATAATTTGAAATCATACATAATTTATCGATTAGCAGTGTTGAATTACAAGTAAAATTTTAAATTATTTTAGAATATATATGGTTCTAGTGATAATAGTCGTTTGTATACTATTCTTACTTTCAAGTTACAAAGTTTGCATTTCATATCTCCATCAACCTCTTCCAAATCTGTAAAGTCAAAGAGCAATCTTGCTCGAAGTGTGACTTTCTCAATTTTAGGCATGGTGTCAATGTGGTTTGCGAGATGTGAATGACAACTCTTCACACCATTAACTAGAAGTGACTTTGTATGTTACATTAATGTAGTAATACAAGAATTCTTCCAAAAATACACAGTTGATCCATGTTTTCATTAAAATATTATCCATACATTTGTAATTGAAAAATTCGTATAACTTTTATTTATCAACCACCTTTCTGTGGATAAAAGCATATTCTTTTCGGAAAAAGATTATGCTTTATTATATGAGCATATTCTATTCAGAAAAAGAATATGCTTTATTTTATGAGCATAAAAAAAATATGCTCTAACGATAAATATGCTCGAGAATATTCTCTTATGCTTAAAGCATATTGTCCCAGCCCTAATTATGAGTTTATGACTCAAAGTCATGTTATTAAATGGTAAATTTAAACCGTTTTGTGTTTAATTACTTAAATAAATTATATGCATATATACGTGCTATAAGTTTTGATATTTTTTGAGTAGTACAACCTATTCATTTATTTATCAATGACTACTAGTATTTACTAAATACCAAGTGTCATATTATTTATTAATACATTTGTAGTTTCAATATTCCACCTACAAACTTTTCAAATTTGAATAATTAGTTATATAAAATTTACTTGGGTCCACAGTTAAAATAGTTTTCTATACAAGGGTCCAGAAGAAAACGGCATAGAATAGACATTTACATGTTAAAAATTGAACAAGAAGTGCATATTTTTCGTTTATCATATAAGCACACGTGCATATTAAATGCTCTTGAAATATATGCAGCGGACTGCATATATCCATTATGCACAAAGTCACATCCCTAGAGATTAGCATCCAAATGTGATTGAAGGGAATTCTATTAGGTATTCATCATCAGTAGGGTTGTGACAATATGCATTTCCAAATATGCAGTATATGCACTGGGAAATATACTGCATATGCAACAGGTTTTATGCTTTTTGAGGAAACGCATATGCATTTGAGGAAACGCATATGCATTTGAGGAAACGCATATGTTTTGCAGATAAAACATATGCACTTAAAGATAGTACATATAAGAAAACGCATATGCATTTGAAACAGAAAGGAAGGCAATATATGCACTTCCAGCTGTTTATATCTGGTGGGAGGTTGAACAAACCCCCTAATTTATTTGTTATATACCTTTAGGTGTTCTATCATTTAGTTTACCTAATGAATATGGTTTTAAATTTTTGTTCGAAAATTAGAGAATATGGTTAACTATATGGCGCCATAAAGCTAAAAGTAACACTCACAGTAATGTAAATAAAGAATAGGATAATAATAGAAACAGATTATAGACACAGGTGGTCAGTATGGCAGTAGGACTTTTCCCTGCCGGACTATTCCCCGCCAGGACTTTTCCCCGCATTACAAAATATCAGTAATTTAGGTTATTAAAGTATGATTTTGATAAAACACAAAATTTATCAATAGAAAACACATTTTAATAACAGAATTTGATTCCCGTAATTATGTGCCCATATTGTTCGTTCGATTTTAAGACTGTGCCTTCGTATTTTCGTATATAATTAGGAGATGCTACAAAGTACGAACATTATTGCAAAACTAAGGGTTACCAAGTGTCGCAAGGTACTCTAAGCATTTTCGATTTGTTCAGTTATTTCACCTCTGTAGTTTTCTATATCGTGAATTTATTATTTTATTTTTCAGCTATACATAAAAAGGCGATCTATTAACTACTCGTTGAAATTTATGCTTTTCCAGATCATTAATAAACTTATTTTTTTTTTATTAATTACTATACCTCATAATTAATAAACCTACCTACTATAGATTTTTATTACACTAAATATTGACCTCTTTTTTAGTGTCCTTTATCAAATAAGTATATTTAATATTTATCTAATATGTATATTTAATATTTGTACCTTAAAAATCTTACAATGGTTTAGCCATTATTATGAAAATACCTAAGTAAGTTAGAGTGTAGAAATCCTTTAATCAAGACTTTTCGCGTAGTCAGGTTTCAGAACGATTTATATATATTGTCGTACATTTTCCCCTATAATTCTCCAACGAAAACTAATAATCGAGGAGTAACCCATACAAAACTGGTTCGGTTCAAAAAGTTGGTGGTGACCCATTTTCAGTCAACTTGGAACCTATTCCCATGTGACAATAATATTAAAGAAGAATTTTTCAAAAAAAAGGTGTTATTTGAGACGGCAGACTTCGGCATATAATTTCGTGGCAACGGATTTATTTGTCAAAACTATTAATCTCCGAAAATTAAATATAGAATCGTAACATTAAATTATCTTCCAGAGTCTAATTTTAAATAAATTCGGCGGGGAAAAGTCCGAAGGCGAGGAATAGTCTGTTTCCCGTGATTATATACCTAGTTTCTGTTCTTAAATAACTGGTAGCCATGAAAACTCACTTCACTAGTATAGTATCCTATAGTGCCAACAATATAATGTGTCTTTCTGTGAAACACTTAAGTCTTTTGAAATACTTGACATTTAAAATTTGGAGCATTACTATTAAATGCATAATAATTCATAATATATGCAAATTCATATTAATAATTAATTTAGTAGGGGTTTAACGTCTGCTTCGGAACCAAAGGCAATATCGCTGACGTCAAAATTGGAAATTAAATACAAGGGACTAGAAGAAGCACTCAGAAAGGAAAGTGGTTCTATATGGAATAAAGTCACTTACTACTGTCGGTGACGATGCTCATGGATGCAAAAAAGCTACTCGGTGAATGCAGTGACGAAAAGGGACACAAATCAAGGGTGGCTGCACTTACGAATTGAAGAGGAAAATGAAGAAGTGATAGAAAATGAACCCTACGAGCCTACCAAACCCATAAATCGAAGACCTCTTAGTTGAAGAGCATAACCATCCTCTAAAACTGCAAGTAGCGTTAAAAAATGATAAATTTAATAAAAATGAAAAAAAGACAATCCAAATTACAACAGTTCGGGGCCCCAGGGACGCCACCCCTCTTTTCTTCCATTCGTCACAGACAGCTTCAGGATAGGCATATTGATAAAAGTATATGCATGCTTATAAATGCATATGTAAATTGGCAAATGCATTTGCATATAGGTTAATGCATATGCAATTGTTAAATGCATATGCATATTGTTAAATGCAAATGCATATTTATAATTGCATATACATGTTTATTAATGCATATGCGAATCAAATAAGTATAAGAGTTTTAGAAAAGCATATGCAAAGTCACAACCCTAATCATCAGGTTTATCAATCGAATAACAGAAATTATGAAGAGCATAAAAAGAACACAAGGCATATTTCAGAGATTAAAAGAATGTATTTGCAGTATTTTTCCTTAGAATACAAAGCATGTTTCATAGAGTATATTGCCACAACACTACTAAAGAAGTTTCATTCATTGTTCAGCTACTCTCTGCGCCTGTTTTGAATACAGGAAAAATTAAAACACTCTTAAGAGTTCCTTTAAACCATTTTAGTCAGTGTTGAGTTGAAGACATATGGAGCAATAACTGACTACTTTCATGAGCTACATTTTATTAGTAAAAAATTATTTGTACATTCATCATTAATGGTGCATAGTTTAAGGAATATCATCTTTGTATATTTAAGGATAAGCAAAATTATATTTAAGATCATATTACACAACTTTGAAAAATTAAAAGTACCAAATAAAATGATTGAATTTCATATTTTAAAACCAAGGAAAATAATTGAACCTTTTCCAGTTAAAAAACATTTAAAAAGATTCAGAAAGTCGGTCCAAAATTAAGTTAATTTAAAATTCTTACGTACTTAATCCTGAGGTCACAATCAATACAAGTTTCATAATCTAATAAATGAATGCAGCTACATTTTCTAGTTACTCTTATTGTGCATTTGATTTAAGTAAGAAGTTTCTCTACCTTCTCCAAAGACTCTAAAATTACAGGCAAATCTAGCACAAGAGATCGTGTATAACCAAAATATCCTCTCTGAAGATAATTCAATGCCTTTTGGACTTGCTTCTCGGTGAACAAAGATCTGAAATGAAATAAACATACCACTTAATGCTGCATATCACATTTACAATTAGCTAATTTGATTAAACTTCAGACCATAATTATTTTTAATAGCATATTTTTCAAATTGATCTAAACAGTATGACAAAAGTGATATAAAAAAACTCGCTTGAGACTAGAAGAAACTTCATCACTCTTGAAAAGCCTTAATTTTTCTTCAAGTTGTTCAGTGATAGCAGGAATGATTTTATGATGAATTGTTTCTGGGACTTCATTTTTGCGCAAAGATAAGTCGGATACAATTAGTTCAGTTATTTCTTTTGAGAAGAGATGTTTCCGACTGAGACTAATAAATTGTTCAAAGGTATCAGTTTCCATGTAGCCACTTTGTGGCAATGCTGCACCTTCTTCTATCACATCAGCTACATTACTGATTATGAAGTTATCAAGAGGGGCAGGTTCTTCTAGGACACTATCATCCTGTGGCTCCAATTGTTGCTCTAGAGAAGTATTTTTTTTGCCTTTTCTATTTCTACCAAAGATCTTTGATCGTCTGCGCGACTTAGCACCACCCCCCGATGAACTCAACTTAAAAGCTTCCTGGTTAGATTTCTTAGTTTCCTCTTTAAGAATTGCTCCCTTTTTATATTTCTTGATAACCTCCGTCAAGTACAGTAGACGCTTAACAGTCCTGTCCACTTCCAACTGTGGATTCTTCACACGAGCTGCAAGAAATTAGGGTTTAAATTAAAGCTCATTAAAGACCTCGTAAATTTTATGCAATATGAATTAATTCGATAGATAACTAAACCATCTACAGTTAATAAAATCAAAGCTCACCCTCATCATTATCGGAACCATTGTAATCGCTGTAGGTGTAATCCAAATACAACTTTATCACAGATTTCAGACCCTCCAAGTTGTTATTGATGTGCTCATCGAATAGATTCTCGAACTTTTTAATCATTTCTTTGTGCTCTCTAGGAATGTTCCTGGAAGCGATAAAAAAGGGAATATAATAAGTAAATTCAATCATAGAAACTAGCTTCTGATTTGTTGAAAATTGATTTACAATATTTTAAGAAGATATTTGCCTATAGTTAGCTTTCAAAATCATTATAAAGTTTCAAAATTTAAAATAGTTGTTCCTACTTGTATTCTTTCAGAGGAAGCAGTACACTGATCTTCAAAATCATAGAGAGGCGGAGTAGTCTGGCTATAGTAGGAGTAGCTGCTGTATTAAGCTCACTCTCTTCAGTTATAATCATGGGCATCTCTGTTATCAACGAATCCAAACCATCATAATTCTGTGGAAAAGATAGATATTTGAAATAGAATCAAAAGATATGCATTATTTTGGAAGGAACAAGACTAATTATTTATGCAGTTTCTTTTCAAGAGTTCAATTTACATTACACAATATTTCACGAAACTTACCTCATCAAGGATATAATTGTCAGAGGCTTTCTTGAATTGAGGAAGAACCAACCGCACTAGCATGGAGTAACAATTGGATAGGATGATAAAGTGACTGTAGTGAACAGAGGATGTCACAACGCACAGCTCCCTAATTTTGTCAAGATCGTAGGCCTGAAATACGCAAATGCAGAAATAGGTGATAAAATTTCAAATGACACTCATTTTTCATTCCTCATTATTCTCTCGACACTAGTTGTCAAATTAAATGTTGGGTGAAATGATTAGTTTAGCTACTAATTATCGTAGGGCAGTTTCCCCAGTGGATCACTGTAAACCTATGATCCAGAGGTAGGTTCATAGCAAACCCCTATTGGTTCGAGGCATTTGCAACTATTTGCAGTAGTTATATTTTATATTATATGATGTCGTTTGTTTTGTGGGTAAACCATATATGTATCAATATGTATTCATTCCTTGAAGTATATAGCCATAATACATTAAAGGAAGTCAATATGGGTAGAGCTTCATGATTTAAAAACCACAAGTCTGATAATAAACTAGCTACCTTTATTACACTATTAGGAGATGGTTTACCTTCAATAATTTTGCTTTTTCTTCAGTATTCACAGATCCAAAGAGCATGATTTGGACATTGAGGAACTCCCTAGCTATCATCTTGTAAGGGTGTTCATGTCTGTATTCTGCAGGGTATTCTTCCAATAGATCTTCCAATTCTTTAGCAATAGACTTCAACTTCTCAATGTTAGTTTTAGATTGATTGAACCCATCATTCACTGTGAAGAGAAAAAACTTATGTCTCAAATATATTTCCGATTTAGAGTTTAATTAGGAATCAATAAAACCAGTTTACGTTGATGTGAAAATATTCGGTAACTTAAACTGAGTATGGAAACCAGTTTGCTGATCAATGAAAAGTTAAATAAAAGTGAAGACATTTACATTATAATTACTTAATATGAAGGTTTAATTTCCTTAAAAGATATGCTTGTATACGTTTGAGAAGGAAAACTTATTAGTTCAAAACTTTTGATTTTGAAAGGAATCCTAGATATCACAAAATATTTCAACTGAATATAAATTAGTGGGGAATTTTACATTTGCTTCAGAGCCAAAGGCCACATAACTAAAACCAAAGGGAAATTATTACACAACGGACTCAAAGAAGCAGTGAAAAATGAAAATGATTTTGGATGCAGAAAAGTTAATCTAAGCAATAAGTGAAGACCTCTTAGTTTTAAAAACATAGCCCTGGCACTATCCTCTAAAAGAGTAAGTAGCTAGCTAGCTTTTAAGAATAATGGTAAGACATGGTGAAAATGAAAAGACAGTCGTCAATATAAATTTTTCCAGTTTGGGACTAGAGGAACTAGGTAGGCAAAAATATTCACATCAAATTTTCAGCAAATACTTAGCATTTGCCAGAATGTCATTCATTAAACAACACATTATTACTATTGTGTTGCTTCAGTACTTAGCATTGCAACTAAAATGAAGATGTACTCACCGATATCTGCTATTGCAGTTCTAGCTCTCTTAAACTTTATGAAGATGAAATTTGCTAAAAGAGCAGTGTCAAGCTTCATAAAGGCACTTCCAGTCAGCATTGTGTCCGTAAAAGCATTCACATTGAACATTGCCTCAGGGTGGAAAACAGCATCTTGCATGCTCATGTGAAAGCCACTTGAGCCCAAATTTTTGATTCCCATGTTGAACCTTTCATGTTGACTGCCTTCAGGTGTTTCACCATCCCTGTGCATACCCTCTTCTCTTTCAACATACTTTTCTGAATCTATTTCCTTCTTTTTGTCCAAAGGTTTATCCTCAGGAATATCCTCTAATCCATCAGTAGAACCGTCCGATTTCTTGCTAACAGATTGATCTTCGAGCATTTCTTCATATAAAAGTTCCTTTTCCGTTTCAGAATTGCTAATTAGAGGATTGTCACTGCCTGTTCCTCCAGTTTCATCTTCAGAAATGGGAATTCTTTCCTCAAATGAATCATCAAAGGTATCAAGATCCATTAAGGAAACAGGTTTGGGATTCAAACTTTTGATGATATCAGAGGAATACTTTTCTAAATTTTCATCTGGACCTAAAGAGGATATTTCTGTACTCTCAGTTTCAGCATTTGAAGAATTTTCTCCAGATTGACTTTCTTTTTCCACAGGCATCAGAGAAACAAATGGGCCCAAAACTGAAATAAAGGAGAAAGTAAAATAAATGAATATATTGAAGAAGCTACAAAAATTATTAAATATCCATCACAGTAAACTAATAATTACAGTAAAATTCCATGGTCACAGTTAAAAGTTCTTGGGTTGATTACCAACATAATGAAATATCTTATTTGAATATCAATTAAATACTATAGGCATCAAGGACTGTAGTTATACATAAAATGGAGAATTGAATTAGTCAATGATTAGTTGAATTAATAAATTTGGCTGATCCACCAACATTTTTACAAATTATCAGACTGCTAAATATGAAACATTACCATTTTCTGTCCAAACAATATGTAGCACAGAACATTGAATAAGAAGAAGCTCAGATCGAACGTGTACACATGGTGTACCCAGTCGTAAAATTTCAACCAATCACGTCCATTGATCGCTGACGTCACTATAAACACTCTCTTGAAAACAGTTTGAGCGTGCATTCTACCTCAGCTCATTATCTTTGCTGGGAGTCATATCTTTCTACCAAATTATGTACACGATTATCTATATTCTATAGCCCAGCTACTAAGCAATAATAAACTCTTCTTTGCAAAAAACACAAACTGACACCATTTCGGTTGTAATACGCATTCAAAATACGGACTCAAACAGAACTGGTGAAACGAAGCCGCTGAGTGGCTCTAGTTGAAGTGACGTCACTGTAAACGGCACTCAAGAGTAATATAATGGGATATACACTTCTTCTATTCAATGTTCTGTAGCTTCCTCCTACATTTATTTATTTCACCAAGAACACTGCCTTAGAACAGAAGCTAAATAAGAAGATTTTTGAAGAACATTTTAACAGTTCCTGCAGTCTGACAATTTATCCACGGAAAATTAATGGAATAAATAGCTAAAAACACATAACCTTTGATGTAATAATATTTTTAAAAAGAAAAAAATTCACTAACAAGTCTGTGCGAATGGAATTTATCAAGAAATACAACCAGATCCCTGATTCTGGAACTAATGCAGATTTGAAGAGATTAGACATTTCTTTTCAGACTTTAAGCTTAGAATTTTATAAGTTAACATTTATAAATTATAATATAAGGATATCCAAGTCTATTTTCATAAGTGATTGGGATTTTATTTCAATTGTGAAATGAATAAATAAATAGGTAGAAGAAAAGGTAGCCATTCTTAATTAGTAAAATTACAGAGGCAATCTGTAATCATATTCGTAACTAGGAGTGCTCCATTTCTATACTAATCCGAGTGGAAACACTGAGTTAATATACTATATATAAACCTAGGGAAACAAAAGCCACTTACCAGAAACTTTGACTAAAAGTACAAAACCACCGGCGCAGAAGGCTAAAGAGTAATAAAGAGTCAAGTCAGCCTGACAGGACACAGTTTGAAATGAAAGGAACAGCTGACTGAGACGAGTTTGGCGGTCAGCTGTTCAAATACAAACTAACTAACGCACTCACTCCACTCATAACACATGCACGTACAAACGAAAAACACAAAACCCACCATTCATAACTCAAATAATATTCTTGGAAACTATTCAGAATAATGTGATAAATATGGTTACAAACCAAATAATTTAAGGGGAGTGTCTAACTATTTTAACTTTTCTTTTGCTTGAAGAGCGAGATGACTAATTTTCTCAGACTTTATTATAGTATAGAATTAGACAATTTTTTACTTAAAGGTCCCCTCCAAGCAAATATTTTTATTGCCTTATTCAACGAGGCTGATGTTTTTAATCATTTTGCTGCAAACTTCATCGAATTTGGTAGCATATTTCTAATTTTATATGCTTTTAAAGATTTTTATAATCAAAACTCTACAAAACCTTTTTTTATTTCCGACTTACTAATTTAAGAAAATTTCAGCCTTAAGAAAAAGAATGTACACCATTTGTTTTGATTATCAACTAGGTATTAGGTTAAATAAATCCATTTAATATTCATGTAAAGGTATAAAATTGTATGATCTTATAATTGAAACGTTTATTTACTTTAAGAAACAATCAATATCTAAAATAAAGGCCGAAAACGCATGGTTTGTTTATAAAATTCAAATTTGTAATCAAAACAAAGAGTGTACTATCTTTTTCTTGAGCATCAGATTAGTGATCCGCTCAATTGTTACTCGCAGAGTATTAAAAACTTTAAAAACAAATTATAAAATATATACTGAACCAAATTGTATGCGGTTTGCAGAATAATGATCGTAGACCTTAGTTCTATAATATTATGTTAGAAACTCATTTTTCCCCGGAGCATGGAGAGGACCTTTAAGAAATTTTCAAGAAAACTAAATTCTGAAATAAAAAACACAATAGGCTTTAGAAGTTGAAAAATCAAAGGTGTTCAGGACTGCCAATTTTAGATTGTATTTTCTTTTAATTTTTTTATAGCAGCAGTACCTATATTGATTGCATGAAAAATATTAGAAACAAACAAATATTACTTCATAATATCTTTATATTACAGTATTTATCTTCCCTCAAATTCTGCTTCTCCCTGCTCAAATTTTTCACTTCCCTGCTCAAATTTGGATGCGACACTCCTCAACAGCATTTGTTATAGTGAATCCTAAATAATCTAATAGAGATACTTTGATTTTGATTTTAAACAATTAAAGAGGTAGACTTAGGGTACAGTAACATATGTTACTCTGTCTAGGGTATACTAGTAAATTCAGTATATTTTCTTTGTTAAATTCGATAAAGATTATGTGTTAGCTATAAATAGGTATCTAGATTCTTATATTTTAAAGAAATGCTGATCTAGAACATTAATACCTGGATGATAAATCTATTGGTAATTTGCTAATTTTAATTTTCAAATAAGTGACGTTTATTCCGATCATGTAATCTAATCATTCTATTATCTCATTATGATTAGCATTAGCATGCAATAGCAATAACAACAATTATAAAATATATAGCATTAGCTAATCATTATTAACTAATAACCAATTACTGTGACTGAATAAAGCCGTACACTTATAAGGTGCACTTCACTAATTAGTACTCACGTTTCTCTTCACTATCAGCGAATACCTCTTCGACGATTTTACCGTAAGCATTCCATACATCTTTGAAGTCTTCAAGACAGGGACATGTCTCTTGATGATCACTCTTATAGAATTTAGAAGTGGCGTGAGTAGTCAAGACTTTCGCCACATACTCGTAATACACAAAGTATTTAGTGATATACTTCAACTTGCTCGAGTCTTTGACCATACGAATCAGAGTCATGGCTACAGTAGAGTAGGCATTGCACTCTACGTATCTGGTGAAAAAAATTCTCTAAATTCAGAGGTTCTAAAGTCTGCTTCAGTTAAAAGGAGATCTCGAGTTCAAGAGAAACAAACTATAATTCACGTGATCCACTGGAACACCCGATATTTGAACTATATTGTAAATGTAAAAGTGTAGATTAAATTATCACCTTACCTTCTTTTGTGATAGGAGATGCTGGAAAGCTTCAATAAATTCAAAATCAAGACATTGATGATCAGGTCGTACGACTTTATTGTACTAGTATGTATTTTTCTCTCCCATTCTTCTATTCCATGGAAGCTGAAATGGTCCGGAGGTGATTTTTTATCATCGTTTTCTTTCAATTTCAATCTATCTTTTATAAAGTCAGCTATTTCAAACGTCAAATTTTGTTCGGAATTATAGATATCATCCATATCATCATTATCATCATCATCATCATTATCATTATCATCTGAAAACTTGCTGGGGTCTTCTTTAAACATTCTAAGTATCCTGGCAAATTCATTCTCGTCAAACTTCATCATTTGTTTGGGTTGGTTCTCCGATGCAAATGCATCTCTTTAAAATATGAAGACAAAATTATTTTAAATTAAGAATCTATTAATTACTTTTTTTTTTAAAAGACAGTATTTTTCCATTATACATAAAGATAAAATAATTTAATATCCAAATAAATATAAATAACTTCTACAAATATAACTGAAAATCAATGAAATTGCATCAGTACAATAACTTGACAAATCAAAATAGTCTATATAGACCAGTGGTTCCTAAAGTATTTTTCTCGCACTTCCCTTGCTCTTATTAGGTCTCTACTTTAAGAACCACTAGTTTAGACCAAATAGAATCTCCAACCAAAAAGTAGAAATGAAGAATAAAAGAGTATTAGTAATTCTTACAATATATTGCCTTAATTGAGAAATTAAGCTCATTTAAATGAAAATGACAATATCAACATCAACAGACTTAAAAACGCTGTTATTGTGGAGGAATTATTTGACTAGCATAAGATACAAACTTAGCCATGCAAGTAATTATTTTATCATCGGGAGAATTCATAACTTTTGCCTTAACTACTGTGTTCTATTGCTGAAGTCAAAGGTAAATTAAATACAAGGGACTGGAAAAAGCAGTTTGAAAGGAAAATGGCTTCATTCACTTACCACCAGTCTGTGCCTATGTTCATGAATACAGAAAAGCTACTCACTGGAAAGGGACATAAACACCTGCAGAAGCACTTACGGATAGCATAGAAAAATGAAGAGCTGATAGTAAATGATACCTACTTGCTTTCCTAAATAGAAAAAGTAAGACCGCGTAGTTGGTGAGATTCATCCTAACGCTATCCTCTAAAACTGCATTTTGCATTTTGAATAAATTATGAGAAAAGAGTAGAGCATTTAAGGCAATCCATAAGTCAAATCACAAAAGTTCTGCCCCACAATCTAACAAAAACAACTTCAAGATTGAACCCGAGTGCCGGAATTATGGACAACACCAACCGAATTAGTTTATGGATCTTGATAATTACGGGAATAGAATTTAAAAATATAAAAGAAAGAATACTTACTGTTTATTGAGAAGTCTGTCAAAACTACATCCAGTAATAAAATGACACTCCATCATTATTTCGAGAAAGATTTTCTGCAAAGAAATAATTGATTAAATCAACGAATGCTTACATAAATTCTATATTGATTTATTTCCAAAAAAATCTAAAAGTCCAACTCGAAAAAAATTAAAGCCAACCAGATTGATCACCCACCTCCTACGTCAAATCAGTAAAAAGTTAAAATATTAGAATATCTGAAAGTAAAAATAATTAGAAAACTAATGCAGGTAATTGAATAAATCATCGAAATTGAGGTAACTGCTTTAATCAAAGGACTTATTTCCAAAAATGTCATTTTATCATAATTTATTAAGGGTTTAGCGTACGTCTGCTTCGACCAAATCGTTAATCATGTCGCTGACGTCAAAAATAAATTTCAGAAAGGAAAGTGGATCTATGAACAAAATAACCTAGCGTACCGTCTGTGACGATGCTCATAGGTCCAGAAGAGCTAGGGTAAAGGCTGCTTCACACATCACCGTTATCCATCCGGGATGTCACCGGTCAGTGATATTTTATCCCTGAGTTGAGCCGGTACTGTGTGAATGTGTCCGTTGAAATTAATGTAACGATACATTTTTTTCACTTACATAGAATTACTGAGAGGAGAGTGACATCAACGGACCGCTGACGTGCTGGACAGATCTCTGATGTGTGAAGCAGCCTTAAAGCAGGTAAATTGCAGCACGTTAGGTAACTGTAGCATCTAACGACAAAACACTAAAATAATTGCTTCAATACAATAAATGAAAAAGACAAGCATGGCACTTAGTTTGATATGCAACATTTAAATGTAAAATGGGTTCAACAGATATTCAACTTTCTTGAGAGGGTCGCTATTGGAAATTAAAGGGCCGCAATTCACCTGCGAGACCCTACTCCGTGAGTGAAGTCACCTGCCAAGGAATGTTACGAAAAAGAACGAGCACCGCAGTAGCTGCACTCACGAATGAATAGAAAAATGAAGTGATAGTTAAAAAAGTAAATGAAGCCTACGAGCCTAAATAGTACAAAAATCTATGACTTAGAAGTTGATGAGCACAAACCCTAGCGATATCCTTAAAAACTGCTAGTAGAGTTATATTAAGGATAAATATTGTTAAAAAGGGGAAGTCAATACATAATCCAAATTACAACAGTTTGGGGACCAAAGGACGCCACCACCTTTAGCTTCCATTCACCACAAATAGCTACAGGATAGAGCCTCTGGAGGTACTTTATCATCAGTCAATGAAGATTTTTGCGGTGCCGCTACATGCTGAATAATGTAGTGGCGCTGCCGCTACGGCTGCATTTCCAGAAATGCAGAATAATGAAGCGGCAGCGCTACTTCTCGAGAAAATATAAATGCTGTAAAATTGAATTTGTTGTATTTGTTAAATACAAAGTAGCTATACAAGACATAACTGGACCTTGACCAAGATAGCACCCATTGGAAACCAGTGATGCAGTTTTTAAAGAGTCTGTGTGGAAAACCTTAATAAAACTAATTGCCTCTTATTTTTACCTGTTTCCAGGCCTCCTTCGAAAGATACACAATCACACATAAGTTTACTATGAGAAGAGAAGTATCTTAAGGCTGATTATCAAACAGTACTCTACAAAGACAAAATGCGTGAAAACTGTCGACGGCCCTGGTTGATGGGCATCATGGGCAGCTTGTCTCCCTCATGCCTCACCACTTCGCCAACAAATTTGATGTCAACATTTGAGTGGAGGTGTGATAACTTGGGCTGAAACCATTGGAAATGAACTGGTCGGATCTTCCATGAAGTGAAAATAGATTTTGCTAATCATATTAACTTTTTGAAAAGTGAATTTTGTCATTGGCTGAAAAGAAGGTAAATTTGTGCTTTATGTCCCCCAACGATTTTCGATATTTTGACCCTTACTATAGGTTAAAGGAGCCATTTTAAGACTTTTTGATTAATACCATTTGTTGTGCAAACGCTTCGTTTTCGAGATATAGCGCAATTAAGTTGATAGAAATAACATTAAATTTGTAGAAAACATAAGGCCTTTTATATTTTTGTGACATGAAATCTTGATGCCATGAAACTGTTCATGTAGTTCACTGTATCCGCTAGTTTGTTTTACTGCACACATTATGATTGTTTAATGACTTGGCAGGGGGGGGGGGGGGTTCGATAGGCGGCACGCTTCCCTATATACTTATTTGTGATGTTGATGTACCCTAACCTTGTACCTAGAAGGTTGGAGAGTAGTTAAGGTATCTAAGGATCATCACCTAACTAGAAGGCGAGTGGTAAATCGGATTCCTAGATGTGACCAAGTTCTCTCGTGAGAAATTCCCTCGTCTCAACTCTTACTTAGGCTCAAAATTTGTTGTACTAAATTTTATCGACAGTATTGAATAGTGAATGTTTCGTTTCTTACAAGTGTTTTATTATCCCCATTTATCTACTCTCTTATCTCAATTATTAAACTGTTCAACCATAAGGCTCTTCAGGCCCTAAGACTAAAGAAACTTGTAGTATACTTCTGCAAGTTACCTTAGGCAAAGAACCTATAGAACTAGAAAGAAAGAGTTCTATCAAACCCCGAAACTTAACCTAACCTATCGGAAACTTAATTGCGCTATATCTCTAAAACGAAGCATTTGCACAACAAATAGTATTCATGAAAAACGTCTTAAAATGGCTCCTTTTACCTATAAAAGTGTGAAAATATCGAAAATCTGTGGGGGACATAAAGCACAAATTTACCGAAAAGGAAACCTGCTGCGTTAAAAAAAGTAAATTTCATGCATGGCAACGCTCCTTCTCACTGTTAACGAAACTGAATTTACCGAGTAGTAATATGTTAGTCAATGAAAAATTGTTGGTATGGCCCCGTCTCTCTCTAGATTTTAAACTCAATTGAAGAACTTCAGTCCATCCTGAAGCAGAGGGTGCTTGTGAGAAGACGTCAGTTCTAGTCTAAAGATGAGCTCTGAAAGGACACAGAAGACTCTAGAAAGATGATAACGTCGATAGAATTAGAAATTGACAGATTCAATGAATCACAGTCTTCTAAAAATGGTAGAAAAGAGGGGAAATCAACCCGGATATTAACTTGAAATTAGCAGTTAAACTACCAATGAACCCTTTTGTTAATTTACAAGACTAACCTTTTTTTTAATTTACAAGAAACATCTAGCGCTTCTGAAAAAAGTAGCAGCGCTGCTGCCACTACATTAGCATGAGTAGCAGCGCCGCCGCTACACAAAAAAGAAGCGCCGTTTGTAGTGAGCGCTACAAGTAGTAGCGTAGTGACCTCTGCTAATAGTAATGATATTCAAAGATGGGAAATCAAAAAACTTCAGCAATCACACAGAATTTCAAATAATTCTTAAAAGAGAAACTATATAATCGAAATATTCCACCTAGAGTCCTAGACTAATATTGAAATTGAAACTGCACTATCAAAATAAGCAGTCAATAACTTATGCTCTTCATGCCAATCATAAAATAATTAGGATTTTCAGTAGGGGGTCAAGCAGGTAAATTGCGGCACACTGACTGCGGCCTCTTACAACAGTAACATAAATTTAAAAGACATGTTAAAAACTTAAATTAATAAATTACAGCATGCACTACGCTTATTTTGGCAGCTATGCAACATTTTAATGTAATTTCGGTCCAGAATGTTTGAGACTATCTTTAGCCGCAATTAAAAATTAAAAGGCAGCAATTTACCTGCGTGACCCTAGTTAATATCGGGATTTATTTAATATCTCTCGAGCTTAAATGATTAATTAACTTTGCAACAGGCATTGTACACAATTTCAAAAAGATCTTTATTTTTCTCTACACTATAAAAAGTTATTTTTAAACAAGATCAGCTTTTGCAATAATTTATTGCATAGGCTAGTAGATGCTAGAATAAAGACAAAATCTGATAGATATCAAACTGATGTAAATTTTAAGATACGGAGTGGCTAGGAAGAAACTGGTATGATCCATACCAGATAGCAGTAGCTAAAGTCTATCAGAAATTGAATCTATAAATTTAAATCTGTTATTGTAGTCATAACGGCTATTGTCTTCATGGAAATATATTGTGACAAATTCAAATAATTATAAAATACGATTCTTAAAATTCACCAATCCTCTTCAACTTCAAGTCAAAAAAGATTTCAGAGTAGACCAAAATAGAAGTCAAAAACAATCAAACTTTTGAAGTTTGTTATACTGTATCACCTAACAAAGGCTATTTTCTTCTTTCTAATCCACGCAAAGATGTTTGTTTCTTTGGTTCTACACCGTTACAGGTAAAAACGTAATAGTATAAATAAATGATATATCATATATCATTTCACATATAAAGTTACACTTTTCTACAATTAACTATAGTAAATTTTATCTAGGGAATTGTAGTACATTTTTTTGTAATTGTGATCAATATTACCTACCTATCTATAGGGAGGAAATGATGAATTTTCATAGGTGTATATTAAATCTAAGATTGAATGGGCAAGCCACATAGGTTTAAATTATCTAGATTAGTCAATCTAAAGTATAAAATTGATTATGAATCTTGTATTAACTAAAGTAGCTGCCTAACCGAAAGTGGCTTAGTTTGTCCCTAATTACATATAATCGCACAATATACTTTTTTCCTTATAATGTTTTCTAATTTGTATTTATGCATTATTCTTTTCATGTTATCAGATGTGGACAATATTTATGTATGAAACCCGAATTCAACTGTTCAAAACTTTTAAATTAATTAAAATATTTCAATTATTTTTGCTACGTACTATCAGAGAAAAGTGTATCTGTCAGATGATTTAGACGCGTATGAATAAACTAGTCCCAGCTGTAATGCGGTTTATGGTACGCTCCTCCCTAATTCATACTTTAATCCCGCAATTATAAGCAAACTCTGTTCATGCTGACGAGCGGCGGGACATTTTGTCTCTAGCTGTAATGATGGAAGGTGATTAAGTAATGTACTCCTCTATTCAAAAAGTTGTCTTGTCAAGAATGAGTCATTAGATATTAACTTAGCAGAATAGTTTAGAATTTATTTGATAAATATTTTTCAACCTTTTTAGCTCAGTATTCTACTTTTTCAAAGCTTATTAGATATTTACTTTGAATATCGAAAGTTTTTAATTTAAATTTCTTTTGTGTTTATATATTTTATTTATTTATTTGAACAAAAATCCCTTACATTCACAACATATAAACATATAAACTATCTATTTTAAGCTATGGTCTCAACTTTTAACCGAAATATTTCTAACGCTGTGAAATATAATTGAATGCTACTTTTTTTGTAGCTACATCCTTGAAATTACGTTATGTAGTTAATTTTAAAATTTAAGTCTCGTTAATTGATATGGACTCTTGAATATTTTAGAGGTGATGATATTGCACAATTTTAGTCTCTTTGATAAGGGTACTTTAAATATTTTATGGAGGTAAAGATGACCTCTATAAAATATTTAAAGTAATTATCAAAGGGACTGGAATTTCTCTTTTTCTTCACCTTTATAAAATATTTAGAGTTCTAATTAGAGAGACTGAAATTTTGCGTTACCTTCACCTCTATAAAACATTTAGTCTCTTTGATAATAACTAAATATTTTATAGAGGTAAATCGATGACATACAGGTGAAGTTATAGGGTCAAGCAGATAAATTGCGGCCTCTAATAACAGAAACATCATAGTTTCAAAACACTCGTTAAAAACTCGAATTCATAAATTTTAGCATGCACTGCGCTTCTTTTGATAGCTATGCAACATTTTAATGTAATTCCAGTTCAGAATGTTTTAGACTCTCATAAGAGGGCCACAATTAAAAATTAAAGGGCCGCAATTTACCTGCGTGACCCTAGGTGAAATCACAAAGCAGAAATCATTAATTTTGAGCAAGACTTCGTCACAGCTTTTAGCAAAACGCAATAGCTATCTTCACCTCTATAATATATTTAGAGTTCTTATCAAAGAGACTAAAATTTTTCGTTATCTTCACCTCTATAAAATATTTAGTTATTATCAAAGAGACTATATATTTTATAGAGGTGAAGATAACGCAAAATTTCAGTCTCTAATTAGAACTCTATTTTCAAGCGCTATTTTATAACTCTCTGAAAATTATTAAATGCTTTCATTTTCAGGTAGCTTAATCCATGAAATTGATATATTCGCAAGGCTGATCTGAAGCTAGTTTTTCAAATTTGTTTTCTTTAGATATGGACTCTAAATATTTTTTTCTCCGGTTTATTTTTTGCATTTAGCTTATAGCTGATACGAAGTCCAGCTGAATACCATGGGTTTCTGTTTTTCAGATCATTCCAAAATATAAATTAATAATTATTTCACAGATTTACTTGCTTTCAAGAGCATACCTATTTCCATATATTGACTGGGTACTTTTTTCAATTTCGTTTTTACTCTTGAAAGTTCAAATAGCTTTTAGTGTTCTCCATAATATACAACTACATCTCAATACACCTAATGGAATTTGAAATTTATTAATTTATTACCAAAATTTGTGCTTTCAAAACTTTCACATTTTTACTTCTGGACTTTGAGATGATACCGATATTCAGAAATATTTTATACTTAAATAAGTTATTAATAGTGACATTTTTTATAGTAAGTAGACCATTTTTATAAGTATCTAAACCTGCAAAATGTCGATATTTGGAACAGATTACAAAATAGTTAAATTAGATTTTATATACTTCTTTAAATTACTCTCTACTCTAATCTTAAAGCAATGCCTGCATAATAATTAATCACACAGGCAAATTGCGGTCCTTTAATTTCTAATTGCGGCCATATTGAAAAAGTCTCAAAATCCTTCTGAAATAAATTTATATTGCATTGTTGAATATCATAATAAGCTCATTTTTTGCTAGATTTTATTTATTTAGAGAGTGCTTTGAAGCCATGATGGTTATTAATGTTTCTAAGATAAGAGACCGCAATTAGTTAAAGTGCCACTATTTACCTACTTGACCCTAGTCTAGGACTCTAGGTAGTTGGTATATGCTTTATTAATATTGCTTTATTAATATTACTTCATTATATATATGCTTCATTATAGGGTCACGCAGGGAAATTGCGGCCCACTCACTAACTGCGGCCTCTAACAACTGAAAAATCATAGCTTCACAACACATGTCAAAACTTAAATTAATAAGTTATAGCATGCACTGTGCTTCTTTTGATAGCTATGCAACATTTTAATGTAATTTCAATTCAGAATATTGTAGACTCTCTTGAGAGGGCTGCAATTAAAAATTAAAGGACTGCAATTTACCTGCGTGACCCTATATATATATATGCTTCTTTTATTCGTAAAAAGCAACCGGTTTAAGTCATATTCGTTAGCGAGTGACAATTTTCGTCATTGAGTTAAAGGTTAGGTATTTTGTCTAGAGTTACGTTTCTTTAATGCTGATTTTTCTTGGTTCCTTGTATTTATTTTAACTATTGTCTTGTTTGGAATTTGATAATTTTTGAGGTATACTAACAACTTAAACCTTCTTACTTATTATTTACACGTTTTAATTTAATAATCTTTTTCAGGATTTTAAAGTCTTATTATATACATATAGGTATGAACTCCATATAAGGATATTAGATGTTATAGTAATTTTTCACTATAAAAAGGGAAAGTTTAAGAATAATTTTCTGAACAGTTGGATATGGTCAAGGTTAGTGTTGAAGGGTTAACGTTGATTCTTTAAAAAATGTGATTTCTTAATCTTAATTTCTTTTTCTCGTAATTTTCAGCTTGTAACTCTAAAACCAAATTCTCTTTAATTTTGTACAGGAAACTTAATTCAGTCAGTTTAGCAGTGAAAGTATGACTTATATAAATTACTTCATTACAATTTTATTTATTGATAAGGCACCAGTAGCTCTATCCTGAAGCTTTCTTGTGGTGAATGGAAGAGAAAGGGGTCTCTTTGGCCCCGAACTCTTATAATTTGGATTATTAATGGTTCTTTTTCAGTTTTATAATATTTATCATTTTTAACGCCAATTGCAGTTTTAGAGGATAGCACTAGGTTTATGCTATTTTTGTGTAAGCTTCATTTACTATCATCTTTTCATTTTAATCTTCCATCCGAGAGTGCAGCCCCTGTTGTTTAAATTATGTCCTTTTTTATTACTTGTTAAGTGAATGCATTCACGGAGAAGCTTTTCTGTATCTAAGATTATTGTCATTTTTTCATGGAGGTACTGCTTCTTCCAGTCCCTTGTATTTAATTTCCTTTGACCTCACCGATGTGGCCTTTGGGTCCGAAGCAGATGCTAAACCCCTACTAAGATTAACAGTGATTGATATTTGATTACTTATACTAAAAAAAATATCATAATCGTTAAAATGTAAGATATTCATGTTTCATTTTTAAGAAATTTTACCGAATGACACTATGTAACTGTCATTCATTGAAGCAAGAGGCAAAGGAATTTTCAATACGAACTGTTGCAAATTAAATGATGACCGTGCGGGGGGGCTTATGACCTAGGGGGGCTTATGACCGGGGGGCTTTTGACCGGGGGGGCTCTTGACCGGGGGGGCTTATGACCTACACCCGACCAGATCACTTCCCCTTACAAGAAAGCTGAAGAAACAAGCGACAGCAGTGCAAATCTCCTTTTTCTTAATTGGTAAGGAGTTGAATTTGTTGAATTTAATTAGTTTTTTTTTTCAATTAGTTTGTAATATATTCCTTTGTAGTATTGACTACAGTAAGTATTCTACGGATTGGAATTAGACGTTATCTGCCAGTCTCAAATTAATGGAAGATAAATGAAGTGTTTAAAAAAACTATGTTTCTCATGCTAAACATCAATTTAACACTATAGCTACTTGTAAATTCCGAAAATAGTTCTGTTCTGCTTAACTTGTTAGGATGAACAAAATATGGAAAGATTAATTCTTTTTCTTCATGTCACTCCTCTTTTTCCTTTGCTGAAGTATTTTGTAAGATTTTTCAAATTCGAAACACACTCTTATCACAATAAGGATTTTAATCTGTGCGTTCTATTTTCCTTTAATATTGTTTTCTATCAATTCTTGTTTCTACCTTGCAACTCAAATGTGTAAAATTTAACTTAACCAAATAAGCGTCGAATTAACATTGTTCATAAATTAGATATCTTTTGTCATGTAATCTAATTTGGTAGTTTTGAATCTCCTTAAACTAGGACGCTCAGGCATCTATCTGTAGGTTCGTAGCAAATGTTTATTTGAAATTTTCTTATAAAATAATATGGTGTAATTTACGTAACGTAGAATATATTAATTTATTATTCATTACTTCTGCAAATGAATTTCTATTGCTATCTTTGAAAAACCTAATAGTATGTAATCTAGCATTATTTTATATTGTAGATTCATGTTCTTTAGTTTTATACAACCCTAAATTCAATGAAAACTATTTATTTTTAGAAATGTATAAATAAAATTTAAATAGTTGTTTAAATTATACCCAACCTTAAAATATATAGCTCAATTTTATAACAAGAATTAATTGTATCGAAATGACTGAGCCTTAATTTTAAACTCTCCAGTTGTCATAAATTTTAGTTTTACTCCAATTATAGTACAAGTTGAACAATTCTTATCATTCTCTTGAAGGCTCCTTTAAATTTTTTTTTTCATTCCATTAAAACTGTAATGACTACTCTAATGCTCATTGAGAAACTTTCCTATAGATTATCTCTTGAGAGACGTAGACGCTCCATTACATACTTCAGCGATGTTGCGTTTAATTAATAAATAAAAGATAGATCACATCATTCATTTTCTTACACATCAAATTTTACTGTAATGTATTTTTTGTAAAATATAAGCATAGCTGCAATTGGGAATTTACGAAATTAAATAGGCAAAGATTTTTAGATTTTTGATATAACTGCTTGTGAATTAGGCTTAAAATTTCAAACCGAATACAAACAATTAAATAACCTGATGAAATATAAAATCCATCAAATTACAGCATTTAAAATCTCAAATGGATTAAGCTACAACTTGGTAATAGTTTATTGTATTCAATAACCTAAAATAATTGTTCAATCAAATGGCTTTAATAACAGATAAAAAGTATTGGTGTTTACTTATTTTATAAGTAGTAATAAAATGTAGAAAAAAAATTTACAATTAATTTGATGATGGTTGTCAAAACAGGATAAATAATTGAAATTCTTCCCAATTCCATTTAGACTAATTTTAATAACTTTCACCATATGTTGAATGAATTAAGAATCTAAGAACAGAGGACTTCGATAAAAAAGAAGAAAAAAAAAAAAGAAACTTAGTAGTACCAACCAAATAGAAAAAAAGCTTTGAGCGCTGAATAGCTTTGGATAATAGCCGAGAAAATGTCTAAACCGAACAAATAATTTAAAGGTGTTAAAGAAACTAAGTTAGTTAAAATCATATCTGAAGAGGATTAGTTTAATGTTCTTGTGTGAATTGTCATTGTATAAAATATTTGTGGAATTAAGGGGATTTGACAAAGCTAAAGGAAGAAATTAATTCGCTAAATTACCTCAATATATAGTGATATATAAATATATAAAGTGATAAAAACCACTTTTCAGCACATAATGCAACAAAAATAATTGAATTATCTTAATTTATTCATAAGTTACGATCAGTTGAAGTCAGGTTTCCTCTTTGTGGTCCAAACTGTATGTTACGAAAAGTATGGTGAAAGCAACTTAAGTAGGTTTGTAATACGCTAATTAATAAAATTTCTTCTTATTATTACGAAATTATCTTCCACCCTTCGGCTAATGACAGCAGAAAAGCTACTCTGTGGAGCTTTCTGTCATTTAGTAGGTGGTTTAACGTAATTGTTCTAAGTGTACTACATCGGAATTAAAAACCATATGGTCGACAGCAAAAGAAAAATAGATACAAATGATTTTCAAGAGACAGTTGAACAGAAATATTGGTACCATGAACAAAGTCCCTTACCACCAGTCAGTAACAATGCTCATGAATCATGGATGCAGAAAAATTCAAGCATAGATGACTGCACTGAAGAATGGATAAAAAACTTTTGGTGGCACGCTTGATGCCTAAGTGCTTATTTAACTAACAATTGCGGATTTGCAATTGAATAACATAAAATTGATAAGCAAGATAGAAAAGCAGAATAGATTAAAATATACACAGACTGAAAAAATAACCAATTTCGAAAGTAATAAAATATCCAAGTCAATTCTCACTAATTGTACATATAGTTAGTTCTACCAAAATGAAATTAGAAAAAATGAACCCCTAAACTATTAAATAATATTTTACACCTCCCCTTATAATCATTAATTTCACTATTTAAACACTGCCATCCACATATACGAATAAAATTTAATAGCAACTTGATCATAATGCCTTCTATAATAATAAAACATTGCTAGAATACTGAATAGTAATTCTAAAGTAAGAATATGATTAAACATTTGTATATGATTCCATTAGAAATTAGAGAAATTTAGATAATGTTTTAGCAAGTTAGAATAACAGACTTCTATTCCTAAATGAAATCTATCTACTACTTCGTAGCGTTAGAATTAATTAGTACAGTGAAACTCTTCGAAGTCACTTCATAACTCAGGTGCAGCAGAATAGTTTTCCATGACTAAATTTCTAGAAAACTATGGTCATTTGAGGGAAAACTTACGCAGTATATCATTTTCCATAAAATAATCATAGAAAATGCTTTACAACTTAGGTGGATTTCATAACTCAGGTCCTTCATTAGTCGGGTGATTCATAACTCATAACTCAGGAGTTTTACTGTAGTTCAAAGTCTGCTGTGGAACCTAAAGAAATATCGCAAATGTCAAAAGGAAACTAAATGCAAGGGACACGGGGAAGCGGTCAAAAAGGAAAGTTCTTTCTTTATTATTTATGCAAGAAATGAATCGAAGAATTTAGGATATCCTACTTTCATAGTAGAGCGAGATTAGGAAAGTATAATTATCAAATAGTAACACTTACAATTGGATTCTTCTCCTTCTTACCATGACATTCGACAGAGTAAACTCTTGAAATACTTAGCATCAACCAATTTTAGGTTTAAGAATAAAACTCTCTTGTTAGGACAGTTTTGAAGGAATAATAATAGCTGCATAAAATAAAACTATACCCATTTATTGTATTAACTTTTTATCCACCATAGAAATCAATTATAATCAGTTATAATTCATACTATAATAACATCTAAAATTATTAAAGGCATGCGAGATTTTATTAATAAAAGTTAATTAATGACAAAATTTAAGTCTATTAAGTTTCTACTTCAATTTCACTGTCACCAAAAATCAAGATGGAGGTAATTGCCTTCAAACATTCAATGATGGCCGCTATATTCTCCTCTAGAGTAGTGTAGACTATTTTGTGCTGCTCAACAAACTGTGCAGCCTTGTGGATTGACTCTTCATTGTACAAATTCCTGTCAAATAAATTAAGCAATAAAATATCAGCAGACAAAAGTTAGAAGTTTTCGGTATTTAGAGTACAATGATAATTGGTGCAAGAGATAATAGATTAAAATACAACATATAATGAGCCAAAAAAACTAGCTTTGGAAATCCTAATCTACACAGAAATTTAAATTAGTTTAATCAAATTAGTTTAGTAAATTGAAATTATGTTATTGAATTTCTCTATTAAACAAATTGAAATATTCATTTAAAATTCATTTGATGTACACCCATACATAATTTATTATATTATTTTGTGGAAAATAAAAATTAAGTTAGAGAAAAGTAACTGCTGATCCTAAACCCATTCGCAAATCATCTCTATAAATGAACCTAATTGAACGGAAATTTATGAACTACAATTAATTAATAACATACGTAATAATTTCTTTAATTTAGTAAGGGTTTAACGCCTGCTTCGGAACCAAAGGCCATATCGCTGACGTCAAAAGGAAATTAAATACAAGGGACTAGAAGAAGTAGTCAGAAAGAAAAGTGGCTCCATGAACAAACTCACTTACCACCATCGGTGACAATGCTCATGGATGCAGAAAAGCTACTCCGTGAATGCAATCACTTACCAAGGAATGTGACGAAACGGGACACAAGCACCGGTGGCTGCACTCACGGATGGAAGAGCAAAATGAAGAGGTGATAGTAAATGAAGCCTACGAGCCTACCTAACACAAAAATCTAAGACCTCGTAGTTGAAGAGCATAACCCTAGCGCTATCCTCTAAAACTGCAAGAAGCGTTAAAAAAATAATAAACATGGTAAAAATGAAAAAAAATATCCAAATTACAACAGTTTGGGGCCAACATGCGTGATAGAATGAAACAATTCAATGCGCAAAAATCATGGATTACCTCTACTACATTTCACTTAGATTAATCAAGTCATGCAAATTTATAAATTATACTTACCATTCATTCGGCTGTGCTCCTGTCCAGATTAATTCCTGTTTCATTTTCAGTGTTATAGCCACAGCTGGGATGATTTCTTTATACAGAGAACCTAAAGATACCTTTCTATCGTTGATTAAATCAGGTTTCAAGAAGTCGGTAATTTCCTCCGAGTAAGTAACTTGTTTGTTTAACATTCTAAAATCTTTGTAAACAGATTGGTCGAACATTGCACCAGAAATGGCTTCATTGCCTTTAGTTTCACTGCCTTTAGCTCCTTTCTCTTTTTTTTTCTTAGTTTTATTATCTCCTGAGGGTAGTTCATCTGATATCTCACTGCTGATCAAAAACTTAAATGTATCCGGTTTGGAAGATTCCGCAGAATCAACCAGAATTGAAAACTCATCCTTTTTAGAATTTTTCTTTGGTTTTTTGTTTTTGCTTGTATTTCTTGACTTTGGTCTCTTGGGCGATTGTTCTTCTTCTCCGAACTCTTTAATCAAATTCACGGCTCTTTGGTCAGCATTTGTGGTCTTTTTGTTGTACTTCTCGAGCACGTAAGCGAGAAATAGAAGCCGCTTCAGTGTCCAATCCAATTGCATTCCAGGCTTTATGCATGGCACTTTGAGAAAAAGTTACCTATAATCATTTGTTTATAAAAAATATAGAAATAGAAAATCTACTATGAATTTAGTTATTTATCAAGGAATGTGAATGATATGAACGCAAAGAAGAAAGTGAACAGGTAAATTCAGGTAATATATAATATCTCCAAAGCTATAATACTAAAGATTGTTATCAGATAAAAATTATTGGGAAGCAAAGAGTTATGAAATTAAACATATCAAGCTATTGAAATTGAACACCAAAAAAAGTGATTGAAAGAATATCATAATGCCCTTGTCTAGTAGATTTATAGTAGTGGTGTCCATGATGTTTAACTATATTACATCTTATCGCACCGAACATCAGATTAGTCTTATGTAATCGAATAAATGAATGAAAAAAATGGTTCTCACTTGTTTTTCGGCAGACAAATCTCTCGTGAAATATTTTAGTGAAGTCCAAATAAAGTGTAATCACTGCTGTCAGCAAATCTAAATTGCCGGGGATGTGCTCTTCGAAAGCTTCTTCGTATTTCATCAGCACCGCAGTATTTACATGCCTGCAAAAATATCAGGACGAATATGATATTGATACCATCTAAATAGGGATTTTGGAAATAAAAAGATCTGATTAGGGATATGAATTACAGAGCTGTAAGACGATTTAGTTTCTAGATTTTTAGAAATTACGACAGTTACATTATTGAAATATTTAACAGGTACTTCTATAAACAGAACATCTGA
This sequence comes from Caprella mutica, assembly GCA_947561585.1. NCBI lineage: Eukaryota > Metazoa > Arthropoda > Malacostraca > Amphipoda > Caprellidae > Caprella > Caprella mutica. Next base: position 551,577 of record CANNZV010000426.1, read on the forward strand.
TTTCATTTTACTTTTTTTTCTAATAAGGAGTAATGTTCCGTACCAAAATCAATATAATTTTGAAAAGAAACTTGATCAGCATGGTAAAGGTTTCATCACCGAGGCCGTAATAAGATCAAGTACAAGATACTCAAAGAAGCAGTCAGAAAGGGAAGCGGGTCCGTGAAAAGAGACTCAAGCATCGGTTACTTTACTCACGGATGGAAGAGGGAAATGAAAAAGTGAAGGTAAAAGAAGTCAACGAGCCTTCCTAGTAAAGAAAAAGTTAACCCAAAATGAAATAAACAACCCATAATCAAAATAACAATTTAGCCACAGTGATGTCCGGTATGACTATGAGCTAAGCTTTGGGTAACATTTACGTTTTTACGATAGACTAACAATCTATCGTTAAAATATATACAGTTTGGGAAACAAAAATGTTTCCGCTTTTTCAAATACTTGTAAATCGTTAAACAACAGACGAAAAAACTGTATATTGGTCTCTTTTTATCTGTCTTTTAACAGGTAAAATCTATCTATTATCAGGTAAAAACTATTTTGAACTGATGAACACAGTTTAAGAAGAGGTAAGCAAAGAGTGAGGATGACTATTTTTTATCATTGCGCAAAAGTTATTCTTAGACCTAACTCTGTTATTTTACTTAATAAAAGGCTGTGATTAAAAGGAAAAAAACAATATTATGGTAGACATTTTAATACAGTGTGTTCACACTTATTCCTTTGAAACTATTTTAAAATTGAATAACTTCAGTTACATTTTGATCTCATCGAAGTTTTCAATAGGAATATTCGTTCGTCGCTTGTTCATTGCATGGTTAATGCCCGCTTTAACTTGCATTTTAACGCCGCGGAAAAAAAGATCTTCTGAAAATGTGTTTACACTTGTGTTTTTTTTTATCGATGATGGAAAAATCACTTTAAATTTTTACTACGGCGATAAAAAAAAAAATGCATGTGTGAACACATTTTAAGAACAGCTTTTTTCCGCGCTGTAAAGAATGCAAGTGTGAAGCGGGCCTTAACCATGCAATGAACAAGCGAAGAACGAATAGTGAAAACTTCAATGAGATCCATATGTAACTGAAATTGTTCTATTTCCAAATAGTTTATAAGGAAGAAGTGTAAGCACCCTGTATTAAAATGTCTACCTTTATATTTTTCCTTTTTTATTCACTGCCTTTTAGTAATTAAAATCACAGAGTTAGCTCTAAGAATAATCTTCGCGCAATGACAAAAATAGTCACCCTCACTCTTTGCTTACCTGTTGTTTAACTATCTCCTTCAGTTCAAAATTGTTTTTACCTGTCAATAGTAAAAAAAGAGGCGGAGAAAAAAAAACTAAGATACAGTTTTTTCGTCCATTGGTTAACGATTTACAATTATTTGAAAAAGCGGAAACATTTTTGTGGCCCATACTGTATATTCTAATTTCTTAGTAAAATTAAACTCATGGATTTATTTAGACGATCCAAACCTAACTGACACAAAATTTCGTTACTAATCAAAAAGAATTAAAAATTTACACGATTGAAATTCCAAAAAGGAGAATGTAACTTACTCAAAGAACAAAGGCCTTATAGGCAACAGAAAACCGATCATCAGAAGTTTCGAAAGACTGAATAGTTTCCAAGCATTGGGAGTATTATCTCCTTTTAGGGCGTTATCATCGGAACTTGACATTGCGCTAATATTGTCAGATACATACTTCAAACTTTGAACTTTTCTCATCTGAAAAACATAAACGGTTCTTATTTGGTTAAAAGGAGTTCTATTCAACGGAATATTCATAATTTCGAGAGGTAATTAGCTGCTACTGTAAAAGAAATGAAATAGCAATTCATACGCTTACTTCTATTCTGATAAAATTCCCAAGTGTATTTATTTGACAGAAGTTTCTATCTCTTTCGTTCCTCATTTTCTCATTAAGAACCTATAAGTTTCTCTAGTAAACTTAACTTAAGGATCTAATGTGAAAGAGCTGGTGGTCTTTCATATGTTAGTTGAAAGCATATTTTTCGAATTTGAATATTAATTTTGTTTTGAATTGCGGGTGGAAAAATTACGTTGTTTGATGTATTGGTTATTTATTGTATTACTAAATATTTTTTATTTGTATAAAATTTCTACAGATGCCCATCAGCACTAGTCTTGAATAGGCCTTCATGATTCCTTAGATTTCGAATATCAGTAGGCCTAATTACGATTGTTTCAATAAAAAATGTATAAGATCGAGTTTGAAGGTTTTTTGAGTGCTGTGATCACTTTGAATTAACAATAGAAATGAAAATTGTGACCAAATGACAGTTGGTCACAAATTTCACCCGGGTTTTCCATCTTCGTTTCTGATGTTAAATAGTCATCTAAAATTTCAATGCTGCTTTTATCTTTCGAATTTATTTCATATTCCTTGTTTGTATCTTAATTCATACAACATACTTCATCCTTATTCTCGAAATCAATAGCCTTCATCACAAATCCATTAGCAACTTGCACTAAGAACGCATAGCACTTTGAAAAATTAACGAAGCCCGCCATTTCCTTGGTTCTTATTCTGACTGGTAAGTCCATATCTTCAAACTTATATGTCTGAAATGTAAAATAATAAATCAAAGTGTCCACACTTTCAGATTCATGGGATGAAGAGAAATGTGCAGCAGAAATACTTACATTAAAGAACTTCATCCTCTCATTGGTAGGTAATGATCCGCTTAACAAGATAAGGGCATTCTCCATTTCAACGGCGATGATCTTGTAGGGGAGTTCTTTCTTATGATTCTTCGGACACTTTACTAAGTAGGAACCCAGTTCTTTTACTATATCGAACAATTTCTCTCTGTCACTCTTGTTTTGATACAGCCCCTTGCCGACTGAAATTTATAGAAGTGAAACAACTTAAAACATTACTATTCTTTAATATTACTTTATCATTTCAATTATACATATAAGTGAATATATGGAAAGAAAGTTATTTCCTGCGTCATCTACTTATTATCTACTTATTACACGAAATGTAATAAGTAGACTGAAAGTAAGAGAAACTATATGACTGCCAATAGTAGAGCGCATACCTTCGAGGCTTCGCTGCCTCTTATAAATGATACCAAATTTCACGCAATTTGGTCGAATACTTTGAGTTATTGAGTTACAAATGACCTTGACAAATGAATCGCTCTCAAATTTTATCAGATGGTTCCTGTACATTGACAATCAATTTGGTTGAATACTTTTTGAGTTAAACGAATAACAAGATGATAAATAAATTAAGGAATACCGCCTGATGCATTACCTTCCACAATTTGCAAAGGTAAAGATGAGTTGTAGAGGGTTTAATCAAACCAAAGTTGCGAGTTCAGAGGGGATACACGTATAAATGTAGAAACTTTACGTATAAATGTAAAACTATACGTATACAGGCATCCCCGCTTTAGTTACCAAATCACAACTATGTTTAGTTACCAAACGGTAACTAAAGCGAATAAAAGTAACAAGAAATTTATAATTGTCACTCCTCGATTATATAACTCATTTTCAATGAGTTATAGAACGAAATTTTGTTTTAGAGTTATTAGATTACTACGTATATGAGCATATTAATAATAATGATATACAACAGTCTTTCATTGTTTGTGACTGTGATGAAAAAGTTTAAAGTCGTGCATTTATTAAATGTTTTAAAATCCATCCAAAGCTTAACACTCACTCAGTATATGTGAGTGATTAATAGATACTTAGATTTCTATAATTATTGTGCTACATTGAACAAACCGCAATTTTATGATCTATGAAATGTTTTTGGTAGTAGGGTATTATAAGTTCCAAGTTATTGGTTGGTTCTACAATTTCGGACACGTCAGAAAAGAAAATATTATAATTATTATTTAACTTCTATTCTAATTGGTATCATGGATACCAATTGAAATTTAAGTTAAATAATGATAATTATATAAAGATTTTCACGTGTTCGAAAATATGGAACCGTGCAATAATACGGAACGAACCCTAAAATGAGACATGTTAAATTTATGAACCAATTGCTTCTAATAACCTCATCTGGATTATAATTTTGATGTTTTTTTTAGTTACCGTGAAATAAACACAAAAAATTGTCTCCGTTTTCTATGTCTACGAACGGTTCTTATTTCGAAACATGACTTGAAATAAGTACCACTTTTACTGAAGTGAGTTGTACTTAAAGTGAGGCCTGCCTGTAAACGTAAAACTTTACGTATAAACGTAGTAACCTAATAAATAAACGTAGAAGCTTAATATGGAAACGTAGAAACTTAATATGGAAACATAGAAGCTCAACGTAGATGTTTATCGTAGAAAGTTAGAAACGTTGCCAGGAAATAATTATCAAAAAGAGAATGACGGAGAAAAATGTGCTGCCACAATGAGTGCCTAAAAGCAACTGAGTGAATAGAATGTTAGTTTCGACTTTGGAGAATATCGGTAAGTCTCATACGGGTGCCGTTTTTTTTAAATCTCTGGCAATAGTGTCTACTTTGAGTATATGTTTAGCAAGAATTTATAGGTTTGTTTTCCAACCACCCAAGGTACAGTTGACAGAAGTGACATGAAATATTGTAAAATAATACAGTAATTTTTAGGCAATGGACTAATCTGACGTAGAAAAATAGTAGCAAGAATTAAATTCTTAAATTGAAATGATAAAATTCATGTATTTCTTAGATTTAGTAGTGGGATTTAAAAGTTCCCAATTGTTCGCGCGAACCTGTTCCTAAAAATAAAAATTCTTCCTGGATTACAATTTTGGAGTAAAGCATACATAATGGATTTGGATAAATTCAAGCATTCATCTAGTATTTCACATTATTCTAACGAATTGTCAATCTTGAGATATTTGGAATATGTTTGTAAATAAAATGATTCATTGAGCTTGTATACCACATACGCAAAAGTTGATATAATTCTACATCAACCGATGAATGTGAACGAACCTGTTGCTAGACAGTTTGAATCCCACCACTGTCAAAGTATGTATGGACGGTAGAGTGGAGGTTAGGTTATACTATAGTGACTATACTATCCATTGTGCAAAATTATAGCAAAATAAAATTAAAGCTTCAAAATGTTTTAGAAGAAATATTTCATTGAGTCACAAAGTCTGACGAATTTTATGGAAATAAAATAGTTGATTATTCCCTAAGATTTTGTTGCTCCATACTAAAAACTATACATTATTAATTTTAATATACAGGGCAACAATCGTAACTGTCAGATATTAGCATTATGAATGAACAAACGTAGTTAAATGGATAACAACAATATGGTACCAATCGGGAACTGAGCTGAAAACTCCAGGGTACAGGAACATAAACGGGTATAGTACCTAGTAGACGACACAAAAATATGACGTCACCACAACAACACATTCCTTGTTTGTGACCGAGCGGCTCATAATTCTTCGTATTTGCATGTTAATTTCGAGAAGTTTGAAGTCATTTTATAGGGGTTTCGTGCAAAAGAAAAACGGAAATGGCGATTGAACCTTAAAGTTGATTATATAGATATAATTCAGGTGTGTTTTTATTGTTCATTTCTTTAACTTATCTCTAAAAAAATAGGGTCTTGAAAATAGGCTACCTAGGAGCCTAAACTAGTGCTAGTTAACTGCTAAATTGTAGTTCCTATGAATAACAAATAAGAAAAAAAATAATGGAAATACAATTTAACCAATGCCTAGTTAGTAATTGATAAGAAATAATTCAATTTATAAGTGATTAAGTTTAAGAAAATTTTTCCATGTTTCAAAGTGTGGTCAGAGTCGCCATTTTGAGTCACCCGGTGGTCACGTCAAACTATAGATTCAATCAGCTGATTACCATACCCTATGTTACTGTATCCTGGAAAACTCCATTAAAGCTAAAAATACCAGCCTATGAAATTTTCATAAATTAGACAGAGTTAGAAGTCTGGGCAAACTTTCAATATAATTGAAATTGTTCAAGAAGGTATTTAATATATATTTTGGATGCAAATTTTTCAATGCATCTGGTTTTTTGTTATTCGTATGAAACAGTTTATACCGAATTTTATCAAATCTTAGCTTCTTTCTAAAAATTGATATATAATACCTACTTTGTTTCGTTACTCACCCAAAGATTTGGTCGTATATCTAGCTTGTACAACCTTCAGCCAAATTTGTCTCGATGAAAGACTAAAATCAAACACCATGGTAGCACTGGTAGTCAGAAATTGTTCGGTAAACTTGTGAACATTAAAGGTAGCCGTAGGATTGAAATCATTGGAACCAGAGTCACCCGATTCAGCAGAGGACTGATTTCTCACAACTGAACTTGAACTTGTAGTTTCACGGGATTCACAGCCTATCACAGGCTGTTTTTTGAAAGATATTTCGTCGTCTTGCGCATCACTCTGCTCAGTGCTACCACCAGTAGATTGCGCACCACTCTGCTCAGTGCTACCACCAGTAGATTGCGCACCACTCTGCTCAGTGCTACCACCAGTAGATTGCGCACCACTCTGCTCAGTGCTACCACCAGTAGATTGCGCACCACTCTGCTCAGTGCTACCACCAGTAGATTGCGCACCACTCTGCTCAGTGCTACCACCAGTAGATTGCGCACCACTCTGCTCAGTGCTACCACCAGTAGATTGCGCACCACTCTGCTCAGTGCTACCACCAGTAGATTGCGCACCACTCTGCTCAGTGCTACCACCAGTAGATTGCGCACCACTCTGCTCAGTGCTACCACCAGTAGATTGCGCACCACTCTGCTCAGTGCTACCACCAGTAGATTGCGCACCACTCTGCTCAGTGCTACCACCAGTAGATTGCGCACCACTCTGCTCAGTGCTACCACCAGTAGATTGCGCACCACTCTGCTCAGTGCTACCACCAGTAGATTGCGCACCACTCTGCTCAGTGCTACCACCAGAGGATTGCACACCACTCTGCTCAGTGCTACCACCAGAGGATTGCACACCACTCTGCTCAGTGCTACCACCAGAGGATTGCACACCACTCTGCTCAGTGCTACCACCAGAGGATTGCACACCACTCTGCTCAGTGCTACCACCAGAGGATTGCACACCACTCTGCTCAGTGCTACCACCAGAGGATTGCACACCACTCTGCTCAGTGCTACCACCAGAGGATTGCACACCACTCTGCTCAGTGCTACCACCAGAGGATTGCACACCACTCTGCTCAGTGCTACCACCAGAGGATTGCACACCACTCTGCTCAGTGCTACCACCAGAGGATTGCACACCACTCTGCTCAGTGCTACCACCAGAGGATTGCACACCACTCTGCTCAGTGCTACCACCAGAGGATTGCACACCACTCTGCTCAGTGCTACCACCAGAGGATTGCACACCACTCTGCTCGGTGCTACCACCAGAGGATTGCGCACCACTCTGCTCAGTGCTACCACCAGAGGATTGCGCACCACTCTGCTCAGTGCTACCACCAGAGGATTGCGCACCACTCTGCTCAGTGCTACCACCAGAGGATTGCGCACCACTCTGCTCAGTGCTACCACCAGAGGATTGCGCACCACTCTGCTCAGTGCTACCACCAGAGGATTGCGCACCACTCTGCTCAGTGCTACCACCAGAGGATTGCGCACCACTCTGCTCAGTGCTACCACCAGAGGATTGCGCACCACTCTGCTCAGTGCTACCACCAGAGGATTGCGCACCACTCTGCTCAGTGCTACCACCAGAGGATTGCGCACCACTCTGCTCAGTGCTACCACCAGAGGATTGCGCACCACTCTGCTCAGTGCTACCACCAGAGGATTGCGCACCACTCTGCTCAGTGCTACCACCAGAGGATTGCGCACCACTCTGCTCAGTGCTACCACCAGAGGATTGCGCACCACTCTGCTCAGTGCTACCACCAGAGGATTGCGCACCACTCTGCTCAGTGCTACCACCAGAGGATTGCGCACCACTCTGCTCAGTGCTACCACCAGAGGATTGCGCTCCACTCTGCTCAGTGCTACCACCAGAGGATTGCGCTCCACTCGCCGTAGAGTCTTCTTTAATAGATGGCACACCACCCAGGATAGAGTCATCTTCAATAGAGGGTACACCGTCTGTCGTAGAGTCACCTTCAAGACGTGACACACTGTTCTCCGTAGAGACACCTTCAAGGGATAACCTGTAGCTTGTAGTAGTATCAGGAGGTACATAGTCTAAATGTGCACCGCTCTCTGTCAAGACGCCTTCAAATGGTGCACTACTTGCCGCAGTCATATCTTCACCAAATAGGGATTGCGCACCACTCTCTGAAGATGTGAAAGGATCTTCAATTATTGATAGCGGACGACTTGGAGGATTTGAGATAACATCAAAGGAAGTCGCACTGCTCCCTGACGAGACTCTTCCATCTGCAGTGCTAGGTCTGGAAGTATCCACTCCTTCACCTGCCGGAGCATTTCCGGAAGCCCCTTCTCCTTGACCTGCCGTGGCATTTCCGGAAGCCCCTTCTCCTTGACCTGCCGTGGCATTTCCGGAAGCCCCTTCTCCTTGACCTACCGTGGCATTTCCGGAAGCCCCTTCTCCTTGACCTGCCGTGGCATTTCCGGAAGCCCCTTCTCCTTGACCTGCCGTGGCATTTCCGGAAGCCCCTTCTCCTTGACCTGCCGTGGCATTTCCGGAAGCCCCTTCTTCCTGACCTGCCGGGGCATTTCCGGAAACCCCTTCTCCCTGACCTGCCGTGGCATTTCCGGAAGCCCCTTCTCCTTGACCTGCTGTGGCATTTCCGGAAGCCCCTTCTCCTTGACCTGCCGTGGCATTTCCAGAAGCCCCTTCTCCTTGACCTGCCGTGGCATTTCCGGAAGCCCCTTCTCCTTCACCTGCCGTGGCATTCCCGGAAGCCCCTTCTCCTTGACTTGCCGTGGCATTTCCGGAAGCCCCTTCTCCTTGACCTGCTGTGGCATTTCCGGAAGCCCCTTCTCCTTGACCTGCTGTGGCATTTCCGGAAGCCCCTTCTCCTTGACCTGCTGTGGCATTTCCGGAAGCCCCTTCTCCTTGACCTGCCGTGGCATTTCTGGAAGCCCCTTGACCTGCCGTGGCATTTCTGGAAGCCCCTTCTCCTTGACCTGCCGTGGCATTTCTGGAAGCCCCTTCTCCTTGACCTACCGTGGCATTTCCGGAAGCCCCTTCTCCTTGACCTACCGTGGCATTTCCGGAAGCCCCTTCTCCTTGACCTGCCGTGGCATTTCCGGAAGCCCCTTCTCCCTGACCTGCCGGGGCATTTCCGGAAACCCCTTCTCCCTGACCTGCCGGGGCATTTCCGGAAACCCCTTCTTCCTGACCTGCCGGGGCATTTCCGGAAGCCCCTTCTCCTTGACCTGCTGTGGCATTTCCGGAAGCCCCTTCTCCCTGACCTGCCGGGGCATTTCCGGAAACCCCTTCTCCCTGACCTGCCGGGGCATTTCCGGAAACCCCTTCTCCTTGACCTGCCGTGATGGGTCCGGAAGATGACCTATTAGCAGCTCGATTCGTAGCTTCAGTAGTAGTCAAAGTTGTACTTGAACTCAAAGATGGAACATCGGATGATGAAATACGATAAAACATTGGGCATACTGGAAGAAATCGAAGCAAATTTTAAATATTAGAATAATATCCCATAGAATCAAATTATAATAGCTATAAAACACAGCAATATTAGACAATCGGATGTGACTATGTTACCGATAGATATATTGAACTGATTGTTCATGATCTTCAAACAACAATCCTCATAAGGGAAGATTGCCATCAATGGGACAAAAAACACAGAAAAATAGATATTTCATTTACTATGGGCAAAAGATGAACAATAAAAACTCTTATGTAATATAGGTATTCCCTTATAAAATGAAACAAACTAGAATGCTATCACATTTTCTGTTGACTAGAAAAAAATTAAATTAAAAAATATAAATTGTCCCATTGTATACCAGCACTGGTGAACAATGGGACATGTCCTGGTGAACGATGGGACAGTACATTGAACTATAATATTGTTGAGGTTATAGTCTAATTTCAAGTTCGAATTATGTTGCCCCACACTTAGTATATAATATCAGTTCAATCACTTTAACGTCCTCTAGTTTCACAGATTCCATGTCAGGAACATTTGGAAAATGGAACTCATTGCACTTGAATCTTCACCTTACATCAACATTTCGTATTCATCTTTTTATTCCCTTTGGCCAACAGAAAACGTTTCAGTGGTCGCTTCAAACTCTACAAGAACATAAACCTTTATTTCCAACTTTTTCCGTAGAGGTTTTAGTTCATCAAGTGTGCATATTTATTATTTTCATTCACTTGTTCAGACGAATGGACCAGTTAGATAAAATTTCTGTACCAGACCAAGTACAAGAGTTTACAGGCTATCTACGGATACTTATGATGTGATTTCGTAGGACATATCTTATTAGTGGCACCAGAAAAAAGCCCTTCTTTCTCTGGTGTAGCCGTTGCAATCATGCTGCGTTTTCTTTATTTTATTATGTGAAATTTTTTGTATTTCCTGTACTTTGTGATGTCCTCAGATTGTAAGGCCCTTGATCATGGTCGAAATTCCCGCTTCAGCTGGAAGTTCTGTTTCTACAAGAAGCCCTGAAGCAACAGTTTACGTTATTGTATCAAAAATAGATATTTATTGATTCTTATTGAATAACTAGACCGTTTGGTTGTTAAACAAATTTTCTATCACAATGATCACATAACACCATTTTGAAAACATATGGGTATAGTGACTCAACTACTAAAGTATAAAGACAATCCTTTCATGTGATCATATTTTACATACTACTTAATATTAAAGAAGAATGCTCTAAGCATTATATGTTAAATTAACAAATTTATAACAATTAAAACAAAGTAGGAAAAATTTAGTTTTCTCACCTTTAAAACACGTTTTCGCTGTTACGCCCTGTTGACTGCACCCCAACCGCTAAATGCAATACGAGTGAATGCACTGAAGTGTGCTTAATTTACCAGTTACCACCAAGATGTTAAAAAGTACCCTCAAATAAAAGTTATGTGGCATGTCCCATTGTTCCTAGTGGACCATTGATAGCAATCATCCCCTACATATAATTATATGCACTATTTAATGCATATTGATGGTAAATTATTTATTATTTTAATATTGAGCGATCAATATGTTAATTGTGAAACATATTCATATCATCCTACAGACAATGATATTGATAAGATCAAAAAATATATTTACCATTAGAAGAAGAATTGGGTTCACGAACTGAATGCTGGCAGATATACTTTCCATAGGAATCCCAGATTCCTTTGAAATCATTCAAACAAATACACGAATTGGAATGTTCATCTTTGTAAAATTGGGAAGTTGCATACACACTGAAGAGCTTAGCCACATATTCAAAGTAAGGGAGGTACTTTCTGAGGTAGCCGAGTTTCTGACTATCTTGACAGACCAAACGAATTAAATTCATAACTTGTGTGTTGTATGCATTGCACATCACGTACCTGTATAGAAAATACTTCATTTTTAATAATCGAAGAATTTTTTTGAGAGTTATAATGAATATATACTTTAATACATACCTTCTACTATGAAAACAACCGCTGGACAATTTCAGAAAAAGTAATAACAGAGTACTGATGGCCAAGTCGTTGTCGGAATTTGAATTTTCCACCTCTCTCAACCAATCAGGAATTACAGGAATTTTATATTCTTCTTCAGAGTGCCTTCCAAGAATTGGCAGATAGTCGATACCCAAATCTCCAGCTGCTATTCTAGCTCTGATAAATGCATGAAGCTGACCAAGTAAGTTATTTTCATGGGAATACAGTTCACTCCTTTCTTCATCCGTCAATTTTTTAGAGTCGTCGATGAACACTTCAAGAAGCCTGTGGAATTGTTCGTTCAGAAATTTTTCAAGGGATTCGTTTTGATCTGGTTGTATGAAAGTCTCGTACAATTTTGCCTCTACTTCTCCATAAGGCCTGAAATGAGTAAATAGATAGGAGCTTGAAATTTATAATTAATTAAGAATAAGCATTTTTCACATATCCAGCTTATTAGAAAACACTGTTGCTGAAAAGGTATCTCATCTAAATAACCCACGATACACTAGAGAACAGATTATTCCTATTAATTGAAGCATCTTTATAAATTTATAGTATCAATCTAAAGATACGAATTAAATTATTTTACTGGTTTATGTTATTATCAAGATATATAAATGAAAAACAATAGAGAAACAAATTTTCCAAAAATTAGTTACAGTTCATACGACTAAGTAGATTATATAAGTAGCTACACTTACTCATGACGCATCAAGTTAACGACTTTACAATTCTTGAATTGGCAGTCCATTGTGATTCCTTTGTTGATATTTCTGTAGAAATAAGAAAATTTAGTAGAAAAGGCAGGATTTGAAAACGCTACCAATATGGATTTATTAGATATTATCTTGGTTGTAAGTTACTTAGTTAATAATATATTAGGTAGGTAGCTATATAACTAACCTGTTGCACAATTCTTGATAATTCCAAATTTAAAAGGAAATCAATGTCACAAGATAAATTGATACTTCTGAAATAAATATTTTATACAAATTAAAGTCTCCCAATTCAGCTTTAATACAATTGACTGTAAATAGTCTAATATGTATAAATTGTATATAGTTATTGAATAGGTGCAGTCTGCATATCTGATATGGTACAGAGTCCATATTCATAATACATTTAGAATGGGGTTATGTCTGCGCAACCAAAGACCATATAGCTGACGTCAGACGGAAATTGCCAAAGTACAAGGTAAGAAGCAGTCAGAAAGGAAAGTGGCTCATGAACAAAATCACCAAACACCGGTTGTGACCATCTATTGAATGCAGACAACCTACTCCATGAACATAGTCAATCAAGGAATATATATAAATAGAAATAAATACCGGTGTGCCTATAAAGTGCCCGGTACCAATTAGTGTCTTATAGACTTTACATGATTATTTAAATCCTATGGTTAATGATAATTTACATATTTGATGGTTGACGACTGACAAACAGTTGACTTAACTGGCCCAAGAGGATTTTATGCGAATTTTATTTGCACCGTCGGGCTCATTTGAAATGGAGTTCACCACATACATATATTTGGTGTCTAGGGAAATTGATCCCCGGTGATTCCCGGTCATATTTTTTCGCTTATACACCTATTATTCATCTATCTATTATTGGTGTATATATTAATTACAAAACGTATAATAGAAATATGCTCATTAAAATAGATTAAGTTTTTTAAAGCAACTAAGTAATATAAAGGTAAAAATTCTAACAAAAAAATAAATCTTTTTATATTTAAATAAGTAACAATAAATGCTTTCAAATATACATTTGGCAAAAAAATATTCAATAGTAAAATCCAATTACAGGCGTATCCCACAACTCTCATTACAACTAGCTCAAATGACAACTCAAATAAATCAGGAACATGTCTCGTAATTATTTCTTCTGGAATAGAAACCAATCGAGTAACTTTTGACAATTTTATCGGTATTTTTCATTTAAGCCTCTAAAGCTTTAGTTAACTATTACAAACATCATCAATGCAGGTAGGACATGCAGATAAAAAATAATTTTACGGTGAACTAGATGACATCACTCGTAGAGCGTATACTTCACCGCCGTTTATAAATTACCTTCACCTTTAATGCGATCACTCCCAAAATATAACAAATTAGTTTCTGGATATTGACCAATCGTACCACCGAATTCCATGCCATTTGGTTGATTAATTTTAGAATTATAAATGACCGTCGTTTCCAAATCTAGGCAGTAAGATTAACTACTTTTTCAGTTATGCGACTAACAGCAAGATGACAAATCAAATGAATAAATACCGCCTGTGAAAGCACCTTCCGCAATCTGAAAAGATAATAATTTAAGTATAGTATATACCATTAAATGATTTTCAATCTATCCCGCCTGCACGATCTGGATCATAATGTTAGTAATATTTACGGAGAAAACAGCTTAAAGGTAGTGAATGAACCATTCACCATCTGGTTAATATTTCCTAACACGTAAATTATAGGTAAAGCTCTTAGAGCGCCCAGTACATGCACCGTAAAAGCGTTCTTTGTAACGATCAGCGTTCGTTGTAACGATACATTACAATCACGATTACAGCGTGATTAAGCCAGGCCATTCACTTAAAAAGAGATCCATTATGAAGATTGTTGATGCTGAGACTGTATATGATGAACCATTGAATATTGCTGAGAAGTTTAATGTGGATTTTGCGAATGTTGGTAGCGGAATTGCCGAGTCTTGTCCTAATGTTATTAGTTACTTTTTAAATTGGTTAACTGGTAGCTACTGTAATTCTTTCCGGTTCAAACCTTTGTTCTCCTCTGATGTTTGTAAAATTATAAATTCACAAAAGAATAAATCATGTCCAGTTACTGTCGTTCCAGTTCATATTCAAAAATATATTAGAGAAATAATTTCTCCTGTTTTATGTATTCTAATAAATAAGTCTGATGTCTTGCGTGTTTCCTAGGTCTTTGAAATTAGCTAGAGTTATTCCTCTTTATAAGAGTGGTGATAGTACTGATACTGCAAACTACAGGCCGATATCTGTATTGTCTGTCTATAGTAAAATATTTGAAAAGGCCGTTCACCAGCAATTGTATAATTACTTCGAGGATAAGGATATATTTTTCAACGGTCAATATGGTTTCAGAGTAAAGAGGGGTACTTTGCAATCGTGTACTGGTATGATGCAGTATCTGTATGATAACTTGGATAAGGGAAGCAACGTTTTGTCGATATTCTTAGATTTTCAGAAGACCTTTGATTCTGTAGACCACAGCGTGCTGTTGCACAAACTGTATCACTATGGTGTGAGGGGCTTTACCTATGACTGGCGTAAATTTTATTTGAGTGAGCGTGCTCAGTATGTTAATGTAGACAATGTTAATTCATCAACTTGTTTTCTAACTCATGGTGTACCCCAAGGATCAGTTCTTGGCCTGATTTTGTTTTTAGTCCTGATCAATGATCTCCCTAATTCATCTAATTTGCTTAGGTTCAATCTTTTCCGATGATGACAGCACTATCACGTATAGTTTTAGTCCACAAGATTCTAATTTGGTCAGCACTATTGTGAATAGCGAGTTAGATCAAGTTTTTAAGTGGTTATGTTCTAATAAAATTCAAATTAATGAGGAAAAGACCATATGTATTATATTTTCCTACAAGAATAAAATAACCATATCAGAACTTAGACTAGGAACAAGTACTCTAGTTCAGACTGTAAATGCGATTTTTCTGGGATTGCATTTGGATGAGAATCTGAGAATTGCGTCACACGTTGAATATGTTTCCCGTAAGGTTTCAAGGTCCTCCGGTATATTAAACAAAGTGAAGCATCACTTTCCCACTGATATCATGATAAATTTGTACTACTCATTAATCCATCCTTATCTTACGTATGCAATAGAATCCTGGTTCTGTGCACCTAATTACCTAACAAATAGAATCACTATTCTGAAAAAAAGATGTTTACGTAATGTTTATAATTTACCTTATGATGCTCATACAATAGACTATTTTAGTATTTCTGAAATATTGACTCTACCTTACCTTTATAGACGCTCTGTACTAATATAAAGGTTTAAGACAATTAATGTTGAGTATGATTGTAATCTTTTGAATATGCTTGTCCGTAATAGGGATGTAAATTGTACACTCTATCATCACCCGTAATAGGAATGACTATGCTTTACCAAGATAAAGGAGAGCTATTTCACAAAATTGTATTCTGTTTAGAGGTGTTTAATTGTGGAATAATTTACCCATGAAAATTAAAACTTAAGTCGCTTAATTTTCAAAAGGCACATTGGTGAATTGTATAATGGATTGTAATATCATTGTGTTTCTTTGTTTCTTATTTTAATTGCATCCAGTACCGTATTGTCTAACTCTAATAATAATTTTTCTTTAATCTCTCCTTTAATAATTCCATAAATAAATATTCATTTTTTATATAGGTGATATTCATTTTTTATATAGGTGATATTCATTTTTTATATAGGTGATATTCATTTTTTATATATGATAGTATGTTGTTGTAGGTATGAATAAATTGTATGCTTCATGAATAAATTGTATCATTGTATCATTATTTAGTTAAGGGGACCGTACATGGAAAAATCTGAAAATTAAATCGATTTTTTTTTATTCTGTGAAAATTTACTACAGTGAGTCAGGTGGCGCCTGATAATACCCCCACCTTTGAGTGGCTAATAGAGAGCATCGGGGTCTCACGGGGATTGAGTGCCGCACAGAGCAATAATCGAACTTTTGAGGTTTTTTATCCTTATTTTCTGACACTTCTAAGAAGTGTAAAATTTTTGTATTCAAAAGTATAGAACTATTTTTTGGTTGAAGCTATGGAACTGCGGTTTTTGCAAATCATTTTTCAGGAAATTCTCTACAAAAAACTGAGAGTCAATTTTTGAATTTAGAATTTTTTTTCGATATCTAAAATTTTGATTTTTTTTTTGGAGAAAAATGATCTTTTCGAAAACTAATACGAATTAAAAATCGGTTTCCACTATTTCGTAGAGAATCGAATTGCAATTCGAATGCAAAAAAAAACCAAAAACGTAGCTTAAAAATTGTCTTAGTTCTATATTTTTTAAAAAGGTTCGAAATTCGTTCGAATTTCGAATAACTCATTTTCTATGAGTCCAATTAAAAAAAATGTCAGTAACAAAAATGTCTTAGAATTCAATTTTACATATACGTACAAAGTTTCATAAACATAACTTCATTAATAAATTTTTTCCGAAATCCATGTTAAGAAGGGGATTTAAACTTCGTAAGTTTTTTTTAACAGCATTTCAAAGGAACCTTAATGAAGGTAAACAATCACAGATTATTTTTATAGGAAATTTTTTAATGAAAATCTTATATTTATATAACTTATATAAATGCACGAAATAGTAGGGTAGGTACAACTGTCGCTTAAAGTACTATAAGATAAAAAAGGTGTTATTTTTCAACTTTACTTACGTAGATATCTGTGTAACTACAGATATCTACTACATGATTGCATACCTACATGCAAACTAATATGCAATAGTTAATAATCGTTCACTAAACTGAATACAATATAAAAATATATTATTTCATTTTCTGATTCTTAATGTTTGTTTGGTGTGAATAAATGAAGAATATATTAGAATAGAATATTGAATTGTCACACCTTTTTTTTATTTTTATAGAAATTTTCTAATCAGAGAAAATGTGGCAGAAAAGGGTAACCAAATCAAAATAATTAAAATTTTAAAAACAATACTGTATATTAAGTGTTTATTGTCAATTGTAAAACCTCGATCTGATTAAAATCAATGTTTGACTAGCTACTTGGTAGACGAATGAATTATTTGTTAAACCATATCAAACGGCACGGATAATCATACGGCGCACAGATGATCAAACGGCGCACAGATGATCAAACGGCGCACAGATGATCAAACGGCGCACAGATGATCAAACGGCGCACAGATGATCAAACGGCGCACAGATGATCAAACGGCGCACATATGATCAAACGGCGCACATATGATCAAACGGCGCACAGATGATCAAACGGCGCACAGATGATCAAACGGCGCACAGATGATCAAACGGCGTACATATGATCAAACGGCGCACAGATGATCAAACGGCGCACAGATGATCAAACGGCGCACAGATGATCAAACGGCGCACAGATGATCAAAAAGCGCACAGATGATTAAACGGCACACAGATGATTAAACGGCACACAGATGAGCAAACGGCACACAGATGAGCAAACGGCACACAGATGAGCAAACGGCACACAGATGAGCAAACGGCACACAGATGAGCAAACAGCACACAGATGAGCAAGCGGCACACAGATGATCAAACGGCACACAGATGATCAAACGGCACACAGATGATCAAACGGCACACAGATGATAAAACGGCACACAGATGATCAAACGGCACACAGATGATCAAACGGCACACAGAGAATCAAACGGCGCACGGAGAATCAAACGGCGCACGGAGAATCAAACGGCGCACGGAGAATCAAACAGCGCAC
Organism: Caprella mutica; assembly: GCA_947561585.1. Lineage (NCBI taxonomy): Eukaryota > Metazoa > Arthropoda > Malacostraca > Amphipoda > Caprellidae > Caprella > Caprella mutica. The sequence continues at coordinate 569,698 of CANNZV010000426.1, forward strand.
GGAGAATCAAACAGCGCACGGAGAATCAAACGGCGCACGGAGAATCAAACGGCGCACGGAGAATCAAACGGCGCACGGAGAATCAAAAGGCGCACGGAGAATCAAAAGGCGCACGGAGAATCAAACGGCACACGGAGAATCAAACGGAGCACGGATAATCAAACGGCGCACGGAGAATCAAACGGCGCACGGAGAATCAAACGGCGCACGGAGAATCAAACGGCGCACGGAGAATCAAACGGCGCACGGAGAATCAAACGGCGCACGGAGAATCAAACGGCGCACGGAGAATCAAATGGCACGCGGGGAATCAAACGAAAATGAAGAGGTGATAGGAAATGAAGCCTACGAGAACCTACCAAAAAAATCTAAGATCCCTTAGTTGAAGAGCATAAAACTAACGCTATCCTTTAAAACTGCAAGTAGTGTTAAAAAAATGATAGACATGATAAAAAAAAACAATTCATAAATTACATTTACTACATACAGTATCAGGATAGAGCCCTGTAGGTGGATGAAATGAATATGTGATAGAGTATGAGGCCTAATTTAAGGCCCGTTTAAACGCTACGATAAATTGAAGCAATTTATTCGAGATATAGCGCAATTAAGTTTCCGATTGAAACAACATTAGGCTGGAACTTATTTACGCTTTATCTCTAATTTTCCAGCTTCCAAATTTTTTGATAATTTTTTTCACATGACTGGAGGCCGTTGATATAGATTGTTTTCATGATTGTTAAATAACCGTGTAGTGTGGTTCAAGAGTCTCTGTCCCCCGAAGTACATATATTTGATGCTATAGGTTAGGAGCATGTTGAATCTGCACCCTTCATTAATCGGTTCCCACCAATAAAATCCAAAAAATAATAATATTCCATCAAACACCCCTATGCATCACAACTTGCAATTCTATTTTGATTCAGCCAAAACGGGAAATAAAAATAACTTAATCTTACTATTTGACACAACCCCTGATTCAAAAATGTTTGAATATGTATGAGGATTTCTGTTTACAAGTTTTCTATAAAATTCATCATTAAGAAGTAAAACATTTATTAGAAAGAACAAATGTTGCTCTTTAGTCTTTCCAATGGTGTGCGTGGTTTAATTTTCCCATATCTGATGCATTTTTTATATTATTGAAAGGGACGGTGATCGCTTAAGCTGCTGATTGTTGGGGTATTTACCTTATCTGAAATTAACAACAAATGTACCTTTCCTGACACCTAAATCTTATCCTAACCTACCGAAAACTTAATTGCGCAATATCTCGAAAACAAGGTGCTTGTACAACAAATGGTATTCGTGAAAAATGTCTAAAAATTGGTCCTCTTACTTACATGTACAGGGTGTCCGACACTTCTGTTGCCAAACTTCAACATAAGGTTGCATTCGTCGTAATAAACACTTTATATTCCATGAAGGAATGGTCTAAAATGCTTAGTTAAAGAGTTACAATGTTAGGAAAGTAGTATCTGTACCATTTATTATTATTAGTTAACATATTTTTTTTTAATGTTGCGATAAGAAACAAAACATTTTCAACTGTAATTATTAGGAGCACAAGAAACATAATCTTAAATTAGGTTACATGTTTAAAGAATGTGTTCAATTTGCCGCCCATTTCTTGCGATGCAAGCGTTCAAAAGTTTTTCCGCAAGGATTCGTGAAACTCCTAGTGGCTTTGCTCGCGTCCGACAATCATTGGACAAACGTTTGAACGGCTGTATCGCAACAAATGGGAGGCAGTTTGAACACATTCTGTAAACATGTAACCTAATTTAATATTATGTTTCTTGTCTTACTGTTAATTTTTTTTGTTTCTTATCGCAAAATTAAAATAATAACGTTAACTAATAATAATAAATGGTACAAATCTACTTTCCTAACCTTGCAACTCTTTAACTAAGCATTTTAGACCATACCTTCATGGAATAAAAAGTGTTTATTTCGACGAATGCAACCTTATGTTAAAGTTCTGCAACAAAAGTGTCGGACACCTTGTATACCAAAATATCGAAAACCAAAGGTAGACTTAAAGCACAAATTTAGTATATCACTATCGTCTAAAACTAAAAAGCGGAATTAAAAACTGATGCACATAATGAAAAATTTATAGAGAAAATACAAAATCTAATTTAAAGCAGTTTAAGGTAGCCATGAATGGAATAAAAAAAGGGATTTTCACAAGAAATAGGTACCTAACTTCTACTTAACAATTGGAAATAAAAGAGAAGGTACGAATTAGATATCAGTTAGTTCACTTCCTTCTACCACCTAAACCTTCGATATATGGAGCCCATGAATTGTTATAAAATTCGGTTAAATTTGTGGTTTAGGTCCGCCTCAGATTTTCGATATTTTAAAAGGTAAAATGATTCATTTCAAGAAGTTTTTCTCAAAAATATCATTTGTTGTGGAAACCTAGTTTTGGAGTTATAGCGAAATTAATTTTCCGATAGGTTAGGTTAACTTTGGAGGGTGTGAGGAGATGCATTTTTAGTCTATTTCTGATATAACATCAAAAATATGTATATCGAAAGACGTGCCGCACCAAACTCCCCTGCAAGTACGACAGGCTAGCGGATAGAACGAATTACATAAACGTTTTCATCACAAAACGATCTCATAAAAAGTAAAGAGCAGAAAATTCGCGATAAAATGCAAACGAGTAACCTGCCTAATGTTATACCTACCGGAAAGCTAAATTGAGTTATATCTCGAAAACAAAGCGCTCCACAGAAATTTGTATTCGTGAAAATATTTTTAAATAGCTCTTTTTACCTATATTAGGCTAAATAAAGTGTCAAAATATAGAAAATTGGAGGTTGACCTAACCTAAAGACAAAAATAACCAAAAATTAAGACATAATATTGAACAAAATATTATTAAAAATGACATTAGCAAAAAACTAGATTGTACCGGCCATATTATGAATAGAGATCGCACATGTACAATCTTTAAGTATTGGTCTGAAGATACTACCTATATGTTCTGCAACAGACATTTCATATACTTGTTATGTAGATAGGGTAACGCAGGTAAATTGCAGTCTTTTAATTTTTAATTGCGGCCCTCTCAAGAGAGTCTCTAAAACATTCTGAACCGAAATTAAATTAAACTGTTGCATACCTAGTACCAAAAGAAGCGCAGAGCACGCTATTATTGTCGCTATATTCATTAATTTAAGTTTGTAGCGAGTGTTTTGAACCTAGATAGGCTATGATGTTTTTTGTTGTTAGAAGCCACAGTTACTTAGTGTGCCGCAATTTACCTGTTCGACCCTACATAGATACCTGAACATCAATCTCACCTAATGCACCTAACCGTTGTATTGTGCTAGTCTATTAATTATTTATTTCGACTGATTAGATGGAAATACCCACGAGCTTCAATTTGATTCTACATTTGACAGTAAATCACTTAAGTATTTATTCACAGCCAACACGTCTTGCCTCCATGAATGTTCAGATCATAATGGGAATTTTATCATAATTTTTACAGTCAATCTTTTCTCTTATTTCTGGGTTTGGTTTCGTATATTTTGGTGTTCGCGATGTTAAAGATTAAGAAATGACGATAGTAGTAAAACAAAGTAGCAAATATCTATCAGAAATTGAACATCCTAATGTTACTTTCTATCAGATATTTTGTATTTACCCTACTAATACGGTAATACCGAAAATATTATACTACAATAAGATGCACTACTCTCGCCAATTTGAAATATAGTAAGGACAATCGAGGTATGTTGTGTGCGTGACGTCATAATTATTTAAAACAATTGAAGAAAGTAAATTTGTAAAAAAATAGTTATTAAATTGCATAATATAATACATAAATATATATTAAATAAATTATTTAACCTGCTACACTCCTAATTTTCTTTTCAAATTTGTTCCCTTGATTATGTCCCGTCACAAATCACTCAAGTGTCGCAACCTATCAATATAAATATATATACAGGCAGGCCTCGCTTTAAGTACAACTCACTTTAGTAAAAGTGGTCCTAATTTCGAGTCATGATTCAAAATAAGAACCGTTCGTAGACAATTTTCTGTGATTATTTCACGGTAACTAAAAAACATGAAAATTGTAATCCAGATGAGGTTATTAGAAGCAATTGGTTCAGAAATTCAACATGTATCATTTTAGGGTAAGTTCCGTGTTATCGCACGGTTCCATATTTTCGAACACGTAAAAATCTTTACATAATAATCATTATTTAACTTTTATTTCAATTGGTATCCATGATACCAATTAGAATAGAAGTTAAATAAAAATTATAATATTTTCTTCTCTGACGTGTCCGAAATTGTAGAACCAACCAATAACTTGGAACTTAGTACCCTACTACCAAAATTTTTTCATAGAGCATAAAATTTCTGTTTGTTAAATGTAGCACAAGTATCTATTAATTACTCACGTATACTGATGTGAGGGTTAAGCTATGGATGGATTTTAAAACATTTAATAAATGCACGACTTCAAACTTTTTCATCATAGTCACAAACAATGAAAGATTGAAATTAATAATAATATGCTTATATATACGTTTTACTCTTATAATAAATTTTTTTACTATAACTCATAGAAAATAAGGTCTAAATCAAGGAGAGATAATTATAAATTTCTAGTTATTTTTATTCGCTTTAGTTACCGTTTGGTAACTAAACTGAGTCGTAATTTGGTAACTAAAGCGGGGGATGCCAGTATAATTATATATATTGGCATTCCTAGTAAGTTAGTTATTGAAGAGTAAAGCTTTGTGAGCTGTTATCACAAATCGAGTAATTTGTGACAGTGACTTTAACAAGGCAACACACATAAATAGAAAATTAAGGTTAAGCAGTGTGAATAACATGAATAGATTCATCACTGTTTCTTATAATGTGTTGCTGTTGTGTTGCTGCTGTTATGACGTCACGCAAACAACATACCTGGATTGTCCTTACTATATTTCAATTCTAGTTCCCGCTTTCGAAACCATGTGGCATAGAAAATTGAAATGGTCGAAAGTAGTGTATAATATCTTTGCTAATACTTTCTTAAAAGAACGGAAGTCAATATATTTATTATAATATGGATTGTATAGTATCGAATTTCACCTACAATCTAAGCATTTGATTAACCAGTTTTCATTTTATGATTGTAAGTATAGAGAAGAATTTTTTTTAGGGTCAGGATTATCAAAATGTTTGAATAGATTTACTAATTATGAATTGAGTGACTTAATTACGTCCATTTTCACTTGTTGCCAAATGTTATGTGTTGGTATTTTGCTTCGTTGTCGAGATATCGGAAATTTTTTGATATATACATACTTATATTTTATAGGGAATTTCACTTAAAACAAACATTGTTTGACGAAAACCTAAATTATAAAACTTCTTAGTTTTTACTATATTGACTCCTACCAAATTATTCACAAGTGCTTACGTTATTTAACAGATGATATTTAGTAGAAAATTAACGAAATATATGGAACTAAGAAGTATTTTGGATACCAAAAATTATAGTCACCTAAATAGTTAATTAAACAGTCACGTAAATTAACTATTTAGGTGACTTTATAATTTGTAGAAAAATAAATATTACAGACAATAATTACTATTTTACTACATTTAATAACATTAGAATGTGTTGGTAGTAAGGTCTGTTGTGTTAATGTGTATGTGTAACTTTTTTAATGTGTATGCTTGGTGAAAGACATTTGGCCGAAAGACATTTGGCCGAACGGACATTTGGCCGAAAGAACTTTATTTTGAAAAAAATGGATAGCAATATTATTTAATTTAATAAAAATAATTAATTTAGATAATATAATAACCTAACCAATGATAACAAGTTCAAAAGTATGAAGAGAAGCTTCACCACTCCTTATATTTGCGATGAAATCCATGATCAGGAAAAATTCAAATTGATGAGCAATATATGATTGCAGTTCGTAATATGGATACACACTATGTACAATCGCGGAAAAGTGTATCCGTCCAATTGCTGAGGCGCGCATGAATAATCTAGTTCCCACTGTACCACGGATTATCATACGCTACCCCAAATTCTCATTTTACCCCCGCATGTAAGAAATTTCGATTCTTTTTAATGCAGTGCGGGACATTTCGTCTTCAGCCATCATGGTGAAAGGTCATCAAATTTCTCTCTCTCTATTTAAAAACTTGTGTTTTAGGCAGATCGAAAATTAATCTTTCTTTAGATACTAATTTCACTTAGCCTGGATAAGTTATTCTTCAGTCTTTCTAGCTGAGGACTCTATTTTTTATTGTCATGCTCATATGGAACTATATCTTTTACTTATACATTTGTAAATGAATTTTTTTTCGCTTCTTCTATTTTCTAAGTTCTAGATTCAAAATTTTAAGCTGTATTTTTCAACTCGGTGAAAAATTGTTAAATCTACCATTTTTAGGCAGCTTAATCCTTGAAATTGAGACATTCGAAAGACTGATCAGATTTCTGAGCTAGTTTTTTTCTTCTTGGATATGAACTCTAAATATTTTTACCGGTTGAGTTTTTGCTTTTTGCTGATAGCTGAGACGAAGTCCAGCTCTATATCAAGTGTTTCTGTTCTGGAGATCATTTCGAATTATAAATTTATCAATATTTCACAGATTTTCTTGAAATTGCTGATGGAATTTGAAATTCATTACCAAAATGTGTTCTTTCAAAACTTTTGTATCTTTACTTCTGAACTTTGAAATAATACCGAACTTCAGAATTTTTTTTAGAACATTTTTCTATAGCTAGTGGAACCATTTTTTATAGGTATCCAAACCTGCAAAATGTCGAGATTTGGAACGGTTTACGAAATAGCTAAATTAGATTTTATGCACTTCTTTACATTACTTTGTACTAGAGTCATTAAGCAGTGCCCGCACAGTATTAAACTATTTAATTTAAAAAAAATACGGAAATCTACTTTATATTATTGTGCCTAAATTCCTTTGAATACGATCTGTAGACATGGAATAGAAAGAAAAGAAAAAACACCTGAGCTGTAGCTTTTAACCACATTTTATTTTTTATTTTAGCCTCTAGACTCCTAGAGTTTAGGTAGGTATATACTTTATTAATTGTTTTATTATGCATATGATTCTTCCATTCGTAAATAGCCGCCGGTTTACGTCAATACTTCTATAATGTAGACTGCAGTATATACTTTTTGTTTAAACTGTTCTTTCTGTATTTATAAATACCTTTAAATTTAAATCTTTTTCAGGTTTAGTCTCACAATACCTATAGATATAACCATATTTATGCACTTTAAAAAAAGGGAAAACCTACGAATAATTTTCTAAACAGCTTGATGCTCAAGGTTAGTGTTAAACGGTAAATGTAATTACGTATATTCACCTAATTTATTTTTCCCGTAATTTTTAGCTTGTAACTCTACTACCAAATTCTCGCTTTTTATTTTGTGCAGGTAACTCTTTAAGAAATTTCTTTCTTTCTGGGTAGCTAAGTATTTATAAGCCTGCATGAGCTCTAGAGTCACGCAGGTAAATTGCGGCCCTTTAATTTTTAATTGCAGCCCTCTCAAGAGAGTCTCTAAAACATTTTGAATCGAAATTACATTAAAATGTTGCATAGCTATCAAAAGAAGCACAGTGAATGCTATAACTTATTAATTTAAGTTTTGACGTGTGTTTTGAAGCTATGATGTTTCAGTTGTTAGAGGCCGCAGTTAGTGAGTGGGCCGCAATTTACCTGCGTGACCCTATCATGAAGCTGTTTGTGGTGGACTTTGGCCTCGAACTGTTGTAATTTGGATTATTAATTGTCTTTTTTCATTCTTATTATGTTTATCTTTTTACCCCACTTGCAGTTTTACAGGGTAGCACTAGGTTTATGCTTTCAAACTACAAGGTCTTAGACTTTTGGGTTTGTTAGGCTTGTAGGCTTAATTTACTATCCCCTTTTCATTTTAATCTTCCATACGTGAGTGCAGCCTCCGGACCTTAAATTGGGTCCTTTTTATTCTTTAAAGTGAATGCATTCTCGGAGTAGCTCTTCTGTATCCATGAGCATTGTCACCGACTGTGGTAGGTGACTTTGTTCTTGAAGCCACTTTCCTTTCTGACTGCTTCTTCCAGTCCCTTGTATTTAATTTCATTGTCAGCGATATGGCCTTTGGTTCGAAAGAAAACGTTAAACCCCTACTTAAATTAACAGTGATTATTTATTAATAACTTTATACTAAAAAAAAAAAATCTTAAATTCATAATAGTGAATATGTAAGATATTCATGTTGCATTTATGAGAGTTTTCAACGAATGACACTGTGTAACAGTCATGAATTGAAGAAAGAGGCAGAGAATTTTTCGATACGAACAGTTGCAAATTGGATGATGACCAAGTTTTTTTCCTTTTTGTTTCGTTGAAATTCACTGTTTTGTAGAATAGCACTAGATAGGGATAACAATGTAGTCTTAGATTGTTTATTAATATAATTTGCAATATGTTTTTGCACCCTGTTTGTTCATTTTCCTCTTACTTCCGCGATTACTAGATTCTCATTCCGTAACATTCCATTAAAGAGTCTCTTTCATTCCATTCACGGCGTCTCTTTCTAATCTGACTGCTAGATCTATATTAAGGTCTTTTCTATTTATTTTCCGATCAACGAAATCTCTTTTCGTCACATTCCTTGCTAAGGATTTTTTTTTTGCATCCATGAGCGTTGTCTCCCACTGGTGGTAGTTAATTCTTTCATGGAGTCTCTTTCCTTTCTAACTGTTACTTCAAGCCCCATATATATTCAATTTCTTTTCAATATCAGCGATATGGCCTAAAAACTTTCAATTAAATTGATTGGCAATTGTAAATTATTTCGTCCAAATACTTTACAATTGGTAATTGTAAATACACAACTTATGGTTTCTGTAGTTTCTGAAATACTGAATTCTTAAATACTGACTGTTCATATCCACTCCATGGTGATACACGGTTATTTATTTTGCTAGTATTAAAATTTGCAAATATTCAGAGTACTGGTAATAATTAATTAAACTCTTATATAGTTACTTGTATATAATTTTTTTAACATCTATTGAGTTCATTATAGTTGTATCAACTATTTTTTTTAACTGTAGCTTTTTGTTTATAGACTAGTTTGGAATTCTGGACTCATTAAATCATTAAACTAAAAAAACGTTTAAACTCTTAAAATTTACTGACATATAACTTGCCGCTAAAATGAGAGTTTCTACAATATTTCATTAGTCTAGCTTGTGACATTCATATTTGAACATTTAAATAAAAATTAAGTAGTTTAGTGACATTGTTCAGTATTTTCAACTTATTGTCTTTCATTTTTTTATTTTACAGTTTCGTTCTTAGCATCTCCTTTGACAAAAACGTTTAAGAAACAAATCGAATAAAATCAAATTCTTCCTTCCATTTTTGAAGCAAATATGTATTATCCTTTTTCAGTACAATTTATGTTTCCATAGGGCTACAATCTTATTTTAAAAAATGACCAATATTTAATTACAAGAAATTAGTAAAATTCAATTATCTCTTTTGTAGAGTTCTTTAGATTCGTTTAAATTAATTCGACTTTTTTCCAATTAGTTTGTAATATAGTCCTTTGTAGCATTAATTGTAGTAAGTATTCTACGGATTGGAATTAGACTTTATCTAACAGTTAGTCTCGAGTAATGGATGATAAATGTAGCGTTTCTATAAAACCACGTTTCTAATGCTAAACATCTATTCAACCTTATCTTGCAATTTCCAAAAATAGCTTTGTTGTCTTTTTTTCACTCATTTTAAAAATTATCCTTTTCTTTCCATCGTTCGCGGTATAACCTCTTAATTCATCAACATAGAGAAAAAATTAAAAATATTAGATCGAGGTGTCACTCTTTTTAGTCCTTTGGGTAAATATTTTGTAAGTTTGATTTTTAAAATTCGAAACACACTATGATCACAGTAAGGATTTCAATCTATCTGTGTTCTACTTCCCATTAATCTTGTTTCCTATCAAATCTTGTTTCTTCCTTGCCACTCGAATGTGGATACTATTAACATAACCAAATGTGCTTCGAATACACATTGTTCAGGCTTTTGGATGATAGCGCTAAGGTTATGCTCTTCAACTACGAGGTCTTAGATTTTGTGTTAGGTAGACTCGTAGGCTTCATTTACTATCACCTCTTCATTTTCCTTTTCCATCCGTGAGTGCAGCCACCGGTGCTTGCGTCCCGTTTCATCTCATTCCTTGGTAAGTGACTGCATTCACGGAGTAGCTTTTCTGCATCCATGAGCGTTGTCACCAAGGGTGGTAAGTGCCTTTGTTCATGGAGCCACTTTCCTTTCTAACTGCTCCTTCTAGTCCCTTGTATTTAATTTCCTTTTACGTCAGCGATATAGTCACGATATGACTGAAGCAGGACGTTAAACCCCTACTAAAATAAAAAAAATATTATAGTATGAGATTAAAATAAAATCTATTCAATTTGTTTTATCTTGTTAATAATTGTTTGTAGCGTAATTCTAAGTCAATATCAGAGAGTATTTAATCAATTTGTTTGCAATTATTTTCAGATTCAATTCATTCTCTGTGATATCCATTTATTCATGCTTATCACTTTTAGATTTTCAACGACATTTCTCCGTGAAAAGGAAGTGCATAAAATACCGAACTAATTTGTGTATTTTATTTATTGCTATGCGTTTGAAAAACTTTAATCTTAGGTAAATATAGAATTAATTGTATATTGTAAGTTCATGTTAATCATTCAACCCTAAGCTTTTAAAAATTGTTCTAAGATTGATACTTCATGTAAACTAGTACTAATTAGAAATCCTTTATTTTAGTAAGAATTGTATCGGGTAGTTTTTACTTTAGAATTAACCTGCAAGTGTATTTAGTCGTGTAGTAGTTTTTAAAAAAATTCCATAATTTAATTGTTATCTTTAACTTTTGTAAAACACTATTTTTAATAAATATAAAATAATTATCTATTTTCTATTATTGATCCTTTATTTATCTTAGTAAAAAACTAATATTTTATTATAGAGATAGAACTTCAAGTTTAAGCACCAAAACTGCAGAAGGTAGCTACAGTTAGTTCTCTTCAGAAACTTTCCTTTGTTCATCTCATAGAACTTTGTAACTTATTTTATTGTCAACGTTGGCGATGTGGCATTTATTAATAAAAGTAATGATCACTTCAGTTATTTTTAATTCACGATATCACTGCTTGTTAATTGGTTGTGCATGCATTTAATATATAAAAATTTTAAACTGAAAAGAATCAGTTCACTTGATAAAAAATTCATCAAATTACTGCATTTAAAATCTAAACTAAATAGATTAAGTTACAACTTAGTCACAGCTTTATTTTATTCTTTAGCCTAAAAGAATAACTTCAATAAAAGATAGAAAGTATCGGTATTGCCGTATAGGTAATTACTTATTTATAAGTTGCTGAAAATAGAGAAAAACGCTTGTCAGCAACTTGATGATTGTTGTCATTAAATTGAGACGTAAGATAAATTATAATCATTTTAAAAACACAAATTTTAATAACTTCCTCATTTGGCCAATATATTGAATGAATTAAAAAAGATAATACACACAAAGGACTTCGAAAAAGAAGAGAAACTTGTCTTATCGACGAAATTAGTCATCACTATTAATTTATTGAAATTCTGAATGCAAAAAATCTCCGGATTATAACCAAGACTGGTTAAATTATTTAAATTCCAGCAAAATATTTAAATGTAAAAAAAATGCGAAGCTATTAAAAATCGTATCTTTAGACGATTAAATGCTCTTGTGTGAATGATTATAATATAAAATATTCGTGGAATAAGATTTGACAAAACTATAAGTAAAACTATAGACATTTACTACAAAGTTGAAACGTGTATTATAGTTTTAATAATATAGCCTATAGGAAAACAAATAATTTAAAGGTGTAAAAGAAGCGAAGTTATTTAAAATCATATCTGAAGAGGATTAGTTTAATGTTCTTGTGTGAATGGTTGTCATAAATAATATATTTGGAATTAATGAGATTTGATAAAGCTAGAAATCTACTTTTACCTCAAATTCGAATAGTTATTAGTTTCAATATTAGAACGACAATTGGTCGAAAGTAAATTGCATAAAAACATAAAGAGTAAATCGTACGAAATATTATATACCAAGGTTAATTGAATGGAAAATTTCAAAATTATAATTATTTATTTCAAATTATAAAAATTACATGTATTCATTACAAAATGAACATTGCATGGATGATACAAATGAAACTATATGTTTATACTTTAATTTAAATAATACAAAAATAATATCTAATCACTTGTCAGAAATCAGTATAAATCACCCCCCACCCCCGTCCCTCCTCTAGATACACATATCTAATCCCCCATTTCACCCAATTAACCCAGCATTTTACCCCAACAATAGGCTCCTCCTTCTTGGGGGATTTTTGAACGCGGAGGAATACTCTCTAAAATGCCATATGCAAAAAATAAGAAAGGTCAAAAATGCTAAAATAGCATACTACAACAGCTGACGGATACACTTTTCCGTGATTGTACACATTAGAATTTAATTTCCTTTTTTTGTAAAATAACTTTTAATTCCATGGAAATAAAAATTGTAATCAAATTAAAAGGAGGCTGCAGTTCAGAATAATTATGGATTTACATTGAATTAAAGTCTTTTTGCCAAATGTCCGTTCGGCCAAATTTACGCCAAATATACTTTCGGCCAATTATCATTCGGCCAAGTGTCCGCGCACGGTCTGCTGTTACAATTTTTATGAGCTCAATTGTCATAGGGCTCAATTATCTTGGTCAACGTAAGAATATTCGGTCAACGTAAGAATGCACATTGGCTATAGTTTTAACGATACACACGGCAATTGAAATTTAATTATAACACATGCGCGTTATATAACTGAAGGACGTCCGAACTGGTGCACTAAGAGAAAATAAAAGTCGTAACAAGGTCACCATAAGTGAACCTGCGGAAGGATCATTATCGAATCAAAACACAAAAAAGTCTCTATCTCTCACACCACTCTCTCGCAAGAGAGAGAAAGACGTTGATGAAGGTGGTTATATTCGTGGTCTCTCGAATCCAGAAGAATACAAATAAACAGTGCTCAGTGAATATGGAATTTACGTACCTATCAAGTATATCTTGAGAGTCTCCTTAGCGATAGCACTCTCTTACGATAAAACCAATACAACAACTCTGAGTGCTGAACCACTTGCTCTGTGGAAGCTATGAAGACCATAGCCAGCTGTGAGAAGTGCTGTTAAACAGTTCTCCTTTGTCGAATGCATATTGCGTCCAGTCTAAAAAGTTTGACCACCTGTAGCCAAGGCTTGACTCCGTAAGTCTTGCGAGATAAGTTCTATCTCTCGCAGTTACAGACGACAAGGAGCGGTTAGTAACTCGTGCCTCACGAAAGTTGACGGGGCACTTCTGTTCATGTTTTAAACACTAATCCATATCTAGTTATATGCAGGTAATTCTCGATTTATATCATGTGATTGGACCGGATAAATAGAGGTGGAAGATAAGTAGAGATACCATATTTGGTTTAAAAGAAATATGAACCTGTTATTTTAGGGGAAACTTCAGAATTTTTTATTTTATTTTAATATAATTAGAGGGATAATAAATAACTTTTTTATGAAAGCTCTTTTCCCTTTCATTCATATTTATTTAAAATATATTAAGAAAGTAAGCAGTTGAAGCAAAATATCGTTCTGAATTTTTCTTACAAGGAATGTTGCAGTATACAGGACGAATGAGATAAGTGGATGAATTGAGACGTTGGAGATTAGCAGAAGCAAACTCTCCTCCGTTATGCTTGACGCTTATACCGAGAGGAAAAATTTCCAATTTAAGCGATACTCTTCAAGCATTGATGTACATATTCCATGTACATCCCATGGTTCATCTTTCACCATGTTCGTCACTAGGAGTGTGAAAATATTCTTTTTGATATGCTTCATACTCTTTGGAAAAATAATATGCTCAATTCATTAAAGTACTGCAATTCGATTGATAAATCTGATAAGTAGGGTTGTGACATTGCATATTATGCATATGCAGATGAAACGTGCATATGCATGTATGCAAATGTAAAAATGCATATGCAAATAAGAAAATGAATGCATGCATTTAAAAAACATAGAAAATTAAAAAAAAAAAAACATAGAAAATTGCCCAGATAGAAATAAAAGAAGTAGCTACAGTGCTTGAAACTAGAAAAAATATATTGTACATAGAATTGAAGAAAGTAAATATAAAATGAACTGAAATAGACACTTAATTACTGTTCTCAGGCAATGAAACGATCATTTTAATTTTGTTAGGAGCAATAGCACTATTTCTGATTTTCGGTCATTCATAAACCATATAGCGATATAGGTATATACGGATAGCGATAGTACCTTGAACTTTGTTCTAGCATTCAACTTCATTCCAGCAAGGTCCTTTTTGTAGTGGGTTTTCTCCTTCATTCTTTTCACTTTCTTCCTATTATTCTTTGGGGACGGTAGGCTTCAATGGACAGAACTAACTTTGACTCACTCTTATTTTATATAAAACAAGTATCAATGACTATATATTTTTTATTTCGAACGAGACACTATTAACAATTTGTGTAAGATTTAAAAGTAGGATCGTAAATGGTACTGTACCGCACAAATAGAGCTCCACTTTGATTATTGTATAGTGCTATAATCTTGTAATGCTCCGTAAAAGTCTTTAAATTATTTTTTGTTGTACTTTCATGGTAACAAAATTGTAGTATCATTCACCAGAAATAAAAAAATATTGTAATACTGATAAAAACAATGTCTTTAAAGGACAAAGATTAAAGACTTTTCAACATGGAACCGGAATTTGAGGAATAGAATTAAGATGGTCGGCGAAACTCTATTTTGTAATCCTTGATAGTAAGAGGTAGCCCTGAGCCTACGTTTAGTTCTAGAATTTAAACTGTCTAGCAACCAGTTTGCGCGAACACCTTGAATTCTACCAACGACTTGAGATGGGGATATATGTCTGCTGGCCGCTAGGATATATGGATCAGAAGAAACGAAAAAGTTAAATTACGATTTACTACAAAACGTAATTAAAGAAAACGGAACTACAAAAATATATAGTTAAAAATAACGATGAATAGGTGGTCACTTTGATCATAGCCGTCTTTATTATTATTATGAAGTCGGATATGCTGTGATACGATATTTACTATCAAATTATAAATAAAATCTCTAGACCGTGTGGATGCTCAGTGTAATGCGTTTTATATCAAGTTCAATATGCACTCTGATAATAAAAGTACGCAAACTATAAGCATCATAGGCTGGTACGGGTTTAATCAACGATTTGAAAATGATCGTTTTTTATTCAGATGATTATGTATATTTTTTTCGAAAAAGGTAATTCAGGATATTATTTTAAGGAACAGGTTCGCACGAAAATAATAATTGATTATTCCATTACAAAAAAGTTGGTTATCAAGCATCTAACACCATTAGAAAAGACCTCTTTAGATCACGCACCACTCGTGTAATGTGATGTCCAGAGAATATTTTCTCCATGCAAGAACATTTTAGCAGATGAAAGAAGAAAATTCGGACATTAGCAATCAGCTTAAACTACACTTGGATACCAATACCATGTCATGGTGAAATGAAAATCTTTGAAGAGTTTAAATAAGTTGTATTTTTTTTAATCGTGTCATACTCATGAGTAGGGTTGTGACTTTGCATATCTTGCATATTGATGAAAAAATGCATATGCATATAAAAAAAGCATATGCAAATCTTAAAATGCATATGCAAATCTTGAAATGCATATGCAAATCTTGAAATGCATATGCAAATTTTGAAATGCATATGCAAATCTTGAAATGCATATGCAAATCTTGAAATGCATATGCAAATAGAAATTCCATATGCAAATAGAAAATGCATATGCATTTTTTATTTTGCAAATGCATTTTCTATTTGCACATGGAATTTCTATTTTATATACATATAAAAATTGCTTATTAAAATAAATTGATTAATGATAAACTTCTAAATAAATAAATGATAAACATCAGGCGAATGTATAAGCTAGAGCTAGATATTTATTCTACTTCAAAAATTTAAATATTATAGATTAGGTTATATTGAGGTGGGGAACTTGGTTGAACTCTGTTTCTTAATATTCCAGATAATTATTAGAGATAACTTCAAAAACTTCTACAGAGCAGAGAAATAATGAAAATATATCTTGCGTTCATAGATTTAACATTCTCAGTAATTCCAGCAACAATAGAGCAAATTGAGGCGTGAGGCAGGTTAATCTCAAAAGTGATCACTAGGGTTGTGACAATATTCTTTATGAAAATTAGGCTTTTATGCTTTAAGCTTGATAAATAGGTTTTTATGCTTTATATATATATGCATTTTATGCCTTAAAAATATATTTCTTTATGCTTAAAATATGCTTTTTCATGCTTAAAATATGCTTTTCATGCGTTCAGGTTAGCGTTAAATGCTCAACCGTATGCGTTCAGGTTAGCTTTATATGTTCTAATTTCTTTGAAATAAGGCCAAATGTAATTGGAAGTTTTCTTTGATGGTATACTTCGTTAATTAAACCAAAAACAAAATAAAAATAACTAATTTAATATCTTGATTTTTACTGGATATTTTTTTTTGGTGTAAATAAATGAGATATATATTACTATATAATATAGAATAGTTACACCTTTTTAATTTCTATAGAACTTTCTAATCAAAGAAAACGTGGAGGAATAGGTTACAAGATCAAATTACTGAAAAAACAATAAGTTAAGTGTTGGTTTTAAATTGTAATACCACTGAATATAATCAATTTTTGACTAGATACTAGGTAAACTAATAAAATATTTGTTATATTATAACTAATATTATTTGAGGGGCCGTTGTAGGATTTGTATGGTATGGTCAGAAGAACGAATAATTTTGATCTTTTTTTAGTGGGTGACCGTTTAAAGATCGGGCGCTGTACGAGCTTTACCTGTATAAAAGATGCTTCATATTTATGACTTGTTAATGTACTTTGAAGCAGACTTTATGAGAAGTGTTTTAATATATAAAAATTCACAATTTAAAGATATTAACTTTCATTCTACATCTCAGTGATTTATCATTTTAACAATTAATAAAAAAACATTTGGTGAAAAATACATGGGCTTCTTAGTAACAGCCTATTTCGAGAAATAAATGGAAATCTAGAATGTCTACTTAACTGAAATACGTTTAATTTTTTTTAATTAAAATTATTTTCTGCATATCTTTTGTATATGCGTTTTATAAATGGATTTATTTTGCATATGAGTTTTATAAATGCATATGCAATTTATAAAATGCATATGCATTTTATGAAACGCATATTTCCAGCGAATATGCACTAAATTTTTATGTGCATACACTGTATAATATGCAGTGCATATTGTCTCAACCCTACTCATGAGGATTCAATCACATAGTCTGACAAAGCTCGGTCAAATTTACATTTGGTTAATAAAATGGATTCACTTATTCATTAGTGAGCTAAGAAAAATTGAAGTTATTGGAATATAAGGAGATGAGATTTATGAAACTTTTCAATATTGAACACTGATCTGATTTCGACAAATTTACATTAATCTGAACTTGGTTTGCATTTTACAATAATTTTGGCAAGTTTTAGTGGGCAACGGTCTTCTCAATACCTATATTTTTATTTTCTATTGTTATTTTGAAGATATTTATTAGTAGGGTTGAGACAATATGCACTGCATATTTCGCAGTGTATGCACATAAAAATTTAGTGCATATTCGCTTGAAATATGCGTTTCATAAAACGCATATGCAAAATATATGCATTTATAAAACGCATATACAAAATATATGCAGAAAATAATTTTAATTGAAAAAAATTAAACGTATTTCAGTTAAGTAGACATTTTAGATTTCCATCTATTTTTCGAAATAGGCTGTTACTAAGAAGCCCATGTATTTTTCACCAAATATTTTTTTTATTAATTGTAAAAATAATAAAACACTGAGATGTAGAATGAAAGTTAATATCTTTAAATTGTCAATTTTTATATATTGAAGAACTTCTTATAAAGTCTGCTTCCAAGTACATTAACAAGTCATTAATATGAAGTATCTTTTATAGAGGTAAAGCTCGTACAGCGCCTGATCTTTAAACGGTCACCCACTAAAAAAGATCAAAATTATCCGTTCTTCCGACCATGCAAATCCTACAATGGCCCCTCAAATAATATTATTTATAATTTAACCAATATTTTATTAGTTTACCTAGTATCTAGTCAAACATTGATTATATTCAGAGGTAATACAATTTAAAACCAACACTTAACTTATTGTTTTTTTCAGTAATTACATCTTTGTCAACCTATTCCTCCACGTTTTCTTTGATTAGAAAAGTTCTATACAAATTAAAAAGAGGTGTAACTATTCTATATTATATAATAATATATATTTCATTTATTTACACCCAAAAAAAAAATTAAGATAGTAAATTAGTTAGTTTTATTTTGTTTTTGGTTTAATTAACGAAATATACCATCAATGAAAACTCCCAATTACAATTGGCCTTATTTCAAAGAAATTAGAACATATAAAGCTAACCTGAACGCATATCGTTGAGCATATAACGCTAACCTGAACGCATAAAAAGCATATTTTAAGCATAAAAAAATATATTTGTAAGGCATAAAATGCATATATATAAAGCATAAAAGCCTTTTTATCAAGCTTAAAGCATAAAAGCCTAATTTTCATAAAGAATATTGTCACAACCCTAGTGATCACTTTTGAGATTCAATTTGCTCTATTGTTGCTGGAATTACTGAGAATGTTAAATCTATGAACGCAAGATATATTTTCATAATTTCTCTGCTCTGTAGAAGTTTTTGAAGTTCTCTCTAATAATTATCTGGAATATTTAGAAGCAGAGTTCAACCAAGTTCCCACCTCTTTATAACCTAATCTATAATATTTAAATTTTGAAGTAGAATAAAAATCTAGCTCTTATTCATTCGCCTGATGTTTATCATTTATTTATGTAGAAGTTTATCATTTGAACATCGTTAATCAATTTATTTTAATAAACACTTTTTATATGTATATAAAATAGAAATTCCATGTGCAAATAGAAAACGCATATGCAAAATAAAAAATGCATATGAATTTTCTATTTGCATATGGAATTTTTATTTGCATATGCATTTTAAGATTTGCATATGCTTTTTTTATATGCATATGCATTTTTTCACCAATATGCAAGATATGCAAAGACACAACCCTATTTATTAGTTACTCTATAAAGTATAACTATTCTATAGTGAACTTATGTCTAGTGAATTAAAGAAGCCCCTTTATCTTTAGTTAATGATGAAGTGCCATAAATTTTAGAAAACTAAAGGTATGGTAATTTGTTCACTATTCAGGTTACATCCCAACTCATTCAGTACACAGGAGTTCACGATTGAACAGAAAAATCTCTAAACAGGAGAAAAATATATTTGTTTCATGAAAATTGAATTTATTACTGAAAAGTATTTTTTTTGACAACGAGAATGGTTTTTCATATTAGGAATATGCTTTATTTTAAATTAAATCATATGGAGACCTAAAATTAAATGAAAAGTTATTCTGCTCTCCGCAGCATTTTGGTTGATAAAGTGAGATTTAATTTGAAACGATAAATTGCCTTTAGAGCAGTGAAAGTAAATTAAAATCATGACAAGAATTTAAAAAACCTCTCACAATGCAAATTACAACAGTTTGGCACACAATGGATGCCAAACTCTCCAGCAGAGCAACTGCTGCAGAACCTTATAGTTTAATTTCCTGTGGTTTATAATCTATAGGAAAAAAATGTTGAACGTTGAACAAAAACTTTTACTAATCATGAATTAAAACAGGTGGACTCTTACCAATTATAAACTAAATTATTAATATTTTGCAGTTAAATATCACATTCACAATTACAAAAGTGACAATTTTACTTAAACTATAAGGAAATCACACTTCATTTCTAAAAGCTTATTTATATACTGAAAAGAATTCCTTTCTTAAAATTATGACTTATTCATCCAACTGGATAACTACACTTTATTTATAAAAGCTATTTTAAAATACTAAAATAAATAGAGAGTTTGTTCTTAAATTTAGGATATCTTGATCCAACGGGAAAACTACACCATATTTCAAAATTAAAGCACAGTTTGTACATTTCCATCCTTTCCTCAAAAATAGGATTACTTTTCGAACTTTAAACATTCCTCAAGTTCACGTAGAACCACTAGTATGTTAGCTAAATCGTTCTCCAGATCCGTATAGACTAGTTTATTCTCCTGAAGATATTTGATGGCTTTTTCCACTTGCTTCGCAGTGAATAAGGTTCTGAAAATAATTAGTAGATTAAAAACACAGTAAAGGGTATATAGGAATTTTAAATTAATTTAGTAGGGGTTTAAAGTCTGCTTCGGAACCAGAGACCATATCACTGACGTTAAAAGTAAATTAAGTACAAGTGACTGGAAGAAGCATTCAGAAAGTAAAGTGGCTCCATGAACAAAGTCACTTAACACCGTCGGTGACGATGGTCATGGACGCAGAAAACCTACTCTGTGAAAACAGTCACTTACCAAGGGATGCGACAAAAATTGAGAGACACAGACACCGGGGACTGCAATAACGGATGGAAGAGGAAAATGAATAGGTGAGAGTAAATGAAGCCTACGAGTCTACCTAACACAAAACCTAAGACCTCGTAGTTGAAGAGCATAACCCTAGCGCTATCCTCTGAAACTGCAAGTAGCGTTAAATAATTGATGAATATGGTAAAAATAAAAGAGAAAATTCATAATATTAATTCTTAAAACAGAGAAACTGAAGTACCTGAAATCTTTAAATTTTGGATAAGATTTGTAGATCTTTCTTTTGTTCATCAAAGTTTTATAGATGAATGGAATGATATTTTGGTACAATGTTCCGAGTGGTGTTTGTGGGTGGCCAACTACCAGATCTGGTTTGAAAACTTCTTTAAATTCTTTCGAATAGTTTTCTTTGTCATTCAGCTGTTTGAAATCTTCATATATAGCACGATCAAACACTGTCCCAATTTCCTTTATGGGCTTCAATTCAGTATTCTTCTCATCATTCTTAAGTAATCGGGAATTTCCCTCTTCCCCTTGTGAAAGTAATTTTGGATTTTTCAACGAACTATCCATCACAAATGTTTCCCTCTTTTCATCTGGAACAGTCACAGATTCTTTGTCTTCGTTGACATTCAATTGTTTTTTCAGTTTGTCCGGCTTTCCTCCTTTACTCGATTTTTTTCTGTGCTTAGGTGAATCCACAGTTTCTTTTTTCAATTTATCTGGTTTCTTTGATTTCCCTCCTTTACTAGATCTTCTTCTCTTTTTAGGTGAATCCAAAGATTCTCCCATCGATAGTATCAAATTGTCGGTTGATATCTTGGTTGCTTCATCAGCAATTTTGCTGCTGTACTTCTCTATCACATTTTTCAGGAAGAGGAGACGTTTCAAAGTGAAGTCGAGTTGCAGTTCTGGATTCTTCATAGAACCTTGCGGATGACGTAAGATATTAGTTTTTCCGACATATCAATAGCGCTAATTTTTCATTCTTAGTTGCTAAGATTATTCTAACATTTAGTCTCCAAACAGATTATCAGAATATTGTTATGCAAATAATAAATTTTCTTTAAAGACCAAAATTACATTTCAAAGTTAAGTACTAACATTATTTTAATTAATACCACCGTTATAATTCTTACCGTCCCAACGGAAATAGTTGCAGTAGAAATTGTAAGTGAAGTCAACATAAACAGCAATCACAGTAGTTAGAGCTTCAAAATTGTTAGGCATTTTCTTGTCCATGATAGCCTCGTATGATTCTAATTTTGGAATATTTATACGCCTGAAAAAAAGAAACTATGAAAAACTGACACGTTGATTAACCCATGGGATTATAGAGGATTTCAAACACCAAACAAGTTGTTTAGTGACAGGCCAAAGTATTTGGATAAAATTTTGGGATCGCGAATTTATAGTTGGTTTCCGAATCCGAACCCAAAATATTACCTAATTTGGTTTTGAACCTCCGAACGGCGAATCCGATTTTCAAACTTTCGATGAGAAAATTTGTCCGCGAAACAATCCGAACTTTAATTCTGATGAAAATTTTCAATCCTAAATTATATTCTTTAGCTTTCCTGATCTAAATTTAAAGTTTTCCCATTGGAAAAAATGTTTCAGATATCTACATCATTTATTAAATGAATTATCAATAAGAAGAAAAATATTACCTTATATAATTTCAAATTTGATGTAACTTATTTGTGAGCTGAATTTAGAGATCGGCCAGCGGGCGGTTGCGTCAGTACATGTACTGTACATGTTCAACAAGTAAATTGAACAAGTTCAATTTTCCGTTTGAAACGTTCATCAGTAGTTAATTAGTTAATTTTTTATATTATCAAAATTTCCCTATGTTTCATTAAAGAGATATCAAATATTTAATGACTTGGCAACCCTGAATATATCGGAAAATTGGGAAAGAGATATATCCGAAGTGCTGCGTGCATCGCCACAATAATTTCAAGTTTGGTAGTGTTCGTGTTTTTTTTTTCCCGGGATACGGATTAAAATAAAGACTTACTAACACACTGAAGTCTAAAATTTTTTTGATATCGGTTTAAACGAATTAGCGAACATTTATACGGAACACCCAATTCTTATATTAAGTTATCTCTAGCTATAACCACAATGCCCACCTCTTACTTTGTACTATACAGTCTATACTTAAACAGAAAACAAAAAATGCATAGCTGAAAAGGTAATGCCTGTATAAGTAACCTAAATGCCTTGTTACACGGTGCGAGTTACTGTCGTGACAGTGGACAGCAGCTGTCCCACTGTACTCTCATGTCAGTAGCTTAATGTTCATAGCATTGAATTTCGATGACAGTTACTCTACTGATGCGGTCACACTGTGCGAGTAGCTGTACTACAGTAACTGTCTAGGCCAACTTTTATGTTTACTCGCACCATGTAACAAGGCCTTAAGACTAACACTAGAACAGCAAAACGAGATTTATTCTCCAAAACAGCCGCCGATGATCTAAATTTCTTCATATAGATATTAAAGCCAGGAAATGTCACTTTATCTAGCAATAAACAAAATCATTCTAATTTCAAGTGTTTGTCACCTTTTAAATGTTACACATAAATCAATTACATTATTTTTAATACAGTATAGATTAAGATACTTACACACAAACCAATACTTTCAATGGTAGGAAAATAGCTATTTTCATTAACAAAGAAACGAGTGTGAAACGAGCGCATTCTTTGATCATTTTTTCGACGTGTCCATTCTCCAAATCCATAGCTTTAGTAATATATGAGCAAAAAGCAGTCAAGGCTTTAATTTCTTCACTCTGAAAGTTGAAGAATTATAAATTAGCCCTCTTGAGATTTTGCACTTTTCCGTAACATTGATATTTATCATTCATTTAATTAATGAATTACCTCCTTAACAACTTACTTCTCTAGTTCCGTATAATTCAATTGCTGTGTGAACTTGTGGTATAGTCGTTTGCATTAACACAGAATAACCCTGATAGAGCTGACAGAAGAAACATATTTGACTGTTTAAGATGGAGCCTTTCTTTTGTATCTCGAATTCCACAGTCTGAAAGTATTTTGTTCAGAGTTACTGCTACAGAAACACAGCTGTCTATGAAAACATAGGCCAAAAATCATCTTAGATTTCAGTTACTTTATACAAATAACAAAAAGATGTTAACTAATCAAAGAGGAAGACATCCAGAAAAGAATGATAAAATAATTTACAAAGCATCCAGAGATAATTCTACAGAATGGAAAAGTTGTTACAATCATTTAATATCACCTTGCACACAGCTAATCTTTCTTTGGTGTGCAGTGATCCACTCAACAAAGCCATGGCGTTTTGAAGCTCTGTAACCAACATCATTCCAGGCAGTTCGTTAAACGTTTGGGGTGGTAGGTGGTTCACGCATTGGATCAGCCGTTCCATATTGTTTTTCAGATAGATTCGGCTTTCTTTGCTCTGAATCAATCCATTTTTAACTGTGAACCAAATGTACATGTATTGGATAGGTAGAAGATTAAGCATAAAGTCCATATTTGAACGAAATTTTATTTAATTATCTCAATAAAAGATACAGAGTTGAGCATTATGCATATGTTCCGGGCAATTAAAGCCAAGGTTTTAGCAGCTCAAGTTTTTAAATTATAAATCTACAGTTTATTCCAACAATACAGAACCTCTCGGGGCGTTACAGGGTTTAAAAACGCTCAACGCACTCTTGAGAGTGCGAATTCGGTAAATTGCACGGAACACATACATTATTTATCACAAGTTCTAAAAGTTACGATACATTTTTAAATTAAACATAGTGTTTAAAGTCTGATTAAGAACCTAAAGTCATACAAAACTGTCGTCGAAAGAAAATTGAATGCAAAGTTCGACAGGAAAGTGTTCATTCGAAAACTACGAATATTTGAAGATGAAATTATGGTAAAATTTTAATGTTGAAAATTTATATGATTATTTGAAAATAAAACACAGTGGTTGCTCCAAATAACAACTATAAAAAATACCTTTAAGAGATGCACTTCATTTTAATTACGTAATCTCACCTAAATTTTTCATATTAGATTTCGATCTTGAAACTTTGAGCAATGTATATTTCCCTAATAGATCAGAATCATTTTTCATAACTGCACAAGGAGTTAATTTATCCAAAAACTTGTTTACGTCAAATTTAGCCATGGGGTCAAATGGTGATTCGTCAGTAGTCTTGGAAAGCAGCTCTGAATCTATATTTTCCTTGAGGAAAATCTCTTCATCGAAGGTAAATTTTAAGGAATCATCCTTGCTCTCTACATTACAGGATTTATCGTCTGGTGCAACCTTGTTCCTACTTGAGTTTCCAGGGAGTGAGGATGAATCTTTTGCAGATGCCCTCCTCTTTTTCTGCTTAACATTCTCGGACACGCAACCACCTTCCGTCGACTCCTTCTTCTCTGGAGGCCCGCCGTCACCTTCCGTCGACTCCTTCTTCTCTGGAGGCCCGCCGTCACCTTCCGTCGACTCCTTCTTCTCTGGAGGCCCGCCGTCACCTTCCGTCGACTCCTTCTTCTCTGGAGGCCCGCCGTCACCTTCCGTCGACTCCTTCTTCTCTGGAGGCCCGCCGTCACCTTCCGTCGACTCCTTCTTCTCTGGAGGCCCGCCGTCACCTTCCGTCGACTCCTTCTTCTCTGGAGGCCCGCCGTCACCTTCCGTCGACTCCTTCTTCTCTGGAGGCCCGCCGTCACCTTCCGTCGACTCCTTCTTCTCTGGAGGCCCGCCGTCACCTTCCGTCGACTCCTTCTTCTCTGGAGGCCCGCCGTCACCTTCCGTCGACTCCTTCTTCTCTGGAGGCCCGCCGTCACCTTCCGTCGACTCCTTCTTCTCTGGAGGCCCGCCGTCACCTTCCGTCGACTCCTTCTTCTCTGGAGGCCCGCCGTCACCTTCCGTCGACTCCTTCTTCTCTGGAGGCCCGCCGTCACCTTCCGTCGACTCCTTCTTCTCTGGAGGCCCGCCGTCACCTTCCGTCGACTCCTTCTTCTCTGGAGGCCCGCCGTCACCTTCCGTCGACTCCTTCTTCTCTGGAGGCCCGCCGTCACCTTCCGTCGACTCCTTCTTCTCTGGAGGCCCGCCGTCACCTTCCGTCGACTCCTTCTTCTCTGGAGGCCCGCCGTCACCTTCCGTCGACTCCTTCTTCTCTGGAGGCCCGCCGTCACCTTCCGTCGACTCCTTCTTCTCTGGAGGCCCGCCGTCACCTTCCGTCGACTCCTTCTTCTCTGGAGGCCCGCCGTCACCTTCCGTCGACTCCTTCTTCTCTGGAGGCCCGCCGTCACCTTCCGTCGACTCCTTCTTCTCTGGAGGCCCGCCGTCACCTTCCGTCGACTCCTTCTTCTCTGGAGGCCCGCCGTCACCTTCCGTCGACTCCTTCTTCTCTGGAGGCCCGCCGTCACCTTCCGTCGACTCCTTCTTCTCTGGAGGCCCGCCGTCACCTTCCGTCGACTCCTTCTTCTCTGGAGGCCCACCGTCACCTTCCGTCGACTCCTTCTTCTCTGGAGGCCCACCGTCACCTTCCGTCGACTCCTTCTTCTCTGGAGGCCCACCGTCACCTTCCGTCGACTCCTTCTTCTCTGGAGGCCCACCGTCACCTTCCGTCGACTCCTTCTTCTCTGGAGGCCCGCCGTCACCTTCCGTCGACTCCTTCTTCTCTGGAGGCCCGCCGTCACCTTCCGTCGACTCCTTCTTCTCTGGAGGCCCGCCGTCACCTTCCGTCGACTCCTTCTTCTCTGGAGGCCCGACGTCACCTTCCGTCGACTCCTTCTTCTCTGGAGGCCCGACGTCACCTTCCGTCGACTCCTTCTTCTCTGGAGGCCCGCCGTCACCTTCCGTCGACTCCTTCTTCTCTGGAGGCCCGCCATCACCTTCCGTCGACTCCTTCTTCTCTGGAGGCCCGCCGTCACCTTCCGTCGACTCCTTCTTCTCTGGAGGCCCGCCGTCACCTTCCGTCGACTCCTTCTTCTCTGGAGGCCCGCCGTCACCTTCCGTCGACTCCTTCTTCTCTGGAGGCCCGCCGTCACCTTCCGTCGACTCCTTCTTCTCTGGAGGCCCGCAGTCACCTTCCGTCGACTCCTTCTTCTCTGGAGGCCCGCCGTCACCTTCTGTCGACTCCTTCTTCTCTGGAGGCCCGCCGTCACCTTCCGTCGACTCCTTCTTCTCTGGAGGCCCGTCGTCACCTTCCGTCGACTCCTTCTTCTCTGGAGGCCCGTCGTCACCTTCCGTCGACTCCTTCTTCTCTGGAGGCCCGCCGTCACCTTCTGTCGACTCGTTCTTCTCTGGAGGCCCGCCGTCACCTTCCGTCGACTCGTTCTTCTCTGGAGGCCCGCCGTCACCTTCCGTCGACTCGTTCTTCTCTGGAGGCCCGCCGTCACCTTCCGTCGACTCCTTCCTCTCCAGAGTCCCACCGTCACCTTCCGTCGACTCCTTCCTCTCCAGAGTCCCACCGTCACCTTCCGTCGACTCCTTCCTCTCCAGAGTCCCACCGTCACCTTCCGTCGACTCCTTCCTCTCCATAGGCATGCCACTACCTTCTGGCAACTCTTTCCTCTCCATAGGCATGCCACTACCTTCTGGCAACTCTTTCCTCTCCAGAGGCCTGCCACTACCTTCTGGCAACTCTTTCCTCTCCAGAGGCCTGCCACTACCTTCTGGCAACTCCTTCCTCTCCAGAGGTACGCTACTACATTTTTGAACATTCGCTAATTCCTTGCGTCTTATTTGTCGTGGGCCAACTGCATAATGATCTGGACAAACTGAGAAAAAAAGAGATTATGAGCGCTTACATTTTTTGGGGCAATGACTATTTATCAGAAAAGATAGATTCTGTTAATTTATTTTTCTAAAAAAATAGTACAAAATCCATTATATCTAGAAAATGACTAAAAAACGTAATTGCTTGAGAAAATTAAAATTATTTCTGCATATATTGTTAGCTCTGAAAATAAAGGCCGTAAAACAATTAAGTTTAAAATTAAATGTACAAAAGCTGTGAATACCTTTTCTTAAACCTGTAAATGAAAATACTCTAAAAACGCAAGTTAAAATACAGACATTACCCGCTTTAATTACCAAATCACGAATGTTCAATTACTAAACGGTAACTAAAGCGAGGAAAAGTAACAAGAAATTTATAATTGTCACTCCTCGATTATATCTCATTTTCTATGAGTTATAGTGAAAGAAAATTAGTTTTAGAGTTAGAGTACTAAATTAGCCTATTAATAAAGTTGTTCAGTGTTTGTGACTGAAAGTTTAAAGTTGTGAATTTATCAAAGGATTTAAAATTAAACCATAGCTTACTCTCACTCAGTATAGCCTAGGTGAGTTAGATACTTAGATTTCTATAATTGTTTTGTTACATTGAACAAACAGTAATTTTATGCTATATGACCTATTTTAGGAAGAAGGGTACCAAGTTCCAAGTTATTGGTACGTCCTACATTTTTGGACACGCCCAAAAAGAAATAATAATCATAATTATTATTCAACTTCTATTCAAATTGGTATCATGAATACCAATTGAAATAAAAGTTAAATAATGATTATTATATAGAGATTTCATAGAGTTATGATAAACTACTCTAGAAAAATAAATGATAAACTACTCTAGATAAACTAGATTTTAACGTGTTCGAAAATATAGAACCGTGCGATAACACGGAACTTACCCTAAAATGGGACTGTTGAATTTCTAAACCAATTTCATCCAATTTAACCTCATCTGGATTACAATTTTTACCCTTTCCCATATTGGCTACATGATAAGTTTACAGAGGAAAATTTTCTTACTCACAATAGTATTATCTAGTCTAATTTTTATTAAAGTGAAAAAGGATTGCGATGAGAATTAATAACACATCTTTAGTATTTTAATTACACAAATTAAAAATGTTATAAATTTCTGTCCATTAGTAGAAGAATGACCTCTGTATAAGTCTGTCGAACATTTTAGAAACACCTTGTTATAAATGTGAAAAGAGTGTGAATCAGGAAGAATCATTCCAATAAACTTCTAAAGCAGTAATATAGTCCTTGTTGATGAAATGGATGAAAGACAATCAATATGAATCATCTAGCAGACAGTATCTGGTACCTGTGGGCATCTAGTGAGCTGAACATAGTAGTCGTAAAGGCTAAATATACTGATAGTTCTCATTTAAAAGTAGGATGCCAATAAAGTCCTTCATTTCCTTGATGTCAGTAGAAAACGATGCACATTCAACTTTCTACCTGGCATAAAGTTAGGTTCAGTATATTAAATCATCAAGCAGATCCATGGTCACTTCTTTAATTGAAATATTTGATTAGCGTCAGAAGAGTTTATGGTGGAATGGAGAATAATTTTGTGTTGGAGGATGGTTAATATTGACAAACTATCAATTATTTTCACCAACCTTTCGTGAATGAAAAGAAGATGCAGCACTTTAAAAAAATAAAATAAAATATGTGGTCTAATAGTGTTTTGTGTTCAAATTATGGTTAAAATATCTTCAAAAATTAATATTCTATGTTAAATATCTACAATATTTTCAATAGAGTTAGGTATTTGTATTCTATCACGCATGGGCAATATGTGTTCAGAGATGAAGCGGGCAATGCATTCCGTCTGGGAATAGTGTAGATACTGATGGAACAGTCAAGAAGCCCATTCGGGATACACCCATTTTGATTAGTTTTTTTTATACTTTGGGAATCACCACATGGATAACAGGTGTAACATATACAAGTATCTGAATTTACCCAAATTTTAGTAGAATATGAAATACTTACCATAATTGAGTAAGTCGCACAAACAGCTTTTGCATGTGACCTAATTGCAAGGTATGGAGTCTCTATAATTACTGTTAAATATCCACGAAAATGTCTTGCCACACTTCATCTAAAAGAAATATGATCGAATAAATTGAAAGAAATTGTTCTTCTTCATTAACTGAAACCTCTACCATAACATGCATCACGAGCATACGTGTTCAAGACAATTAGAATTATGTATCCCGTACGGGCTACTTGCACACTTAAGGTTTAAAATAAGAAGAGCATTCGTTGAGTCACTTCACTTCAAAGTGAAGCTAACATTTCAGCGAATTATATAGGCCTATTGGTTAAAAAATCCTTTTGTCAGACCGGAAAGTGTGGAGGAGGGATCTAAAACTACTTGGTTTAAAATTATATCGATTGTTTCTGTCAATGGAATATTCATTAATAAATTTTTACATCAAACGAGCCCATAATACATTTGTTACATTTAAAATTGGTAACATCTTTCACAAATTCATAAGGATTAGAACAAACATAACTATTGGTAGATATAGGGTTAAAGGAGCAGTTGTACGATAATTATTGTGAGCGATGCAATTCATTAAGTTATTCAATAATAAAGTAATAATATTCACTAAATATTAATGCTAAATGGGCCAAATTGACAATTAGCATATTGCACCTCACTGTACTCACAGATATCGTAAGCTTCCTTCAATTTTTAATCATGGTCTAGTCTAGTATTTTACAGCCAGTCAGTCTCCTCCGGCATCTCAACCATAGGACAACAAAAATTAGTGCTCTATTTGATGCCCCCAACCAACCACCCTCAAATCTATAATTTTAATTCTTCTCCAACTGTTGAATTATCATTATGAGGAAATAAAGTTTCACGCTGGCTGCGAGAGGAGATTTTAGACGCAGCCATTAGTTGTCCACCACCTCATCTCCTTTCGACAATTGTCCGTACTTTGAGTTTCGCTACCAATAGAAGTCACGTAGACAAATCGCTATGGTGATACGGTAGACTGATCATCATAAAGTGGCGTAATCGACAAGGAAGAGACTTGAGCAGCGAAGGCAGACTAATATGGTAAGCCGTGGGTATTAGTGGTGGTATGTTCTTATTACTAATTGTCAATCCCTAAAGAAGTCCAGTTACTTAAAAGCCGACGATTTAAAAGAAATCTAATTCTTAAAATCTAATTCTTAAAATCTAATTCTTAAAATCTAATTCTTAAAATCTAATTCTTAAAATCTAATTCTTAAAATCTAATTCTTAAAATCTAATTCTTAAAATCTAATTCTTAAAATCTAATTCTTAAAATCTAATTCTTAAAATCTAATTCTTAAAATCTAATTCTTAAAATCTAATTCTTAAAATCTAATTCTTAAAATCTAATTCTTAAAATCTAATTCTTAAAATCTAATTCTTAAAATCTAATTCTTAAAATCTAATTCTTAAAATCTAATTCTTAAAATCTAATTCTTAAAATCTAATTCTTAAAATCTAATTCTTAAAATCTAATTCTTAAAATCTAATTCTTAAAATCTAATTCTTAAAATCTAATTCTTAAAATCTAATTCTTAAAATCTAATTCTTAAAATCTAATTCTTAAAATCTAATTCTTAAAATCTAATTCTTAAAATCTAATTCTTAAAATCTAATTCTTAAAATCTAATTCTTAAAATCTAATTCTTAAAATCTAATTCTTAAAATCTAATTCTTAAAATCTAATTCTTAAAATCTAATTCTTAA
Source organism: Caprella mutica (assembly GCA_947561585.1). Classification (NCBI taxonomy): domain Eukaryota; kingdom Metazoa; phylum Arthropoda; class Malacostraca; order Amphipoda; family Caprellidae; genus Caprella; species Caprella mutica. Next base: position 600,969 of record CANNZV010000426.1, read on the forward strand.
AATCTAATTCTTAAAATCTAATTCTTAAAATCTAATTCTTAAAATCTAATTCTTAAAATCTAATTCTTAAAATCTAATTCTTAAAATCTAATTCTTAAAATCTAATTCTTAAAATCTAATTCTTAAAATCTAATTCTTAAAATCTAATTCTTAAAATCTAATTCTTAAAATCTAATTCTTAAAATCTAATTCTTAAAATCTAATTCTTAAAATCTAATTCTTAAAATCTAATTCTTAAAATCTAATTCTTAAAATCTAATTCTTAAAATCTAATTCTTAAAATCTAATTCTTAAAATCTAATTCTTAAAATCTAATTCTTAAAATCTAATTCTTAAAATCTAATTCTTAAAATCTAATTCTTAAAATCTAATTCTTAAAATCTAATTCTTAAAATCTAATTCTTAAAATCTAATTCTTAAAATCTAATTCTTAAAATCTAATTCTTAAAATCTAATTCTTAAAATCTAATTCTTAAAATCTAATTCTTAAAATCTAATTCTTAAAATCTAATTCTTAAAATCTAATTCTTAAAATCTAATTCTTAAAATCTAATTCTTAAAATCTAATTCTTAAAATCTAATTCTTAAAATCTAATTCTTAAAATCTAATTCTTAAAATCTAATTCTTAAAATCTAATTCTTAAAATCTAATTCTTAAAATCTAATTCTTAAAATCTAATTCTTAAAATCTAATTCTTAAAATCTAATTCTTAAAATCTAATTCTTAAAATCTAATTCTTAAAATCTAATTCTTAAAATCTAATTCTTAAAATCTAATTCTTAAAATCTAATTCTTAAAATCTAATTCTTAAAATCTAATTCTTAAAATCTAATTCTTAAAATCTAATTCTTAAAATCTAATTCTTAAAATCTAATTCTTAAAATCTGAAACTTCAAACTAATCCGCTCACAATAATTATCTATCTCTAATCTCCATATTAATAGAATTTCATTTTCCAGCTCTGATCGGTTCGTGTGCAGCGTCCGACAACTTGAGACCAACCCATTCTACTTCAAATAGTTGCCGAACACCTACAGCAAACTACACTTTCAAACGCCTTAATTGAACACCAATATCCGAGAAAATTCAAGCGTAGTTGATAAATAAATTAATGACTATATTTATTAATAAAAATACTTTTTAAATAATTCAAATCTTTCTTTTTTCTAAAATACAAATAAAATCCCTTTAATAAGTTTGTATTTTTGTACAGTAGTACAGTCATTTTTTGTTTTAACAATATTAATGTCAAATTATTGCTTAGTAAGAATAAAGTATATCGTGTGACATTGCAATGTTCAATAAAATCTAATAATGGAAATATATAATTTTATATAGAATTATTTCTTACTAAATGCTATCGGTAGACTGCGCCACAATCAGTGGCGCCATCTTGTAAATAAACCAATTGAGATAAGTTTCTATCTAGATTCTAGCTCAAGTGAAGAGATTGCTTTTCTTTAAACTATTACTTGTGTACGAATTCACATAATCTTTTCACCATTTTGACGCAAACAAAGGTTGATTACTGCATTCATAAAATAATATAAAAACAACAAACATACTCACGTACTCAGTGCTAATGTTTCCGCTAGGTGTCGTTAATTTTATTATACACTTTTGTATGAACATTTTAAAAATAATTCAGCATTCAAATACTACATAACTAAATATTTTGAATCGATTTAAAACTAATTTGGCGATTGTTTAATTTTGACTTTACTGTCCCTTTAAGAATTGGTGCTAAAAACTTCGCTAATTTATATGATGGAGTATTGTATGATTTAAACTTAAATTTATTTTTGAAGAGAGATTTGTGAATAAAGGCAAATGAAGGTTTTTGTACTATTTCTTTAGAAAAACAAAGTAAATACTTTGTTTAATGACGAATAACTTTATAAGAAACCAAAACTCACTTGTGTCCTTTGATGGGGCCGAAACACCAGGTAAATACCGATCAATCAAGTTCCCGTATCGACGAGTAACATTTCCAAAGTCATCCAGGCAATCACAAGTTTCCTGATGATCAATCTCGTTAAAGTGACTAGTAGCATATACAAGGAAGATTTTAGCCACGTATACATAGTAACTAATGTAGTTTCCAAGATAAACAAATTTACTTTCATCTCGACAGACAAAACGAAGTAGATTCATAGCTTGATTGCAGTATGCATTGCACATCACATACCTGTACAGAAAGCAAGAAAAAGAAAATACAAACACAGTTATTATGCTAACCGGAAAAACACATTTGATATGAAATTCACGTTACCATTTCAATTCAAGTATTGCATACCTTCGACTGTGATAGCTGGTACTTGCTAATTTAAGAAACATCAGTAGCAATGTATTCATAAGTAGGTCATTATCGCTGTCTGATTTCTCCGAATCCTCCAACAAATATTTTAATGATGGAATAGGGTATTTTTTTGCTCCGATAAGAATAAACATAATCGGTTTGCTAATTTCTTTGTCAGTTACTTTCATCTTAATTCTGATGAAGCTAACAGTTTGGTCGAGTAAATCTTTTCTGAAGCGATTTAGCACACGTCTATCTTCATCAGTCGGAGATTTCTCTTTGGCGTCGTACACTCCAAGAAGTCTGTGAAAGTTTTCATCCAAATATTTCTCGTATTGTTCATGATGCTTCGGAAGAGTGAATATTTTGTGCAAATCCGAGTTAAAGTTTGTAGGCGGACTGAAATATAAAACAATTAATATATTAAGTCGACATTCATCGAAGGCAATTGGGATAAATCACATCTCATTCAAAACTAAAATAAAGAAATTTCAAAAGTTTAAGAAGGGACATCGAAAACTCTAGGTTGGATGTCAATATAGTCTTAAAAAGATTATCAGTGTAAGTTTAATGGCCTTTAAATTTGTTTTACATTATTATTATCTTTTGAAAGGGTTGAAAACCACTGCAGTATGTAGCCAGCGATTTAATAAATATATATACGTATCAGAATAGCTTCTGGATCAGTCGTTTCATTTTTAAGCTATTCAAAACAACAAGGAGGCGCAGGCCCGTGGTATCTTACTTCGGAGTGAAAATTAAAGCTTTTAAAATGTTATTAGAAAAGCTAACGCTGTCCATATGAAGTGATTGTTTTAAAACTTCAATAAGATGTATAAAAGATAAATTTTTCAGTGAAATCCCGTCATAGTCAACTTGTATTTAATAGAAACCAATTCTCCATCAATCTAAGTTAATGAAATCTAAGTTAGGTAAATTATCCATAGGATAATTTAGGACAACGTCCTAGAGCTATCACGAGTACTTCAGTGGATCATTGAATTCGAAGATTTATCTTTGTATATGTCAACATATAGGTCAACTATATGTCACCTCGGCTGGCGCTCTGCGGATTACAGTCCTGGCGAAAGTTCATCCGGCCGGACTTGGATGAGTGTTCCTACGGCAGATTTAATTGACTGAAACTTTTTTTTAAAGTGGACGGAAAATAAAACTCTGTACAAGAATTAATATTTGCACACTAAACCAAAATTTCTCAAAAATACCTTGAAAGCGCAGTGTGGCTCTTAGAAATTCGTCAAAAAGCGAAGTAGCAAAAGAAAGTCTTTTTGCATACGAAACTGTAGTGCGATACTACGCCTTGTAGTGCTACTTTGAAGTGCTTAGTGTGTAGTTCCAAGTTAGCATAAGATAAAGACCCTTTAAAATGTGCAGTGCCACTTAATAGTGCTATTGCCCTTTTTAAACATAAGGACAATCGAGGTATGTTGCTTGCCTGACGTCATAACAGAAACACTCATTGAATCATGTTGAAGACAATTTAAGAACATAACATTAGGAAAACTGTTTATTTATTTCCATGAGTCCATTTATGTTATTCACACTGTTTAACTAATATTCTAATTTTTGTGTGTTGCCTTGTTAAGGTCACTGTCACAAATCACAATTTATGACAATATTGATAGGTAGCGATAATCGAATGATTTGTGACTGACATAAGCAAGGGAACAAATTTAACCAGATAATTACGGGTTTAGCTGGTTAAATAATTTATTAAATATATATATTTGCTAAAATAAATACCAATTAATAAATAGTTTAACAAATTAACCTTCTTTGATTGTTTTGAATACGATTTTATAGTGTTGATGTTATGACGTCACGCACACAATATACCTCGATTGTCTTTATAATATTTTAATTCTATTACCCGCTTTTGAAACCAGATGGCGCCACAATGCACTTTTGAAATAGAAATTGGCGGAGTATTATATATTATTGAGTTTAATATCTTTGGTATTACCGTGCTACCCAATTCAATCTTGCAATATGTTTTGCTATCTCTTTAGGTGTGTTCGCTTTAAACATTTCTGTTGATGTGCAAAATACGCATTGAATCTTTCATTTTCATCCTATTATAATTTCCCATAATGGCTTGCTAGAAAATTTTGGAATAGCTGGCTAGGAGTTAGTCGATCTAAAATTTTTAGTTTTACATATATTCGTATTAATATTTAGATGTGGATAAGCATTGATATCATCCATGTAAATAGTACAGCAAAACCTCGTAGTAGAGGAGAGTTACGTTCCAAGTTTGTTTGGTCTAGTAAGAAACTCACTTTATTAGTTTCCTACTAGACCAAAATAGTTTACTATAAGAGTAAAGCGGTGACTTTAATATTTCGATAACTATTTGTTCATGATAACTTTGATGCCAAATTAATGGTTACTATCATACCAATTTTGAAGGGAAACACATTTTGAACAGCATGTTTTTTTTATTCAATTAAAATTAATATAATATTTTTTCAAATTATAATTTTATGAAATTAGAATTGTCTTCACTCTATCTAGTTTTCAGTAACTTTTCACATCAACTTTTTTTTAGCACAGACTCTACTATAAAATCTCAAACCGATCCTGCCTTATGCTTTATCCTAAAAGCAGCATAAATAAATAAAAAATATAATTCAAATTAAAGAATTATCTTTGAAACAGTATTGCAATTATTACTCCTGGTAATTTTTACACTAGAATAACAGTCAGGTGACAAAAATTGTGTTTTGTCTAGTACGAGGTTTTTTCCAGAACAGTTTCAAATTTTTTTTGGTCTACTAGGAGGTTTGTCTACTAGGAGGCTGGTCTAAAGCGATGTTTTGCTGTACTTTTCTAGATTTGATGAAATTAGGACTCAAGAAATAAAGTACAAGTAAAGTTCGTACAATGCCCAGTACATGTACCGGAAAAGTGTCCTCGTTCGTTGTAACTATACATTAATTTGTTTAGTTGGGGAATATAAACTTTGCAAGTTCTTTAACCGCATTTCAAAGAGATCCTAAGGCAGGTAGACAATCTCTCATTATTATAGGAAAATTGTAATCCAATGTTATACAATTAACTTATTTAAATGTAAAAAATAATAAGGTAGATATATCTAACTTGTAAAATATAGAATAGTCACACCTCTTTATTTTCTATAGAGCTTTTCTAATCAAAGAAAATTTATAGGGAAAGGGTAACTAGATCCAAAATCTTAAAACAATACACGAGTACAATTTCATAAATTGCAATACCTCTAAATATAATAAATATTTGACTAGATACTTGATAGACGGGAAATGTAAGCTGTAAAGTTGTAAGAGCTTTACCTATATATTGTAAATTTTTCAAATATGTGCTTTTTATTATCACCAACTGTAAATTATTACGGCCAGTAAGTCTAGTTGAAAATAAAAAAAGGTACATTGGACTTAACGTCATTCACATTTCTACTTACCTTTTCGGTACGATTTCTAGGGGTTCTTTAGTGAGGAAACTGCAAGTCATCGTGAAAGTTGAAACCTTTCCGTTTGACGTTGAGAGTATCTTCTTTGTATACTATATTTAATGTAACTTTTGAACAACTATCATAAGTAACCAAGAGAATAGCCTGCTGAGAAAAAAGAATTATTGTAAACAAAATTTGCCCAGTAGCTTATGTGTAACTTCGGAAAATAACACATATTTTGTAGCTTTGGGGTACGGTTACTATGGATGCGTATTAGAGCGATTTTTCGCGCTGACGATATCTTCAGAACTGATCGTCAGTGCAAGATGGTTACACTGTACGCGATTTCTGATAGTTAGCATGTTTCTGCCTATTTAATATTGGAGTCTAAACTATGTTTATTTAATATAATGTTCGGGAATAATTAAAAACCTACCTGTGTGCCTCTGAAATAATAGACGCGATGCTAATTTGATTATTATTTATCAGGGATATCCAATTTAATTGAAAATAATTGTACAGAGTAACAACCAATTCAAGTCTTTATATAAACAAATATATATTTTAAATAATTTAGTAATTTGTATTATTCCTGATGATATCTAATATATTTCCAAAACGCATGGGTAAACAGTTATAGCAATAGAAAGTTTAAGATAATAAAACACAAAAATGATCGAATCTATCGCTAGTCGCATGAAAAAATCAAACTTGTTTGAATGCTGATCGTACGTATTCTGACGACTAAATAGCTACCACTGTAACCACTTATTGGAAAGTATGAATTTGATTTTCACTGATTTCATCAGAAGTCGTCAATGCGAAAAATTGCTCGACTACGCATCCATAGTCACCATACCCTTAGATTGCAGCATTAGCTTTTAAGAAGATTTTATATATAGATACTAATATTTTCATAAATTTCCAAAGAGTAGAAGTTTGAGGTTATAAGCTAGAACAAAAAAAAAACAGTTTTACATAAAATCCTTGTAACATTTATAAAAAAGTACAAGCCTATTTTCCATTTTCTTTCCCATTTTTTTAAAAGATTTTTATTACCAACTGAATTTTCAGAGAAACCCTAGATTTTCGATTTTGAAATGTGATTAAAGAAAAAAAGTAGGGTAAAAATGATATCACCTCCAGACGAGCTCTTTATATATTTTCCCTATACAATACGCAATGACCGAAAGGTACCTATTAATTTACCTTCATTAATATTGTTACATAACTAACTAGTTCGCTAATTTATTGTGCTCATATAACTAGATGGTGACTGCCTAAAAGTAACTACCGAACCGCCCCTGACAGATCATTAAACAATCATCAAGTGTGCAATATAAAAACTAACTGAAACAACAAACTACATAACTGCCATTTATGTTGCGAGTTTCAAAATAATCTTCATATATTTAATGACCAAAATTTCAGTGACCGAAATTTCCGGCCACCGTAAATATTGTATTCCGACAATAATCTACTAAGTGACAAATAATGGACAAGTTTTGTAGCAAGATATTTTTAAGGAAAATAACACGTTATACATGTCATGAAATAAGGTAAAAGAAATTTTTTTTCCAAAAAATAATAATTTAGTAGGGGTTTAACGTCTGCTTCGGAACCAGAGGCCATATCGCTGACGTAAAAAGGAAATTAAATACAAGGGACTGGAAGAAGCAGTCAGAGAAGAAAGTGGCTCCACGGATAAAGTCACCTACCACCGTCGGTGACAACGCTCATGGATGCAGAAAAGCTACTCCGTGAATGCAGTCACTTACCAAGGAATGTGACGAAACAGGGCACAAGCACCGGTGGCTGCACTCACGGATGTACCATTTACATATGCAAAGCCTTAAAGGGGCAGTACAGTCATTTTTTGTTTTAACAATTTTAATATCAAACGATTGCTTAGTAAGAATAAAGTATATCGTGTGACATTGCAATGTTCAATAAAATCTAATAATGGAAATATTTCATTATACATATCATTAATTTCTTACCAAATGTTAACAGTAGATGGCGCCATAATCAGTGGTGCCATCTTGTAAACAAACCAACCGAGATAAGTTTCTATCTAGATTCTAGCTCAAGTGAAAGAGATGACTTTTTTTAAACAACGAGTTCTAGTCTTGAATCTTTTCACCATTTTGACGCAAACAGAGGTTGATTACTGCATGCATAAATTAATATGAAAAAAACAAACCTACTCACGTACATACTAATGAGTGCAAATGCTTCCGCTAGGTGTCGGAAATTATATTATTTACTTTTTATATGAACATTATAAAAATAAACGAGCATTCAAATATTACATAATTAAATATTCTGAATCGATTTAAAACCAATTTGGCAATGGTTTGATTTTGATTTTACTATCCCTTAAAGGATCTTCTCATTCTTTTGTTGGAATCGACATTTCCATATCATAGGCCATCATGTTAATTAGGGTTAATTTTATACTAAAATATGATTGCAATATGAAAATAAGCTCTTAACCTATAAAAAAAAGTTATTAATAACAAATCACAACTTTTCTAAATAAAATAAAAGTAGAAAGAATCCTATTTTGGACAACCCACACTCCATGCATCAGTTAGGGCTACAAGAGTATTATTGAACGTTTACCGGTCCTCTATAATAAAAAAAGTTGCCGACCACGGACCTACATCACCAATTCACAGAAATACGGAAGACCTAATTCTTCAATCCACAAAAGAGCGAAAATCATCAATTCACAAAGGTACGAGAATAATACTTCATCTGTAAATTTAAACATGTGAAAATGAAGGCAACTTGTACAATATCAGAATTAACATTTAAAGAAGCTACCATTCAAGACCATGCTAGGTTCTGATAACCGATAATTTCCTCTACGTTGATTAAAATGAAATATTGGTAGCAAGATGTTAAGGAATTAAATTTTAAACCATAATACAATAATACATCAAAAATCATTTTGACAAATAAAAAAATAAAAAATAATATTAATATCTAAATTAGTGCAAATGTAAAAATGCACACAAACGTAGCTCAAATTTCTAAAACCTTAATGATCCTAATCCCTAACAATAGCTCAAATGAGACACTGCTTTACTCGCTGCTAGTCTTAATTTCAAAAACAGGTTCACCTACTCAGGTAATTTATTTATTTGAGATATTTTTGGACTGCCTTTTTCATTTAAATAATCATGAGACTGTACTGAAGGTAATAATACGTAGATGTTTCTGGGAACCGGACAATACCGGGTGTTACCAGACGTCCAGTTCCATACAGTGTACCAGATGGTACCAAGTTCTAACGGACTCTTTTTAGGCAAACCTACCCTCCCAACAAACATATGAATGTCGATTCGATGCCGTTTGCTGTCGAATTCGTAGCCCTAACGATGGGTATCGACTAAGCAACCATTTCGACTCATAGTAAATATCGGAATGTTTGTTTCTAAATGATATTTGAATTTACACTTCGAGTAGAAACACGAAAACTGATGCATGGTTTTAACAGCATCATCTTGACGTCGGCATGTCTGTTTCCAAACGATATCTGAATTTATACTTCGACTAGAAGTGCGAAAACAGATACGTAGTTTTAAAAAAATCGTTTCAAATTTGGAAATTCATTTTCTTATCTTCCTGTTTTATAATACGTATAGAAATGTAGGAATTATTTCTATTCAATTAGATTGTACCTTTTTATATAACGTACGTAGTGCTCCCTTTAAAGTTAAAACTATACCCAATAATTAATACACTTATAGGGGACTACGGCAGTTGTAAAGGTACTATCGGGCATTGGCACGCTAGTTCGATTGTACAATGGATCAACGTAAAGTAAGCGATATTGGAACATCGGTTGTTGAACAGTGTTATCCAGTCCCGTGAAAATTAAATGGATAACCAATCAAGTGATTTTTCGACGGCCAGTGCATTTATTGTTATGAATCTATTCTAAACTGCTTATTGCAAATAAGCTCCGAGGGGTTCCTGAAGCTGTCTTTGGTGAATAGAAGAGAAGTGGTGTGTCGTCCCTTGGGACCCAAACTGCTGTAATTTGGATTATGTATTGTCTATTTTATGTTTAACATAGGTGTAGTGTTTTTAACTCTCCGTGCAGTTTTAGAGGATAGCGCTAGTGTTATGCTCCACAATTACGTACGAGTTATTGGATTTTGTGTTAGGTAGGCTCGTAAACTTCATTTACTATTACCTCTTCATTTCTCTCTTCCATCCTTGAGTGCAGCCACCGGTGCTTTTGACTATTTCTGTCACATTTCTCGGTAAGTGACAGCATTCACGGAGTAGCTTTTCAGCATTCATGAGCGTCGTGACTTCGTCCATGGAGCCACTTTCCTTTCTCACTGCTTCTTCCAGTCCCTTGTATTTCATTTCCTTTTGACGTCAGCGACATGGCCATTGGTTCCGAAGCAGACCTCTACTGAACGTAAATAATTAAAAGTTGATGGGCTATTTAACATGTTTCATTTTAGAGTAAATTCTGTGTTATCAGACGGTTCCATATTTTCGAATATGTAAGAAATAAATATAATAATTATCATTATTCAATTCTTACTTAAATTGGCATCCATAACACCAGTACGTAAAATACAAGTTTAGAAATAAAAATCATTACATAAATAATTTTTCCACATAAAATTAGGAGCTCCATATCCGATAACTTCCCAACAAACATATGAATGTCGATTCGATGCCGTTTGCTGTCGAATTCGTAGCGCTAACGGTGGGTATCGACTAAGTAATCATTTTGACTCATAGTAGATATCGGAATGTCTGTTTCTAAATGACATCTGAATTTACACTTCGAGTAGAAACACGAAAACCGATACATGGTTTTAACAGCATCATCTTGACGTCGGCATGTCTGTTTCCAAACGATATCTGAATTTATACTTCGACCAGAAGTGCGAAAACAGATACTACGTAGTTGTAAAAAAATCGTTTATAATTTGGAAATTCATTTTCTTATCTTCCTGTTTTATAATGCGTATACCCAATAATTAATCCACTTATATGGGACTACGGCAGTTGTAAATGTACGATCGGACATTGGCAAGCAAGCGCGATTGTACACTGGATTAACGTAAAGTAAGCGATACTGGAACATCGGTTGTTGAATATATTGTTCCTCCAGTACCGTAAAAATGAAATGGATAACCAATAAGGGATTTTTCGATGGCCAGTGCATTTATTGTGATGAATCTATTCTAAACTGCTTATAATAAGCCCCGAGGGGTTCCTGATCGAAGTTGTCTTTGGTGAATAGAAGAGAAGTGGGGTGGCGTCCCTTGGGACCCAAACGGTTGTAATTTGAATTATGTATTGTCTATTTTATGTTTACCATGTGTATAGTGTTTTTAACTCTCCATGCAGTTTTAGAGGATAGAGCTAGGGTTACGCTCCACAATTACGTACGAGTTCTTAGATTTTGTGCTAGGTAGGCTCGTAGACTTCATTTACTATCACTTCCTCTTCATTTCCCTCTTTCATTCTTGAGTGCAGCCACCTGTGCTTGTGACCATTTTTGTCACATCCTCGGTAAGTGATAGCATTCACAGAGTAGCTTTTCAGCATCCATGAGCGTCGTAACTTTTTCCATGGAGCCACTTTCCTTTCTGACTGCTTCTTCCAGTCCCTTGTATTTTATTTCCTTTTGACGTCAGCGACATGGCCTTTGGTTCAGAAGCAGACTCTATTAATCGTAGAGGCTATTTAACACGTTCCATTTTAGAGTAAATTCTGTGTTATCGGATGGTTCCACATTTTCGAATATGTAAGAAATAAATATAATAATTATCATTATTCAATTCTCACTTAAATTGGCATCCAAGATACCAGTACGTAAAATACAAGTTTAGAAATAAAAATCATTACACAAATAATTTTTCTACGTAAATTATGCGGAACCCCATATCCGATAACTTGAGCTTTCACCTAGTGCCAAAAGCTGCAAATGAGACGATTAAAATTCAGTGATCACATTATAGATAATTAAACTTATAAAGTTGTAATCGGACTCAATAAATCTATATATAATAATCATTATTTAACTTTTATTTCAATTGGTATCATACCTTCAGCTATTATGTTACTAATTAAATAGTAATTAAATAATATTTATTATATTTTCCTTTATCACGTGTTCGAAAATATAGACCCTATTAATAACTTGGAACATATACGTACGTATTGCTAAAATTATTTCACAGAGCACAAAATTCCTTTTTTTATATAACACAATTATATAAGTCAAAATGTCATCTAATTACTCAACTATTTTGACCTTTATTTACTGAGTGAGAGTTAATCTATGGTCAAATTTTGATTAATGCATTCATTACTTTGAACTTTCATCACAGAGCTTTCATCTGTATTCTAAGTCGTGAAAACATTTTCTTTAATTTGAACTCAGAGAACGAAATTTTTAAGGAGTTACAATTATATAAAAATTTGACCAACTCATTACTATTTGAAATAAGAATAAGTTGTGATTTTGGTTATAAAAGCGGTGCTTGCCTGTATGGTTCTATTCACTTTAAAATTTCTTTAAGTATCTCCGAGTCGCTTAATATAAAAAATTTTTTGTAGTAAAATGCATCCACGGTGGCAAAGTGGCAGAGCTGCTGGCACGAGGACGGATAGACCCACGAACGATACCTGGACACATCACTTCATTTCTTCCCATTTAATTTATATATAACATTATGTTACATTAATCAAATTGATATGCACCTAAACTTACAGTACGTTATATCAATGAAGTAAGAGTTTTCAATTTTAATTTATTTATTTATTGGATGCAAGTGGATCGTTTCGAAGAATAATAGATATATAATTAGGCGTCTGTTCGATGCAGAATCCCTATGTATGTTGGATGTCGTAATTTATCTTTCTATTCAACGCTGTTATAACGGTATCGCTTCGATGCCAAATATACTTAATATGATGCGGTTTAGCGGTGCAAACGGATATTGGATTGAGGTCTACTTGATGTCACCATGTCTAATTTGTTACTGGTATTCGATGTCGGAAGAGAGGTTATACAGAGTCGTTCAGACATCGAATAGATACATTCATGTTTGCTGGGTTGAGCTTTCACCATAGTGCCAAAAGCTGTGCAAATGAGACGATTAAAATTCACTGATTCACATTATAGATAATTAAACTTAAAGTGGTTTATCGGACTCAATAAATCTATATTTAATCATTATTTAACTTCTACTTCAATTGGTATCATACCTTCAGCTATTTTGTTAGTAATTAAATAGTAGTTAAATAATAATTATTATATTTTCCTTTATCACGTGTTCGAAAATATAGACCCTATTAATAACTAGGAACATATACCCTACTGCTAAAAATATTTCACAGAGCACAAAATTCCTGTTTGTTCAATGAAACACAATAATTATAAAAATATAATTATCTTTCAATTTCTTCTAAGTCGTGGCCTCAAAACATTTTCTTTAATTTGGACTCAGAAGGAACGAAAATTTTAAGGAGTTACAATTATATAAAAATTTGACCAACTCTTTACTATTTGTGATAAGAATAAGTTGTGATTTTGGTTATAAAAGCGGTGCTTGCCTGTATTGTTCTATTCTCTTTAAAATATCTTTAAGTATCTCCAAGTCGTTTTATATCAAATTTATTTTAGTCAAATGCATCCACGGTGGCAATGTGGCAGAGGTACAGGCACGAGGACGGATGGGCCCACGATTGATACCAGGACACATCACTTCATTTCTTCCCATTTAATTTACACATAACATTATGTAACAATAATCATTTTGATATGCATCTAAATGTACAGTACGTTATATCAATGAAGTAAGATTTTTCAATTTTAATCAATATATTTATTGGATGCAAGTGGATATCGTTTCGAAACATATTAGATATATAATTATTATGCGTCTGTTCGATGGAGAATCCCTATGTATGTTGGATGTCGTAATTTATCTTTCTATTCAACGCTGTTATAATAGTATCGCTTCGATGCCAAATATACTCGATATGATGCGGTTTAGCGGTGCAAACGGATATCGGATTGATGTCTACTTGGTGTCACCATGTCTAATTTGTTACTGGTATTCGATGTCGGAAGAGAGGTTATACAGAGTCGTTTAGACATCGAATAGATAAATTCATGTTTGCTGGGATATGAATGCTGATTCGATGTCGGTTGCTGTCGAATTCGTTGCGCTGCCGGTGGGTATAGACTTAGTAACCATTTCGACTCATAGTAGATATCGGAATGTATGTTTCTAAATGATATCTGAATTTACACTTCGAGTAGAAGAACCACGTCTCCAACTTGCAAGTTTCTCGTAGGATCAAACCACTTTCTTCTTTTATGTAAGGTTTGCAAGTAGTCGTTACGCCATCTGCTCCAGAACTGATCCGCCAAATACTGAATTCGGCGCCAACGTCTCTTTCCGTACGCAAGTAGATCACGAGTCTGAAAATCTTCGGAAGAAATTGGTTGATCAGTGCGAAGATTGAGAAGCATCGCTGGTGTCAATGGTCGAGGATCATTAGGATCAGCGGAATGTTCCCAGAGAGGTGTGTTGTTCAAGATTGAAACACATTCTTGAAAGAACGTATAAAGATCGTCACGAGTTAGTATGCGAGTTCCAAGCTGATGCAAACATGAATTGAGTATGTTTTTAACAGATTGGATCTGTCGCTCCCATACTCCGCCAAAGTGACTAGCTTTGGGTGGCGTTAGTTCCCATTCGACGGTTTGATTGGAAAGTTCTTTTCTGATGTCTTCTTCATTGATCGACGTCTCTTGGTTGAGCACACCAATGAAATTGCTACCTTGGTCACTTCTTAATTTCTTGACAGAACCTCGGACACAGATAAAACGACGAAGAGCGTTCTTGAGGCTCGGAGTATCCAAAGAAGGCAAAGGCTCGATGTGGGTTGCTCGAGAATTGAGGCATGTCAGTATGAGGGCCCAACACTTCTTGTTTGCCTTTGATCTTCTTGTAGTTGTTCCGTCCGACACAAGATATGGACCGAAGACGTCCATTCCTGAGTTGGAAAACGGAGGAGAGGCTTCAAGACGATCTCTTGGTAGATTGCTCATACGTTGTTCGGTTAGAGGTAACCTGAGTTTTCTACAAACTACACAGTTTGAGATTATCTTACGGATTGAGGAGGAGGCTTTGTGGACAAAATAACCTGCTCTGCGGATGGCACTAAGAATTATATGTCGGCCTTGATGCTTCACAGATTCGTGATGATGACGAATCAGCAAAGAAGATAAGTATGACTTGTTTGGGAGAAGAATTGGAAATTTGTTTTCATACTCTAAATCAGACAGACACAATCTTCCTCCTACTCTGATGATACCGTTTTCATCTTGGAAGGGTGACAAACTCTGGAATGAATTGTTCTTTACAGATGAAAGGAGAGCTAGTTGAGGGAAATGTTGCTGCTGAGTATCCTTGATAATGATGTTGAGAGATTCTTGTAGGGTAACCGGATCACAAGGGGTCATTGCCATGCCCAGTCGTTGTCTAGAGCGGTCTAACCATCGACGGCAAAGGTTCACAACGCGTTTTGTAACTCTCACTACCTTATTCAAGTTGCTGCATCTTTCAAGGAGATTGTTGAATATTCCTGGAACTAATGGTTTAGACAACAAACAGATTGCGTCAGGTAAGACTTCGGGAAGAGATGTGGTGTTTTCTTCTATGGGGTCGTATTCTTCTTTCATGAGGAGAGCTGGTCCTGATAGCCAACACGAATTAAGTAAGGACCTTATAGATTGTCTTCTGGACGCGATGTCTGCAGGGTTCTCTGAAGTCTGCACATATTTCCACTGTTCTACTGAGGAGTTAGACAAGATAAGATTTGTACGACGAGTGATGTACAAGGGAAATCTCTTATCAGTGTTTCTTAGGTATCCTAGCACTATCATGCTGTTAGAATACATGAAGACGTCGTCATTTCCTATATCGAGCTTTCGTGCAGCCTCATCAATGGCTACAGAAAGGTCTAGAGCTGCACACAGTTCTAGGCGTGGTATAGTGGGAGTTGTCTTTGGGACTATCTTCGATGATCCTGAAACGAAAGCAACGTGGCTGGATCCAGAGCAATTGGTTGATTTGAGGTAAATGACGTAACCTGTTCCATCATTTGAAGCATCGCAGAATCCATGAAGTTGGACAGATATTACGTTGCCAAAATTGGCTGGTCGATAGCTTCTTGGAATCTCGAGTCCACATAGACCACGAAGAGATAGTTTCCAAGATTCCCAGCCTTCATTGAGATGATAAGGAAGGTCCTTATCCCAATAGTTGGAGTCTTGGCTTGTACCGTCAACAGCGGTTAGAAGTGATCTTTGGATGTGTTTACCATCAAGCAAAATTGGAGCACTGATGCCCAATGGATCGAAAACTGAATTTACGGTACCAAGGATGCCTCTGCGAGTAAACGGACGGTCCGGTACTTGACTGCGTAGTATCAAGGAATCACGTGATGTTTCCCAGATAAGTCCTAACGCTGTCTGATTCGAGCTCTCTTCAAGCTGCACAGTGGTGCCTGTAGCTCTCTCTGATTCTGGAAAGGAATTTGTTACATCTTCTGAAGAAGAACAAATCTTGTGAAGCCTGATGTTATGGCGCTGAAGAGCTTTCCTTGTATCATGAAGAATAGAAATAGCTTCTTCAGGGGTATCTGTTGCGCCGAGACCATCGTCAACATAGAACTGTTCGGTTACGAACTTCGAAACGAGACTGCTAGTTTTATCTTCGGTAGGATGTTTTACAGCGTATCGTAATCCTAGACTTGCCACTGCAGGGCTCGAGCAGTTTCCAAAGATGTGGACCATACCTCGATATTGGATTATATCTTTGGAGGCATCGTTGTCGCGGAACCAGTAGAAGCGAACATAGTCGCGTTGTTCAGGCTTTAGGAAGAAATTGTGGAACATTGACTCCACGTCTGCGGAAAATCCTATGCTCCCATTTCTGAAACCTAATAGCACATCTTTCAGTCTATTGTTTATGTCTGGACCAGGGAGAAGATGGTCATTTAGACAGGTTCCGTGATATCTGGCAGAGCTGTCGAAAACAATTCGTACCTTATCTTTCTTGGGGTGTGTGACCGGAAACACAGGAATCCACCATGCGTGACCTGGTTTCTTCGGTGTCAGTTCATTTGCTGGTACTGGTTCTACATGACCCATCGCTATGTACTTTTCCATGACGTTGAGGCATTTGCTTAGCTTTCCTGAATCATTGGTGAGACGAGTAAGAGTACTTCTTGTACGGTAGAAAACTTCAGCTCTGTTGACTGGCAGGATGGGTTCATGTTGCTTGAAAGGTAACGGAAGTACTAAATTACCTCTTTCATTTGAAGTGATATCAGAGTTAACCGTCGCTAGGAACTTCTGATCATCTTTTGAGAAACCAAGCTTTTCGTCGTATTTGTTAGTAGCAAAGATATCTAAATCTAGAAGATGCCACTTCTTTTGATAATTGAAACAAGGAGAGTGTGAAAAATGTTCGGAAACATAGACTCTCATGACGCAAGGGTCATCAATGGAGTATTTAACACATGTGTTACCAACCAATGCCCAGCCAAGTGCTGTATGATGAACGTACGGCGGGCTGCTACCGTAGCAACGAGTGTACATACACTGCCCTGCGTCTCGCCCAACGAGTAAAAGAACCTCAGCGTTGACGTTCGGATCATTGAAGTTCTTGGCGAATTTCTCGATATGAGGATATGCTCGAACCGTGGCTCGGCCAGCAAATTCTTTCCTGCTATCTGGAATGTGTGGATTGGTGTACATCGAAGGGAGATTCAATCTCTTCCGTTCGCCCACACCTTTTATCTTGACACCGTTCAGAATTATACCTCCCGTGTTAGTTGAGGAGCCAGATAAGGTTCTGAGAGTGTACTCTGTTGTTGGACCGGATACATTGAAGAATTCTGCCACTTTAGGGTCGGCAAAGGTTGTGCTACTTTGTTCATCCAAAATGGCGTAACACCTGAGAGATTTGGATGAAGAGTCCATAGTTAGGTCCACGAGAAGAATCTTGCTGCAATTCTTCGAAAGGCTTGAGTTTTCGCAAATTTTAGTGCACAGGTTTGACTTGTCATGATTACTATTAGGAATAGTTCTTTGTTGATCAGGATGCAAAATAGAAATATAGTTACCTTGGCACTGAACACACTTTTCCTTCAAAGTACAATTGCTTCTGAGGTGTTGTCCAGTACAAACAAAGCAGAGACCTTTACTTCTAAGCATCTCGATCTTTTCCTTGTATGGAAGATTTCCAAATTTCCTGCACTGTACAAGAGAATGTTTAGAATCTTCGTGAAAAGGGCAAACGTCAACTCTACGGGAATTAGGTATGTTCGAATTGCGTTGATGTTGAGATTCGAAGGGGCGTTGTTTGGGAGTTTCGAAGGTGCGCTGATTTGGCGATTCGAAAGTGCGTTGGGAGAAAGGACGATGAGTGTAAGGGGAGTTTCCATCACTGCATGAGTTGGAAACAGTTTCATTGTGGGTTTTCAGAGATGTGTTTTCTCTTTTCCCATTTTCCCGAGGTTGTGGTTTCTGGAACAAAGGATCTGAGTACTCTCGATTTTTCTTATTCAAAAATCGGACGAAGTGGGTGAAAGGAGGGTAACGATCACCATTATTGCAACGGTAATCATCACATATAGCTCTCCAAGAATTCTGAAGATTTTCGGGTAGTTTCATCCAAATTCTCTGCGAACCATAGGCCGTGTTGAAGATACCCAATTCCTGAGCACCGTCCATGTTGGCCTCAATGTATTCGCAAAGAGTAAGCAATTCTTTGAGTTTGTCTAATTGATAGACAGAACGGATTTGTGGAAAGGCATCCACTTTTTCGTTTAGAGAGTTGGCTATTCTTACGTTGGAGCCACACTCAGATCTAAGGTCGGTCAGTACTCTCTGTAAAGTTCTTGATGGATCGGGACCTCCGATAGCCATATGTTTTTGAACGATCTTTAGAGCGACATGGGACGTGTTTGCTTCTAGGACTAGAAGCTTGTCATAAGGGGATAGATCTATGCCAGTCAGTCTATTATTCAGTGCATTTAGCCAAGAATGAAATCTGTGTGGCTCTCCAGCGTATGGATTCGAAGCTTTCTGAAATAATTGTTGTTTCACAATGTGCAAACTGGCAGCGTCCTGAGTGATGTAGATAGGAGCCACGGAGTTTGCAGGAGCAGGTTGACCTGTCACATGCAATGGTGGAGGATTCACAAAGTGGACACCTGACGGTACTGGGTTGATAGCTGGTCCACGTCCACTAGAGTGAAGTCCATGGGCAAGCTGATCCACATTTGGAACGAAGGGATGAAAAGGCAATGCAGACTGGGATAACATGGGGGGGTTGACATTTGTGCTGTTCACATGAAGCTGATGAGAGCTAACATTAGCATAAGACAAAGGAGCAGTAACAACTACAGATGACTGTTGCACGGAGCAAGCTGTTACAGGAACATGTATCTGTGAAGTTTCTGGGAGTTCAAAACTCAGAGGTGTTGGTGCACTGGATAGAGGCAGAGAAGCAGAAAGATTTTCCATTGACAAAGGTACAGGGCCAGTTGTCAAGGGCAAACCCGTTCGACTGTTTGCACTCACAGGATTATCACCAACGATTGACAGGGGATCAAAAATTTTCAAGGTGGACTTCATCTGATTTGCGATCGAGTCGTAGACATCTGCGTCGTAGATCGTAAGAGGAGGAGGTGCGGTAGCAATTGCACGAGGAAGAACGTTAGAGAAAGGAACAAAAGAAGATGAGATAGGAATATTATTACCTACTTTTGAATCAAGACTAGTGGCATAATTGCCAGGAAAATCATTAATGACTGAACGTGCACGTCCGCCATTCGAAGTAGTTAAAGATTTTTCAGTATAGATATTAGAAATGTTATCATTAATACCTAACTTTTCATTTACTGAGCAAATCATTGCTTTAACTTTAGAACGTTTCTGAACCATACATTTAGTTAATTCATTAGCCTGAGCTGTGGAAGCGTTTCTACGTAATGCAGATATATTTTCATTAGCTAAAGTAGTATATTCTTTACAGGTATCTTTAACTTCATTGACAAAACAACGTATATCATCTACATTATCTTCTAGGGAGTCAATAGGAAAACATAGCAAATTGTCGAGAGCGATTGTATTCTCATCGTACAATTCCATTAATTTATCAAGACTAACTTTTACTACACGCTTCTCCATGATTTATATATATAATACACTTAATACTATAGAAACTAATAATATAAATGAATATGAGAAAATGCACCTACCTAATTAAATACTGAATGCAAAATTATTTCAAAATAAGATGAGTATGTGAATGTGATACAAACTCAACTTTCTATAAAATACACTTGAGGTTGCGGAGTAATACTAAGTTACAAGGAAGATGAGTTAGTGCGTACGTACTAGCGCACACACACAAGCGCACGATATCAAATTAATATATTAAATAAGTGAGCTAAATAATTACCTATCAGTACAGAAGCATATATAAGGTATATAGAGAATGAATGTAATATAAATGACTAATTAGTGAATATACTGAATGTTTGAGTGTCAGTAAACTATTAATAATTAAATAAACTCAGCTTTTGACAAATCACTGCCAAACGAAATGATTTGGCCTTGAAAGTTGAGACTCTTGTCACTCAGCAACAAGAATGTGTTCGGAAGTTGTCGGTTGACTCCGACTTTGGCTCTTAGCAACAAGAATGTGTTCGGAAGTGGTGAGTTGTCTCCCACATTGGTGCTTAGCAACAAGAATGTGTTCGGACGTTGTAGGTTGACTCCGACTTTGGCTTCGGTGACTGGAAGTTTTACGAGTATTTCAGTCGAAGATTTCCCTTTTCGATATGACAAAGGGCTAGAAGTCACTATCGCAGCTGTCCGCGTTATGCAAAGAGTAGGTTTAGTAATTGTAGACCATACAAAACAAATCCTCTTTATTTCAATGCACGTTACAAGCAGTGACCTGCGAAGGAACACCAAATTACTAACACGTAATACAAAACTATCGAAAAAACAAATATACATATCTTAACAAGATTGACAAATGCTAAAATTACTTCAAAGGATATAATGATGATATATGGAAAAACTGTATAATATTAACTCACTTCTTGGCGGTATGATATGAAAAGGGGAATGGGAGAACTTAGGCGCACCTCTCTCTGAGACTACTAATGAGGTACTGAGACAGTGAGGCTCAGGGCACCACAACACTCAAAGAGAGATATAAATTCCTACACTAAACGAACTAGTTCCTATTTAGAAGTTAAATAAAAACAAGCAAGAAAATAGATACGTTATAAGAAAAATAGAGAAAGGAAAGAAAATGGAAAGTAAAACAATCGCTACCGCGACAGCAACCAGATTGTATTTGGTGGTAAATTCCAATGATATGTCGGCAGATATTCAATTTCTCTAATAAAATAAATTCCTGCAATGTCGTAGGATATTTAGCTATTAATTCCTATATTACCATTAATTTTCGGAGGGGAAACTGGATAAATATTGGAGGACTGGACAAATTGATGAAAAATGTTGGCAGCTATTTCTCAGATTTTTGATAAAGTCAGGAGTTCAGTGCACTTAATGCAAACTGAGACTGCAAGATGTGAAATGAGAAAAAAAGCCATAAAGAGTGATACCATACTGGCACTTCGTGAGATATTACATTGATTAGGCTACTATCTTCTACTCTCTTCACAGAACCCATCTTCAACACGCTTTCACTCTTCAGTTTTTCTTTTTCTCTCTTTCTTGCTCGCTTCCAGTGTGTGCACTCCTGTATATATCCATGTTTACCAATTCAATCTTTCTTTCTTGCTTTAAATCTTTTGGTGTTGAGGCACCTTATGTCTTTGAGTATGTGACTATGTCAGTTAAAGGCTTAAAAGCCAATTTATTGGCTTAGATTTCAAAAGGTCAAAACTGAGATGTCTAATTAGCCTAAAATTTTGAATTAATTCTTATGTTCCCATGTTAATTTTCATATGAAATCTTAAAAATTTGAGCCAAATTGGCTTGGGTTAGAATTTTTGTGAAAATTTGACTCAAAAAATTGCTTACAATTTTCCAGCCTCTGAAACAAAGGATGGCTCCGACCTAATTTGACTCCCCATGTTACAGGTAATAAAGCAGGTCCTTCCTCCCAATTTTAATGGTAGGTTTATGACTGCTTTTGAGCTCTTAAATTGCTATTGATGAAAAATATCTGATTTTCTCCTATGCTACCAGTCTACCAAGTGTAGCAAATCTGTCTCCCAAGATTTTATTTTGAGGACCAATTGTCTCCAAAGAGCAAAGATTTTCAAATCAGTCTCCAAACCAGATTGCAGAATATTGAACTTTTTTCAAAGACTCTGAAACAAGTCAAATCTGAGCCCACTTTTATGAATTGGAGTTCTCTGCAGGAGATCATGAATTAATTCCTATGTTACCATTAATATAGCTGCAGGAAATTTTTTAATTGATTTCTATGTTACCATTAATTTAGCTGCGGGAGATTCTGAATTTGCTGCTGAGAGTCGAAGAGTAACTCTCGAATTAAAATCACTGATGTCAGGAGATACATTATGCTAGTCTGTGAAGTGTGTCAAATCTGTCTCCAATATTCTATTTCGAGGACAATTGACTATTGATGACTATTTCATTTGTTTCACATGATCAAAAATAAAATGTTTAACTATTTATGTAGAAAATCTTTACCTGAGAGGCAAATTCCTCTATTGAAATATTTTGAACTAGTTAGTGTTCAAGAAGAATTCTTATATTTTGTCTTTCGTTCCCAGAAAAATACCTGTAAATATAGTAGGAAATTCAGAATTGTTTCCACTTTCCTCAGAACATTTTGAAATTTTCCCATACTCTACAGACTGATCCAAAATATCATTGTAGGCTTGTAGCATAGGAGAAGATTATAAATTTCTTTCATCACAGTGACTCTTTTCTCTGATAGTACATCATCACAGTGACTCTTTTCTCTGATAGTACATCATCAGAGTGACTCTTTTCTCTGATAGTACATCATCACAGTGACTCTTTTCTCTGATAGTACATCATCACAGTGACTCTTTTCTCTGATAGTACATCATCACAGTGACTTTTCTCTGATAGTACATCATCACAGTGACTTTTCTCTGATAGTACATCATCCATTTGCATTTTCTAAGGCTCAAAATTATTGCTCTATTGTAGCCAGTTAAATAGGGAAAATATCCATCCTTCATTTTCTGATATGAAATTATTATATCATCGCATCACCTTTCTCTGATATGCAACATTCAAATGTAAATTTCTTGAGAAAGTTTGGTAAAAGTTTAAGGGACTCAATTTACCAGTGTGGCCCTAGGTACCATAGTAAATAAATAGTTAAAAAGTATACTAAGTTTCGAATTCAAGTTTTCAATTTGTGCCAGTCTTCAGAAACGATGTAAATAAACAAATGACGTCACATATGGAATTGAAAAAATGAGAATTGTATAGGTGCGGCAAAATAATCGATAGAATATGTCAATAAACAATATGTTTGGTTAGCTTCCAGTACCTAGATACCTTTTATATATTTAAGTACGTTGTACAAAATACATCCATGTTAAAACAGTTGAGTTATAGTCAACATTAACACTATAATGTAGCTACATGGAATACTTGCGTGCCATAGCTATAATATTTTCTTTAAATATTCATTCCATCTGTGTCTGGTTATGGATGGTATAATGCAGTAATTTCCATAGTAATGTTTAGTATAATACTGTATTGAATGTATTCTATAGAGTTTTTATGGATATTTCTTCATATATATTGAATAATTCGCTTGAAAAGTTGAAAACTTGCCTATGCAATTGCAACCTACCAACAGTAACCGCTAACCAGGCTTAGTGGCTGGCTACTTTACGGTTTTTACTTTACCTATGGTTAATGGGCTACACATTCTACATTATTATTATTATTGGGGGCTGTGCTGAGTACATGAGACTTTCTCAAATTACAATTAGCTATGCAATGTATGACAGTAAGTCACACTGTCACAGTATGAGCATAGGCCACTCGTGACTCTGGAAAATACCTTAGGAGACTAAGGCTAACAGATGAATTTTAGAGGGTAAATGCAGCTGATTATACAGTTCCCATTAATTTATTACTGTATTTTAATGTTTGCTAAACTCCAACAGAATCAGTGATTAATGATTAGTCCATCAGAAAAGACCACTTTTTTTCCAGAATCCAGAGTAGAGCATAGCTGCATAGGATGGTAGGTACTAGCATAGTCTTCATAGATAGCCAATAGTCTAGCCTTAACTTCATGTCCCACTCTGCATAATGTGTACCCTGACTCCTGTGTCCTGCCACAGCAGCAGATTCAGAATCTCATGCAGCTAAATTAATGGTTAGGTACATAGGAATTAATTCAAGATTTCCTGCAGTCTGCAGAGATCTACAATTTCTAAAATTGGGCTCATATTTATTGCTCAGTAAAATACTTGTAGTAAATATAGGAGGAAATTAAGGATTGTTCACACAGAAAATGTCCCATATTCTGCAGTCTTCTTCTAACACCCAGACTGCAGAATATGGAACATTTTTCCAATACTCTGCCACAAATGTGAGCCCAATTTTAGAAATTGTAGATCTCTGCAGACGACGGAAAATCTTGAATTAATTCCTATGTTACCATTAATTTAGCTACGGTAGATTTAGAGTTAATTCCTGTGTAACCATTAATTCAGCTGCGGGAGATTCTGAATCTGCTATTGACTCAGTACTGAGAGTCAGAACCAGTCTGAATGTCAGCAAGTTAGGTATATTCAATGATCAATCCACTACTAAATATTTGTATAATGGAATAGAATAGGAAAAATTATTTAATAAACTCAATTTTTTCCTTGGAGAGGTCTTTTTAAGTTTTGATTAGCTACAAATTTCCACATTGACAATCACAATAATTATATTAGTAGTTTTTTCAAATTTCCAGCAATGACCTCAATCATTGGCGATGATTTGTTCTTAAAATTATATATCAAATGTTAATTTGTTGATTTCTAAATTAGTTTGTATGTTAAGGTTCATTAATTTTTCTAATCATGTTTTCAGATTGATTTTCATTTTTGAAAACTCAGAACTTAAAATATTTGGTGGTACAGAATTTCCACTGTTTTATCACAATAAAATAATCCTGATTACAATCTCATAGCTACAAGGTGATCAATATTCGCATGGGTCCAGGGTATATCCATTTTTCAAGGTAATTAAAAGAATGTCTGTTAATAGTAGAATAGTTGATGACACAGATTTTCAGTGGATCAGAAAGTTATAATTTTTTTTATTCCTAATACGGTTTTATTTATTAATTTACTTTCTACAATATTTGGATATAATATGTATTACTTTATGATAATATTTTTATGTGTGTCAAGTACATTTTTAGTTTTTAAATTTGGATTGATTTTTGCATTTGATAGTATCCAATCAAAATCTCAATCTTGAATAATTTCATATGATCTTATTAATTTAGTTTTTAATATTTTTCAGCTGCAGCATACTCTTGGGACTAGACTTTACATGCTATCGGAAACTGGAGCACAGAGTATTGCACCATTTAGAATGGTGGTGAAGGAAATAATACTCTAGGTGTTGACAAAATATACTTCAATTGTTTAGAAAGAAGCTTAATTTTCTTATTGAATAACTATTTATTTATATTAATAATTTTATATTCCTAATAGAATCACTTGTTGTATATCTTACTCTCAAGAATCACTTGTGGTATATCTTACTCTCATAAATAAAAACACTAGGGAAGTAGTGGAATAATCGTGATAATTTTATTTTGAGATTCAGTGAATCTCAAAAACACATCATCAGTGAATATATAGAATTGAATGTTCCCTATAATTACATTTTCTCATCCCTGTGGATTTGTTTGTCAAATAAAAGTATGCTACAATGCAAATAAATTATAGTTAAAATATATTGTTTATAACTATCCTAAAGAGTGTTAATACAAAGATGCTGAAAAACATCAAATAATTCATTAACTATTTTACAACCACTGAAGAGGGAAAATCTATACTTAATTAAAATACTACTACTAGTCTACTTTAAATATATATTGTGTGTCCACAAAAAATATATCCACTGACTTGATTATGCATGTTATCGTTCTATGATGACATGCATAATGTATTGATACCATAGACACGTAGATTAATTGATGAATTATTTGTAGTACTTATATTCAATGGCTGTGGATACATTTTTTAATATTTATTTACATAAATTCTTTCAGTTTAAAATACCTTATAATGTCCTAATCAAATATGTACATGAAAAATAACCACAAATTTCAGTGATAATTATACCTTTTCACTCTGAATATTCATTCTTCGCTTGTTCACTGCATGGTTAAGACCCGCTTCACACTTGCATTTTTAACACCGTGGAAAAAAGCTCTTCTTTACATGTGTTTACACTTGCGTTTTTTTATCGCTGATAGAAAAAACACATAAAATTTTTACTTCAGCGATAAAAAACTCATGCGTGAAGCTTTTTCTCCGCACTGTTCAAAATGCAAGAGTGAAGCATGCTGTAATCTTGCAATTAACAAACGAAGAATGAATATTCATAGTGAAAACTTCAATGAAATTCAAATGTTACAGAAGTTGTTCTATTTCTAAATAGTTTACAAGGAAGAAGTGTAAGCACCCTGTATTATAATGTCTACCATTATAATTTTCTTTTCATTTTATTCACTGCCTTTTAGTAAGTAAAATCAAGAAGAATAACCTTCGCGCAATGACAAAAAAGTCGCCCTCACTCTTTGCTCACCTTTTCTTAAACTATGTCCATCAGCACAAAATTGTTTTTACTTGTTAATAGTATAATAAGAGGCGGAGAAAATGAGATCAGGATACAGTTTTTTTGTCTATTGGGTAACGATTTATAAATATTTGAAAAAGCGGAAACATTTTTGTGGCCATACTGTAAAAGAAAAATTGTGTGTTCACTCAACCCCATGCTTTACAACATTAACTAGCTATATTTTTCAGTCACCAAACATAAGTTCAACAAATATATATTTATTAATTAATGATTTAGCTGTTTTCTAACTTTTTATTATAGTTAATAGCTAGCTACTCATGATTGAATGGGTGGTAGAAATAATGTCACAATTTTGAAACTGAATGATTTATTTTCAAAAAATTTTCATATTACATTTTTTCTTCCGGTTTTCCTCTTTAGCATTACTATTTAAGATTTGAATGCGAAAATATATTCTGCATCGGATATAATATTCTAAAACTTCTCGAGGAATATTTGAAATCTTCATAGCACATTCACGATAAAGATTCGCAACAGCATTATATTCTTCGATCAGCTCTAAGTTGTGATGTTTTCGGAAGATATCTTCTGCAATCACCAAACTTGCTTCATATTAATTATTCATTGTGTTCATTTTGCATCCTCCATAGTTCTTCGTGCTAGTTCAAATACCAAATTCACCTATGTTGATATAACCAAGGTATGTAGCTAATTATTTATAAGATTAGAAGTAGCTAATTATTTAATGAAGACCTCAATATTTCACAAAAATACACACTCTGTTCAAAATCTTACCATTGACATTACCAATATCTTGCATTGGTTCACAATAAATGGGTCCAAACGATGTGCCTGGGAGTGGTGCCTGTGATTCCAAATATTGAATGTTTCTATCAACTTCAACTATTGTATCACCAGGGCTTTTCATCTTATTAGGACCTAAAAATTAAATGGTTAAGTATGTAGATTAAATCAATAACAGCTTAGCTTCCAAATGATCATAAAATTGACAAATGAAAAAAAATTATCTACATAGCTATAAATACTCAAGAAATTTGGTATATTTCTATAATGATTTATAAATATAAGAATGGCTTCATTTTTAATTGTGATATCTACTTACATACAATTGTATTGTTGTTCACACCTAATGTTATGCCGTACAGCTCTTCCTTCTCTTGAATGACGAGACCCTGTGAATGGTGAGCAAGTGTGAAAAATACAAAACATAGAACATTATTATTTCTCCTAACAGTTTGTTGAAAAAACTTCACGTAAAGTGATAAATGATGAAAATTATTTATTGTAGATAATATAGGATATTGAACTAAAAATATTTATCTTTGAGAGACCAGCTTTTATAAACACATATAGCCTAGATAGTACTCAAAAAATATTTCAAACAGTTAATTTATTGATACAGTGATATTTGCCATTTGGTTATGTTAAACATCATTCAAAAAGAGTTTTTGGAAATATCCAACAATATCTAAAAGCTGAGCGGCGTACTAATGTATGGATCGCCACAGTACATTCTATCAAATGGTCTCAACATAAATGGCTGTTATCTAGTTTGTTGTACTGCACAGTTCATGATTGTTTGATGATCTAGTAGGGGAGTTTGGGGCCGGCATGCCCGTGACGCCCCCCGATACTTCCAACTCATAAGTTTTTACTTTCACCTCAGACCAAAAGTTTATAATTTTTACCTCATAAAAAACTATTACAGTTTTCTATGATAATTTAGATTTTCTATTCCAAATTAAACATCTCAAATAATTAAACTGGGTATTATTAACATTGAATTCAGGTGCTGTCAGTCATTAATTTGATACAATAATCATCAAATCCACTCCATAGCTATATCATAAATCTTCATTCAAATTACCTATTTGATAGAACGAACTTACAGTGATGCGCCGCTCAGCTTTTACATATGTATCAAAATATGTTTAATTAACAAACTAACCTGAGGATATTGAACCTTGACTAGACTCTGAAGCAAAGGACTTAAGAGTATGGGTTCAAACTTCACAGTGGCCAGTGGGAGCAGCATCACTAAGAAAAAGCTTCAAATTTTGATCAGGAACTGCATCATCAGTGATTTTCCTGAAGTTTTTTGGAGGCTTAATATTAAGCAATTCAAACTTCAACATTCTTTTCAGTTGCAAATGAATTACTGAAGTGTCTACTACATATCTTAGCATATTGTGTATTAATTTTATCTTTTCTATTACACTTTACAGTCCAAATTCTTGAAAGCTTTTTATTTTTTGGAAATGAACAATAGGTATTCAACATTCTCTTCATCAATTTCTTTGCATCCAATTTCCAAATACAGCACAAGAAATATTATATATTTTTGGCATTGTCACCTAATGAAGTAGGCAAGTAGTATATCAGTCTAAAGTCTGGACTTATATCTCAAGAATTTTTATCAAAAATGTTATCTAGGAAAAATTTACATAGGTACTATCACGGAAAAGTGTATCCGTCAGCTGTTGTAGTATGCTATTTTAGCAGTTTTGACCTTCCTTATTTTTTGCATGTGGCATTTTAGAGACTATTCCTCCGCGTTCAAAAATCCCCCAATAAGGAGGAGCCTATTGCTGGGGTGAAATGCTAGGGTAATTGGGTGAAATGGGGGATTAGATGTGTGTATCTAGAGGAGGGACGGGGAGGAGGGGGGGGGGGGGGTGATTCATACCGATTTCTGACAAGTGATTAGATATTATTTTTGTATTATTTAAATTAAAGTATAAACATATAGTTTCATTTGTATCATTCATGCAATGTTCATTTTGTAATGAATACATGTATTTTTTTATAATTTGAAATGAATAATTATAATTTTGAAATTTTCCATTCAATTAACCTTGGTATATATTTCATACGATTTACTCTTGCATGTTTTTTATACAATTTACTTTCGACCAATTGTCGTTCTAATATTGAAACTAATAACTATTCGAATTTGAGGTAAAAGTAGATTTCTAGCTTTAGCTTTATCAAATCTCATTAATTCCATAAATATTATATATAACAACCATTCACACAAGAACATTAAACTAATCCTCTTCAGATATGATTTTAAATAACTTCGCTTCTTTTACACCTTTAAATTATTTGTTTTCCTATAGGCTATATTATTAAACTATAATACACGTTTTCAACTTTGTGGTAAATGTCTATAGTTTTAATTTTATCATATCTTATTCCACGAATATTTTATATTATAATCAAGATATGATTTTTAATAGCTTCGCATTTTTTCACATTTAAATAATTTGCTGGACGGGCTATAACCAGTCTCGGTTATAATCCGGAGATTTTCTGCATTCAGAATTTCAATAAATTAATAGTGATGACTAATTTCGTCGATAAGACAAGTTTCTCTTCTTTTTCAGTCCTTTGTGTGTATAATCTTTTTTAATTCATTCAATATATTGGCCAAATGAGGAAGCTATAAAGATTTGTGTTTTTAAAATGATAATTCATCTTACGTCTTAATTTAATGACAACAATCAGTAAGTTGCTGACAAGCGTTTTTCTCTATTTTCATCAACTTATAAATAAGTAATTACTAATTACCTATACGGCTATACCGATACTTTCTATCTTTTATTGAAGTTATTTAATTGAAAAATTATTTTAGGCTAAAGAATAAAATAAAACTATGTCTAAGTTGTAACTTTATCTATTTAGTTTAGATTTTAAATGCAGTAATTTGATGCATTGTTTATCATCATGTGAACTGATTCTTTACAGTTTAAATTTTTATTTATTAAATGCATGCACGACCAATTAAAAAGCAGTGATATAGTGAACTAAAAATAACTGAAGTGATCATTATTTTTCTTAATAAATGCCACATCGCCAACGTTGACAATAAAATAAGTTACAAAGTTCTATGAGATGAACCAAAAGAAAGTTCTCCAAGAACAGAACTAATGTAACCTTACGTCTTAATTTTGGTGCTTAATTTGTGACATCGGAGTGAAACTGGTATTCATGACTACTGTCAACTAAGGCTTTCAACTTGCAAGTTCTATCTCTTATCATACAATATTAGTTTTTTACCTAAAAAATAAGATAAATAAAGGATCAATAATAGGAAATGGATAATTATTTTATATTTATAAAAAATAGTGTTTTACAAAAGTTGAAGATAACAATTAAATTAGGTAAATATTTACCTAATTTACCTAAACTACTACACGACTAAATACACATGCAGGTTATTTCTAAAGTAAAAACTACTCGATACAATTTTTACTAAAATAAAGGATTTCTTATTAGTACTTATTTACATGAAGTATCAATCTTAGAACAATTTTTAAAAGCTTAGGGTTGAATGATTAACATGAACTTACAATATACAATTTATTCTATATTTACCTAATATTAAATTTTTTTCAAACGCATAGCATTAAATAAAATTCACAAATTAGTTCGGTATTTTATGCACTTCCTTTTCACGAAGAAATGTCGTTGAAAAACTAAAAGTAATAAGCATGAATAAATGGATATCACAGGGAATGAGACCAGACTTCCTGGGAATGGTGAGAACTCCTCTGATAGTGATTAGTACTGTACTGATGGGAACTGCCCTGATGGGAACTGCCCTGATGAGAACTGTCCTGATGAGAACTGTCCTGATGAGAACTGTCCTGATGAGAACTGTCCTGATGAGATAAGGTAATACAAATTGAAAGTTTCCCTCTGTTACTGAGAAATTTTTAAAAATAAATAAAAAATTGAATAATTATTTTATTTAATTATTTGTTCCCACTCCAAAACTTCTATACCTATAAATATTTCGTAACAAAAGACAATTTAGATATTTAATATCTGAATATTTTTATATAGTCCTACCAAACAATGTACCTATACTTTTTTCAAAATACATGCATAGAAAATGGCGAAAAAAGAGGACTAACTAACCTAAAAGTATATACAAAATGCACTCATTAAAGTTTTAGTAGCATGTATCAGAGCTTAAATCATGCACTTCAAGGCATAAGTGCATGATTTCAAGGCATAAGTGCGTGCTTTCAAGGCATACTTGCATGATTTTCAGAGCATACGTCATGCTTTTTAGAGCATAAGTATTATCAGGGAAACAATAAACGAGGTCACTTTGAATTTTAGATGCAAAAGCCGTGGAGTTTTCAGTGAAAATGTTGAGATTTGACAATGTTGCATAAGATAAGCTCCGCCTTCTTGTAGTATTGGGAAAAGATACCAAATACTAAAAAGTTTATGACAACTTAGAGGCCAATTAGTGAATTATCTTTGAATATAGAAAGATAGCACGAATCAAACTATATCGTATTAATAAATAAATTACATTTCGATTAAAGATTATTTGAACTATCAGGCCTTCGATGAAATAACTATATTTATAAAAATGTTATGCTAAATTATAACGCTAGTCGTGTATTTCTCGTAATTTTTTTCACGTGTGACTGTGTGAGTAACTACAGGATCAGTTATTTAACAATTTTGTAAAAGTGGTTTACCCTCAGATTTCATCGCATATCAAATTCTAATGAAATAATAACTACATTGCGTAGCACAACACGTACAACTGTTAGGCATCATTTGATATAATATCAATCGAATTTTTTCATGCACTAAATTATTGACAGAATAACTAGCCGTTCCATACTATCAGTTAGTAATACCATCATTGAATTATTATTTGCAACAGTCGTATCTAAGAGAGTATGAATAATTTGAAATATTTTTTTTGAGGGGCAAGAACTAAGGTAAATACACAATAGACAATATGACACAGAAGCTGATAGCTAGTAGGAAAAGATGCTCAATGTTCGACTTTAGTAGAAGTTCAAACTTCATATGTATGATAGAACATCTTTTTGTAATTAGCTATCGGCTGCTGTGTCACATCAGCTGTTGCGTATTTACCTTAGTTCAATTTTTAATGTCTATAGTTAGTTAATTATTTAATGTCTATAATATCCCCGATTAATATAAGGGCTGATTTGGTTAAATTGGCTTTTGTTCATATATTTTAATAATTGCTATAACGAAAAAAAAAGATAAAAGTATAATATAATAGTATTATATACTATGGGTATAAGTAAAGCCCCACCTAGACTACCGATGCATTGCCAAAGAGATTTCTTCAAACTCCTGAAATTAGCATACATATTCATTGCTTAATAACACATTCATTTGCATGAACTGTGTAATAGTTAAACTTGTAAACTAGATCTAAAACCTTGGATTGAACAGCATCATCTCATCTTCCTAACGGGAAGTAGTGTTGCCTGTGTTGGCAATATTAATATTTTAACGTGGTAGAAAGGAGAAGAGGCTATTGATAAATACTTTAATTTGATTGCTGGAGTTTAGAACCTAGAGAACGTATCTACGTTTCGATCTCAGTCTTCCACCTCTCTTTTCAAGATAGCATTTATGGAGTCTTCAATTTTGCATAGTAAAAGAAATTAAAATGAAACTATTTTGAAAAGTTATAGATAATTTTTCTCTGAAAACTTAACAAGGATAACTTGCTGCTTCCTTCGTTTTGTCTTATTTATACCGTTTTTTTGTCATTTATTAATTTTAATTTATAAACCATTTTTTCCATGAACTAGATTTCTGTTGAATTTGATCAAATTGTAGTCCCCCTATAACTTCGGTCCCTTCTGTACCATGAATTAAGTTCACTATTATAACCACTCTCACTATTTATAACTGAATAACTAAAAAAAAATTTCAATCAAATTGCCTGAAATTTAGCTGGACAATTGGTCAATATCCAGGAAAGAGTTGATAATTTTCTGGGAACGGTCAGATCAAGATCATTTATAACTCAAAAAGCATTAAACAAAATTGTCTGATATTTGGAGGGACAATTGGTTCTTATCAAGGAATCAGTTTATTAGGTATTGAGAGCAATAAGGTCAAATGTCAAGGTCATTTATTTATCAATTAGTATTCAACCAAATTGTCCGATAATCGGTGACATGATTGGTCAATAACCAGGAACCATTTGATTAGATTTTGGGAGAGATCGGGTCAAAGGTGAAGGTCATTTATAACTGAAATAGTATTAATCAATTCCCTGAAACAATAACCAGGAACCATTTGATCAGATTTTGAGAGTGAACGGGAAAAGGTAAAGTTCATTTCTAGCTCAAGGCAAATTATTGGATGGTCAAGGTTGTATGCGGCGGCAAGGTATGCGCTGTACGGGTGCACGTCATCTTGTTGGTCACGAAATGATATTTAGTCTCCCAAACTAATTATGGATGAACCATGGGCCTCGACAGTTGTTTCTTTCCCATTTTCTCGTTATCTTTCTGTTAATCTTTTTTTTTATTAATTGGGTGCATAATAATGCACTTTTAATTGGAAAACATGCAGAAACTATCGAAACCTCCATGAAACTTTCGATGGGGGCTGATTAACAACACTAATTGCTGATCCTAATCAAATAGAAAATATCTGAAGCTATGGAACAAAATCTTTTCATTATGTGGTATAGCAAGAGAAATTGCTAATTTTCTGATTTATTTAACGTAAGGCTTCCTTCGATGTACAGAGAAGGATATCTAAAGCCTAGATCACACCACCAGAACCTTGTTAGAGCGTTCTTTGAACAGAGGGAAAATAAACTGAACTTCGACAACGCTCGTTACCGCGTACACAAGGGAAAACCGATCATGGTAACCCGAGCGTTGATAGAGCGGTGTTCTACGAGCGTGGGCATTGGCTCGGCGGAGGTTTAAAGTTGGTATAGCGGTTCACTGCTTTCGATTACGGAGCTGATTTAAATCGATAGTTGAGGCTCATCATTTGAAGGCATGACACACCGGAGGAACTTTGCTAGAGCGTTCCTGAAGCGATAACAAAAAATTGTTAACGCTAACCAGAACTTGGCCCCAGTTCAGTCAACGTTGTATACTCTCGACCACCGCTTATGTTCACACCTACCGATCCGAAAGTTTTGAACTGTACAAAATATTACGAGCGTTGAGAAACAGTAGCTTTCCGCTCCACAAAGTTCTCCACCGCAACAAAACCCAGACAAATTTTGGCACCATTATAGAAGCAAATACGTAAATCTTGAATGCTGGACCACCGCTGCTTCGCCAGCATAACCCGGGCGGTGATTAAATGTTGCATAAACTTTAATATGGCGGTTCAAAGCGTTTGAATAACGGACACGAGTTTGCTGAAAGAGCCTCAGAAAATGAAGCAGTGATTCATTGCTGTGATGAACTTTGGCTTGAAGTTGGTATGAAGGTTGCATATCTCCATACTGCCAAACCAACGCTCGCTGCCTCTTTCTACCGTTAAGCCAACTCTATAGCAACGACAGCTTCAGCGGTGCACCGCTATGGCACCGCCCGTATTTTATATTTTGATGCATAATTTCGACTCACAAACTCGTAAAGAAAATAACAACGCTCTGCCAAAGTTTGTGCAACATTTAATCACCGCCCGGGGAAAGCTGGCGAAGCACCGTTCAGGACTTCTGCATTGGCCTAGCGGAATAAAGCGTCCACGAACTTGCGTCTAGCGGTGCTAAACTTTGACTGGGTGGTGTTGAAGAGTAGTGAACTTTGTAGAAAGGAAGACTACCGCTCCTCAACGTTTGCAACATTTTGAAAAACGCAAACCCTTCGGAGCGGTGAGGGAACAGGTAACGAAACAACTAACGAGCGGTGATGAATTTTTTTAAACCGCTCAAGAAACGCCCCAACAAAGTTCGGGCAGTGTGACCTAGGCTTAAGGCAGAAGGAGGAGTAAATATTTATCTAGTTTTATATTGTTTGTATTAGTTTAGATCAGTGGTTCTTAAACGAGGGTGCACCGCACCCATTTGGGGCATGGATTGTTTATAGGGGGTGCATGAGATGGCTGTTGTTTATAAGTTCGGTTTTTGCTATTAATATCATGCAGAATATACATGAAGTATATTTTTCTCAAAATGTTGCGATATGAGGTAGTTATAAAAGTATACGAATTTTCTGATATAAACACCTAATTATCATTGAGGATTTTGATAAAAAAATTTATATCTTCGAGTGTGAGATTTCTCGTTTTGAGTGCCTGTAACTTTTATTCCTTCTGTACTACAGGGTGGGGCGTAAGTTTGGAAGCAATTTTTCAAACATTAATATAATTCTTAAAAATAAGTTCCTAAGTAGGTGATATGGTTTGAACTATAGTAGAGACACTACATTATGACGTGGCAGTGTTATTTTTTACAAAAATTTAGTCAATTCAATAATGTCAGACAAAAGAGAAGCCATTATTGCTCTACACCGTGCCGGGAAGTCAGATTCCGTCATTTCAAAGACTCTCTCAATAGCGAGATCGACTGTTTGGAAGTGTGTGAAGCGTTTTAATGAGAGAGGAGACTTGACTGATCGTCCAAGAAGTGGTAGACCACACTCACAACGCACCAAACAACTGATAAAATGTGCCCGAGAGAAGATCAGGAGGAACCCGAAAAGGTCAATACGATTGTTAGCCAAAACAGCTAATGTGAGTCCCAGAACAATGAGAAGAGTTGTCAAAGAAGACCTAAAGATGTCCTCTTTCACCCTCCAAAAGAGACGGACTCTATCAGAAGCTGTAAAGAAAAAGAGATTGGAGAGAAGCAAAGCACTTCTGAGAGAAATAAAGTCTGGCACGGCTGGTGAAATTGTTTGGTCTGACGAAAAAATTTTCACAGTGGAAATGGCTCACAACCGGAGGAATGAAAGAATAATTGGTAAAAGTGCAAAAGACATCCCATACAACCAAAAAACTGTCCACAGAACCATGAAACCTGCTTCAGTAATGGTCTGGGCCGCCGTTTCAGAAACTTGGAGATCTCCTTTAATTTTTGTGGAACAAGGCGCCAAAATCAATGCTAAATGTTATATTGAGAATATTTTGACGCCAATGTTGGAGTCAGCTAAGGATCACTTCGGTAATGACACTATGGACATTTCAGCAAGACGGCGTGACTTCACATACTGCAAATGTCACTCAAAACTGGTGCCGTGACCATCTTCCACGGTTTTGGTCCAAAGAAATGTGGCCTCCCTGCTCCCCAGATGTTAATCCTATGGACTTTTCGGTATGGTCCATTCTTGAATCAAAGGCCTGTGGTAAATTCCATCGCAGTGTGGATGATTTAAAGCGTTCGCTCCAGAGATCTTTGAAGGAAATTTCACAAGAACAGTTGCGTGCCGCAGTAGGAGGAGTTCGGAGGAGATTTGAGGCTGTTATTAAAAACGAGGGGGGACATTTTGAATAAATTTATGATTTTTGAATTCTTAAAACCCTTATGTAATAATACATAACTGTAAATTATTAAATATATTTTTCGTTGGATTATAATATGCACTTTCTTTTGCTTCCAAACTTACGCCCCACCCTGTATAATCTAACACAATACACTGCATTATTATCACAAATTATATGGTTTTCTTTAATTTCTATTGGATTTTAATTTTCCTTACCTAAAAAATAATTTTACATTATGAAAATAAAACTAATTAAACTATCATTTTCCTTACTTTGTCAATTTGCATATTCAATTCTCAAATCATAGTAACCAAACATATTCTAATTGTAGCTTTTCCATCTATTTCAATGCAATACAATGCTCAGGGGGTGCCTGAGAAAAGCAAGGGGTGTGCGAGAAAAATACTTTAGGAACCACTGGTTTAGGTTTACAATACTTTTGAATCAGTCAAGCAATTTCAGTTTCTAAATTTATATATTATTCATTAGAAAATAAGTTTTTACTCTTCATCCATAATTCTATTTTTGATGGTGATAAATGAATATTTTCCCTCAGGGGCTCAATCCTGAATTGTCTGTGGTGAATGTTAGGGAAAGAGAACTCTGTTCTCTCTGTCAGGTTCTGAACTGTTGTGATATGGATTATTTTTTTTTATTTACCATGCTTATCATTTTTAGAGAATATCGCTAGAGTCATGATCTTCAATTAAGAAGTTTTAGTTTTTATTCTGGTATGTAGGATTAATTTTCCATAACTTTTTCTATTTCTTTTTCCGTCTGTGAATGCAAATACTGGTGCTTGTGTCTTCCTTCCTACACATTTCTTGGTAAATGACTGCATATTCACGGAGTAACTTTTCTGCATCTTTGAGCATTTGTACCGACAGGTGGTAGGTGCCATTGTTCTATGTTTACTGAGCCATTTTATTTTCTGACTGCTTCTTCGAGTTCCTTTCCATTGACGTCAGCGATATAGCATTTTATTCCAAGCAGAGGTTTTATACCCCCAATTTCTGATAAGTTTTTAGTTACTGAAATTAATATAAATGAAAATAGCATCTAGTTCTATAGGTGAACCTTATAAGATCCAGCCGTTATAGAGGCTCAATACGATTACCATTCACTTTTTAATGGAAACTGTGCTGTTTATAACATTTAATTTTAAATTAATTACAGTTGAAAAATCTAATTTAATTACTGAGTTAGGGATACTTTGATAATATCTGTTATATATTAGCTAATTATTTCTGTAACTTCCTCGTTAATAGATGGTGGATGTAACCTACTTGCATGGACATTGGAGATGGAGAAGTTACAAATTATCGGACGGTTCCAATTCTTCGATCAAAATAGAAATAAGTATATAATGAAAGGATATGGAAATGTCATGGCATATCCTATCTTAAATTATAAAGGAGGATGATTTCAAGTTTCGAGAATAATTATGATATATTAGTGTGATTTCATTCGAACACCCACATATAGATGTTTCAATATTACCAACCAAAATGTCCCAAACTTTCCTATTGCTGTAGTTCAGGTTAAGATTGATGAATAATTAAGAATTATTCATTTGATTTTGACATTCTTATACTTATTTGATATTAAGTGACCAAAACAAAATAGTGAAAATACTCTATTTATTACTGGAGACCGCAAATCAAAAATTATAATTAATTTTAATAGAAATGTAAAGCTAATTTTAGAACAGCGGGATTTAATGCCACAAACCTTTTATATTCAAAGATAATTCACTAATTGGTATCTTAACAGTAATTAGTTGGTATTTTTTCTGAAAACTCCACGGTTTTTGCATCTAAAATTCAAAGTGACCTCGTTTATTGTTTCCCTGATAATACATTGCTTTTATGGAATGTTTTTAGTGCATAATGTCACAACCCCAGTGATAACAGACAAAGTTTGCTGTTCATTCAGGTATCTATGGTATTGTATCCATTCAATATTAATAAATTAATATTAACAAATAAATTACTAAATTCTAATATAATAATTAACAATTTAATAAATTAAGTGAAACTGGCGGTCGTAGAGCTGCTATAGCCGTAGCATTGGAATGCACATAGGCGGCTAGAACCTTGCGGCTGTAGCCGCTTCAGCCGCTGCATTAGAAATTCACCTCAACTCATTGACTGCACAGAAGTTCAATATAGAGGAGTTATACTGTATCTAGGGAGATTGTTGCTCATACGGCCTCTCTCTGAACTGAAAATTATTGCTTTCATAAGAAAATAATATTTATTTCATTAAAGAAGATTTTCTACTAAAAAGAATATATTTTTTATAACGAGAGCATAATTTCCATATTAGAAAAGATTTCGTTCATTTAAAATATGCTCTTTTTTTTGCTAAAAGCATATTGTCACAACCCTAATAGTCACCAATCAAGATCAATGTTAAAAAATATTTAATATAGGGGAGGATGGTCATCAATGGGACAAAAAAACACAGAAAGATTGATATTTCATTTACTATGGGCAAAGTATGAAAAATAAAAAATCCATGTGTAATAAAGATATTCCTTTATAAAATGAAACTAACTCGAATGCTATCACATATTCTGTTGACTAGAAAAAAATTAAATAAAAAAACAAAAAAAAAAATGTCCCATTGTATAATAGCACTGGTGAACAATGAGACATACCCTGGTGAACGATGGGACAGTTTATCAAACTTGTATATTGTTAAGGTTATGGTCAAATTTCAAGTTCGAATTATCTCTTCATGTTGTCTTACACTTAGTTGGTTCATATAATATCAGTTTAATGTCCTGTAGCCTCACCTATGCTATGTCAGAAATATTTGTAAAATTAAGCTCATTGCACTCGAATCTTCGCCTAACATCAATATTTCGTATTTATCTTTTTCATGCTTTTGGCCAACAGAATACGTTTCAGAAATCGAATCAAATTCTACAAGTTCATAAACATTCATTTCCATTGTTTTCGGTATAGATTTAAGTTCTTCAGACGAATAGATCAGTTAAATTAAGAGTTCTATACCAGACCAAGAACAATAGTTTACAGGCCATCTACGGCGGATACGTTATGAAGTGATTTCGAAGGCCTTATCCTTAGTGGCACCAGCAAAAATCTCTTCTTTCTATGGTTTATCCGTTGCAATCATGCTGCGTCTTTTTCTTTTATAAGTGAAATTTGTTTTCTATGCAGTGCTTTGTGATGACCTCAGATTGCTAAAGCCCTTGAACATGGTGGAAAGTACCGCTTCAGCTGGAAGCTCTGTTTCTACTAGAAGCCCTGAAGCTACAGTTCATGTTGTTGTATCAAAAATAGATATTTATTGATTCATATGGAGTAACTAGACAGTTTGGTTGACAATAGGGCACTGTCCCATTGTTATCCAAATTTTCTGTCCCAATGATCACCATGACGCCATTTTGAAAACAAATAGGTATAGCAGCTCAACTACAAAAGTATAAAGGCAATCTTTTCATATGATCATATTTTACATATTACTTAATATTATGTAAAAAATGCCCTAAGCATTATATGGTAAATTAACAGATTTATAACAATTGAAACAAAATACGAAAAATTTAGTTTTCCTACCTCTAAAACACGTTTTCTCTTTTACACTGGGCTGACTGCACCCCAACCGCTGAATGCAATGAGAGTGAATGCACTGAAGTATGTTTAATTTACCACTAAGATTTTGTTACAAATTACCCTCAAATAAAAAAGTTATTCAGCATGTCTCATTGTTCCTAGTGTCCAATTGATGATCATCCTCCCCTACACCTTTCTCATGAATCCACACAATGTGGAACCGTCCGATTAACAGAAACTTGATTCATACCTCACTCTTATTACCATTTATTATAACTATGAGTCATGATATTGATTTGATAATAATAGCGGGACCTGCCTGTATTACAGTAGTTTGAATTTAGCTTTAAACCATTTCCAAGACTGTCACGGACACCAAATGAAAATAAAATATACGATACCTCAAACCAGCGAAGACACAGAAGTAGTTCAATGAACGAAGTATTCTACATGTGACCTTCGGTAACGATGGTCATGGATGCAGAAAAGCTACTGCTTAAATACAGTCACTAAACAAAGAATGGGAAGTAAAATGAAGATAGTAAGTAGAGCCTACGATCATACGTAACAATACAAGACTTTGCAACAAGCATAATCCTAGCGTTATTCTCTAGAACTGAGTGTGTGAGCAAATAATAATCAAGGTAAAAAATATACAAAACTTTTCACAATTCAAATTATAACAGTTTGGCACACTATACAGGTCATCTTTTTCCCACCACAGTAACTGCTGCAGAACCCTAGTTTAATTTCCTGTGCTCTATACTCCATCATATTATAATTCTGCTCGTTCCTTCCTTGGTGAGTGAGTGAGTCCGTCCGTTATGCTTTCAGTGATTAGATACAAGCAAATTCGGTATACATGATACCACAAACTAAACATCTTATTGTCTTTTATAATTAATTGTTCCTCTCATTTTCATTCTGTGCTTCAATTTGATTATATTTAGTAAAAGGTGAGGCAAATGAAGGTGGGGGAAATGAAGGTGGTAAAAGTGTAAATGGTAAAAGTGTAGATGGTGAAAGTGTAGATGGTGAAAGTGTAAATGGTGAAAGTGTAAATGGTGAAAGTGTAAATGGTGAAAGTGTAAATGGTGAAAGTGTACCTAGATGGTGGAAGTGTACCTAGATGGTGGAAGTGTACCTAGATGGTGGAAGTGTACCTAGATGGTGGAAGTGTACCTAGATGGTGGAAGTGTACCTAGATGGTGGAAGTGTAGGTGGTGGAAGTGTAGGTGGTGAAAGTGTAGGTGGTGAAAGTGTAGGTGGTGAAAGTGTAGGTGGTGAAAGTGTAGGTGGTGAAAGTGTAGGTGGTGAAAGTGTAGGTGGTGAAAGTGTAGGTGGTGAAAGTGTAGGTGGTGAAAGTGTAGGTGGTGAAAGTGTAGATGGTGAAAGTGTAGATGGTGGAAGTATAGATGGTGGAAGTATAGATGGTGGAAGTGTGTGGTGGAAGTGTGTGGTGGAAGTGTATGTGGTGGAAGTGTAGGTGGTGGAAATGTAGGTGGAGGGAGTGAAAGTGGGGGAGGTGAAGGAGGGTGGGGGGAAGAACTGTTGGTCTAAAATATAACTTAGTTTAGAAAAAATGTTGTATGGTGCTATAAACAAAGTACGTATAACAGACACCATCAATAGCATCTCATAAGGTTGGTGTAAATCAAATGAAAGTCTCCAATGGGAAATTTATAAGGGATATTCTATATATACATACCATTATAAAATAAGCCGTGTCAGTTGCAAAACGCGGTCACAAAACGTGTTAAACAGACATTCGATCAATAGCGCCTCTTAAAGTTGGTGTAAATCGAGTATGTGATGCGACCAAGAAAATTAAATACAAAGGATATTATTTTAAGAAGCATGTTATTAAACACATTTGCTGAATTTTATATGCTTTCTGTCCAAATCAGAGTGATCTTATAATCAGTTCTATCAAAACATTTTTGTTAGTTCCAATCCCGTGGAATATCCACGGGTCTTGCTAGTAGGAATTAATATTAAAAACATTGTAAAAAACTTTTACTGGTCATGAACTAAAACAGGAAAAAGCACCTATTATAAACTCTAATTCTCATTATATTTCAAATAAATAGGACATACGTTCTGCGCAATTTGCCGAGTTGCACACTCTCGAGAGAGTGCTGCTCGTTTCTAAACCAATTTAACCCACTTATGCCAAGCGTTTGTAAATACCTTCATTTTATTTATTATGATATCTAATAATTTTACGCATATTAGCATCAGGTTTCATAATAAATAAAATGAATGTATTAACGTACACTCGGCATTAGTGGATTTAAATGGTTTAAAACGCGCAGCGCTCTTTTGCGGGGATGCAATTCGACAAATTGCGCGGATCGTGAATACATTTCAATAATTAGCAATTTAACTTAAACTAGTAAAAAACAACACTTTATTCTTAAAAGCTAATTTTATATATTGAGTTGGTTTCAGCCCTTTCGTAAAATTAAGATTTCTTTTTGAACGTTAGACATTGTTCAACTTCACGTAGACACAGTAGTATATTAGGTAAATCGTTCTCCAGATCCGTATAAACTAGTTTATTCTTATCAAGATATCTGAGGGCTTTTTTTACTTGCGTCGCATTGAATAAGGTTCTGAAAATAATTAGATTATATAATAATAGAGTATTTAGTGAACATACTTTGATTAAAAGAGTATACAGTAGCGAAAAAAATATAAGGGTAGGCAAAAACAAGTTATCTAAATCTTTAATTTCATAAAAAGTACAAAACACACATTATTGAAATTTTTCATCTATATTCTTATAGAACTCATATATATTCTTATGAAATTTCAAAGCACTTGGACAAATATTCTAGGAATAGTTCCATATTTTACTTCAAACACTAAATTTTGCTCAGGTCAAAAGTTAAGGTAAGCCATCATAAACTTTGGAATATTCGCGGATATTGGCAATCAACTTAATAATTTGTGAATAATTCTTTGCTATATCACTCGAATACATATTCTACCACAAAATTCTAAAAAATTTGCACAATATGAAGGAGTTATCCATCTTCTATTCATCCTCAAGAAATGTCCACAAGTTTCCCCTCTGATACAGTCTCTAATTGTCGTTGCAAGATATTTTTATTGCCGCATGAAGGTCCAAGACGATTGTGCAACATATTGTGGCTCAACATAAGCAGAATGGAGTTGTTGATTCCAGACCGAAGAATGGTAGACTTCCCAAAGCATCGCTGAGAGAAGATCATGTAAGTCTTCAAAGTAGCTTGCAAGGTAGTTTCAACACTTCTGGTCAAATTTTGGTGAGATAGATGTCATGTCTGGTGGTACGGTGTCCCAGTCTTTTTCGCTTCGACTTCAACAAGTTGGTTTGCAATAATTTGTCCCTGCATCGAAGCTTTCAATCTCAAAAAAGAAACGGAAAGTGATACTTGTGTTTTGTCATGAGTATGTCGCTTGGTCGATTGATCAGTGGTCGAAAGTACCTTCTAGTGATGATGGAAGTAAAATAGAAGTCTTTGATTCTTATAGGAAAGTACAAGTTAAGCGTAAAGAGTGGAAATGTTATCTCTGAACTGCGTCAAGAAAACAGTTAATTTTGGAGGAGGTAGTGTGATGGTCTTGATGGTCTTTTTTTCTGCTGGACCTGGTGCCATTGTTTGTCTACGAGGAGGAGTTATTGCAGAAGTAAAAAAAAGCTCTTTCGTCATCATACTCTCCCATATCAACAAGCAGCTGACCCTCAACCACAGAGTTTCAAGCAGGACAACGTACCCTACTACTCAGATAAAAAAGTTAGGACTCAATTAGAAGATGAATAAACTGCTCTAATGAGCTGGCTTTATCAGAGTCCTGACCTCAATCGAATTGAGATTGTTTTGATAATAATTGGAGAGTGTACACGGAGAAGAAACACAAGAAATGTGGAAGAATTGTGGACATTTCTCGAGGATGAATAGAAGATGGATAACTCCTTCATATAGTGCCAAATTTTTAGAATTTTGTGGTAGAAGACGTATTGAAGTGATATAGTAAAGAATTATTCACAAATTATTAAGTTAATTACCAATATCCGCGAATATTTCAAATTTTATGAT
Organism: Caprella mutica; assembly: GCA_947561585.1. Classification (NCBI taxonomy): domain Eukaryota; kingdom Metazoa; phylum Arthropoda; class Malacostraca; order Amphipoda; family Caprellidae; genus Caprella; species Caprella mutica. Next base: position 645,554 of record CANNZV010000426.1, read on the forward strand.
GGCTACCCTTAACTTTTGACCAGAGCAAAATTTAGTGCTTGAAGTAAAATATGGAAATATTCCTAGAATATTTGTCCCAACGCTTTGAAATTTCATACGTATACATATAAGCTCTATATGAAAATACATGAAAATTTCAATAATGCATGTTCTGTACTTTTTATGAAGTTAAAGATTTAGATAACTTGTTTTCGCCTACCTTATATTTTGTCCGCTACAGTATATGAATTCCTAAAACAGAGAAACTGAAGTACCTGAAATTTTTAAATTTTGGATAAGATTTGTAGAGCTCTCTTTTCTTCATCAAAGTTTTATAGATGAATGGGATGATATTTTGGTATAATGTTCCCAGAGGTGTTTGTTGCTGGACAGCTACCAGATCTGGTTTGAAAACTTCTTTTAATTCTTTCGAATAGTTTTCTGTGTCATTCAGATATTTGAAGTCTTCATATATAGCACGATCGAACACTGTCCCAATTTCCTTTATGGGCTTCAATTCAAAATTCTTCTCATCATTCTTATGTAACCGGGAATTTTCACCATCCCCTTGTGAAAGTAATATTGGATTTTTCACCGTACTATTTATTACAATGGTTTCACTCTTTTCATCCGGAAGACTCACGGATTCTTCTTTGACATTCAATTCTTTTTTCAATTTATTCAGTTTCTTAGATTTTCCTCCTTTACCAGATTTTCTTCTTTTTTTAGGTAAATCCAAAGATTCTCCCATCGATAGTGCCAACTTTTCACCTGATTTCTCTGTTGCTTCATTGGCGACTTTGCTGCTGTACTTCTCTATCACATTTTTCAGGAAGAGGAGACGTTTTAGAGTATAGTCGAGTTGCAGTTCTGGATTCTTCACGGAACCTTGCGGATAACGTAAGATATTAGTTTGGCCGATATATCAATAGAACAAATTTTTCATTCTCATTCGCTAAGATTATTTTAACATTTAGTCTTCGAATTGATTTTTCGAATAGAATAAGGACTAGAAAAAAATTCCCTACAGATCCAAATTAAATCTTACCGTTAAGTACTTACATTATTTTAATTAATACCACCGTTATATTTAGAGCCAGTACTTAGGACCTATTGAAAAAGGCATTTTACGACCTTAAAAAGGCATTTACGGACCTAAAAAAGGCATTTAAGGATCTAAAAAAGACATTTAAGGATCTAAAAAAGACATTTAAGGACCTAAAAAAGACATTTTAGTACCAGAAAAAGGCATTTTAGTACCAGAAAAAGGCATTTTAGTACCAGAAAAAGGCATTTTAGTACCAGAAAAAGGCATTTTAGTACCAGAAAAAGGCATTTTAGGACTTATACATACACTTGTAGGATTAATAAATAATTATTTACAACGAATAAAGTAGCATTTTGGAATATAAAATCAACAGTTTTTAGTCCGTTTAAATAAAAAATGGAGAAAACAAATAAACAATTCATAACTTTAAAATCCAATGAATCTAGTCTATAGTATATTTATTCAAATTTAACCTAAAAGTATTATAAAAAAGGTAAGGTAAATTGAAATTCATGAAATGCAACTTATTCCAATATTAAATTCGAAATTTGGATTTACAGCAAACCATCGTAGTAAACAAACCATATATTAAATAATTAGACCAATTAAGATATTCTGAAACTGTTGTAAAGGAAAAACCACTTACAAGACAGGACACATTTTTGGTCACCTGACAGTTTTTCTATTGTAAATATTACAAATATTACTAGGTTCTACATCTCTCTCTCTGAATAGTTTATTATATTTATTATTCGCAATTACATTTTTTTTATTAATGGTAGAGTCTATGCAAAACAATTGTTGTGAAGAATTACAGAAAACTAGATACAGTGTAAGACTATATGCTAATTCTTGAAGTGATAGAAGTAGTTTATTAATATAACAATTCAGACAGATTTTGATTGAATTATAACGTTCTATAAATTTGCCCATATATCCCATCAACTTTACCGACTTACCAAATTATTAAATGGCATAAAAAGCCCAAAATAAGACTTTATCATTTTAGGAATTTATGACATGTTAGGAATTTATGGCATTTTGAGGACTTTACGGCAAAATAGGACTATTATGGCATTTTAGGACTATATGGCATTTTAGGACTATATGGCATTTTCCAGGCTCTAGTTATAATTCTTACCATCCCAACGGAAATAGTTGCAGTAGAAATTGTAAGTGAAGTCAACATAAACAGTAATCACAGTAGTTAGAGCTTCAAAATTGTTAGGCATTTTCTTGTCAATGATATCCTCGTATAGCTCTAATTTCGGAACCTCTTCCCATCTGAAAAAAAAATCTTACAAAATCTGGACATGCTGAAGAACCTATAGGATTATTAAGGATTTCCAAACAAGATGTCAAAGAGAAAAAAAAAATACTGCCATTTCCGCGACAGGCAAACTAATTATATAAAATTTCTTGTGGTCCGAACGTAAATCTTCGCCGGTATAGGTTAAGAGCCTAAAAATATAGAACACGATTTTCAAAATTTAGATGCGAACTTTTATTCGAAAGTTCCGAATCTAAATTTGAAACTTTCATATAAAAAAGTGTTAAAGATATCCATATATATTAAACAAATTATTACTAGAAAAGCAAATTAGTAATATCCCAGCTAACCAAAAGCTGTTTGTCCCACGTCTTAAGACGTCTGATACCCCTCGCTATAGAGGGATTTAAGACGTGGAGCAAGACGTAGGGCGGGGGAAATCAGAAGTCTTGCAGACGTCTAACCCTCTTCATTGGCACAGGGGTCCCCCTCTGCAAGAGGTCTGATCCCACGTCTTATCCCTCTCTGACAGAGGGTGACATCCACATGTCCCACGTCTTACCCCACTTCATTTTCAAGACGTATGACCCACGTGGGACAGAGTGTGGATGTCCCTCGCTATAGAGGGATTCAAGACGTGGGACCCATGTGGGACATAGTGCGGATGTCCCTCGCTATAGAGGGAAGAGGGATTTAAGACGTGGGATCCACGTGGGACAAAGTGCAGATGTCCCTCGCTATAGAGGGATTCAAGACGTGGGACAGAATGTAGATGTCCCCCTCTGCAAGACGTGGGACAGAATGCGGATTTCCCCCTCTGCAAAACGTGGGACAGAGTGCGGATGTCCCCCTCTGCAAGACGTGGGACAAAGTGTAGATGTCCCCCTCTGCAAGACGTGGGACAGAGTGTAGATGTCCCCCTCTGCAAGACGTGGGACAGAGTGTAGATGTCCCCCTCGGGATATCCCACGTGGTACATTTCAAGTGGGACAGACGTGGGACAGAGAGGGACATCTGCGTGGGAAAGACGTGGGATGTGAGTGGGATTTAAGACGTGGGACAAACGAGGGACATTCTGCGTGGGACAGACGTGGGATATCCCCCGTGTGACAGACGTGGGACATCCTGCTCGTGCAAGACGTGGGACGTGAATGAGATTTCTGACGTTGGAAAGACGTGGGATTTTTAGACGTCTGGAGACGTCTGAAATCCTCCGTCCCTCTCTGTCCCTCGCTAGCGAGGGATGTCCCCCTCTGTCCCACGCGGAACAGAGAGGATATTGTTAGCTGGGATCATTTGAAACAATATATTTGTGTGATAGTCTGATACTGAATACAGTGATAGGATGGCGGGTGGTTGCGTCAGAAATAGCCCTGTTCAATGTTCAGAAAGTAAATTGAACAGATTAATTTTCAGTTTGAAACGTCCAGCACCAGTTAATTTAGTATAATGTCCAAATAATATTATTCTTGATTTAAAAGAAGCTAAATTTTCATTCGAATAGGACGCCCACTTCTGATATTCAGTTATCTTTAACTTCTCTAACTACAACCACAATTCAGTGTCTCTAACTACAACCACAATTCAGCGTCTAACTACAACCACAATTCAGCGTCTCTAACTACAACCACAATTCATTGTCTCTAACTACAACCACAATTCAGTGTCTCTAACTACAACCACAATTCAGTGTCTCTAACTACAACCACAATTCAGTGTCTCTAACTACAACCACAATTCAGTATCTCTAACTATAACCACAATTCAGTATCTAACTATAAGCACAATTCAGTGTCTCTAACTACAACCACAATTCAGTGTCTCTAACTACAACCACAATTCAGTGTCTCTAACTACAACCACAATTCAGTGTCTCTAACTACAACCACAATTCAGTATCTCTAACTATAACCACAATTCAGTATCTAACTATAAGCACAATTCAGTATCTAACTATAAGCACAATTCAGTATCTAACTATAAGCACAATTCAGTATCTCTAACTATAACCACAATTCAGTATATACAACTATAACCACAATTCAGTATATACAACTATAACCACAATTCAGTATATACAACTATAATCACAATTCAGTATTTAACTATAACCTTATTCTGTATCCAACTATAACCTCAATTCAGTATCTAACTATAACCACAATTCAGTATTTAACTATAACCACAATGTCCATCCTTTACTTTGTACTGCACTTATACAGAAAACAAAAAATTAATAGCTGAAATGATAATGCTTCAATTCTAAGACTAACACTGGAACAGCAAAACAAGAATCATTCTCTGAAACAGCTGTCATGATATAATTTTCTTCATAGAGATATTAAAGTTTACAAATGTCCCTTTATCTAGAATCTACCGAATCATTTATATTTCTAGTTTTTGTTACCTTTTTAATGTATTATGATTATTTAATTACATTATTTTTATACAACATAGATTATGATACTTACGCACTGAACAAAACTTTCATTGGTAGCAAAAAACTTGTTTTCATTAACAAAGAAACTACTACGAAACGAGAGCATTCTTTCTTAATTTTATCGACGTGTTTGCATTCCAAATTCGTAGATTTATTATATTTGCATAAAATATCCAAGGCTTTAGTTTCTTCTTTCTAAAAGTAGAAGAATGGAAGGAAAATATAAGCATTCCTGAGATTTTATACTATTCCATATGATGCATAATTATCATTTATTTAAATAATGAATAACTTAACATTAACAACTTACTTTTCCAGTTCCGCATAATTCAATTGCTGTGTGAATTTCTGGCATGATAATTTGCATTAACTCAGAATAAACCTTGTGGATATATCCGAAGGAAATTATTTGTTTGTTGAAGAGAGAACGTTTCTTATATCCCTGCAATTCCAGAGTCTGAAATATATTTTTCACAATTACTTTTAGTGATCCGAAAACAATGCTGCTAATATTTACTTCGTCCAAAAATTCTCCTAGAATTAAGTTACTTACAAATAACTAAAAGCCAAAAACTAATCAAAGGGGAAAACATCTAGAAAAGAATGATAAAAATTTAATTTTCAATGCATCCAAAGATAATCTACAGAATGAAAAAGTCGCTACAAGTAATTCATATCACCTGGCACACAGCTATTCTTTCTTTCGTTTGCAAAGATCCATTCAACAAAGCCATCGCGTTTTGAAGCTCATTAACCAACATCTTTCCAGGCAGTTCGTCAAAAGTTTGGGGTGGTAGGTAGTCCATGCATGCGAATAGATGGGCCATGTTGTTCTTCAAATAATTTACATTTTCTTTGCTCTGAACCAATCCACATTTAACTGCAATCCAGAGGTAAATGTATTGGATAGGTAGAAGAATGGTTGACAGACGTTTCGCCGACAGACGTTACGTCGACAGACATTTCATCGACAAGACGTTTCGTCGACAAGACGTTTCGTCGACAAGACGTTTCGTCGTTTCATCGACAAGTTTTCGTAAAGGAAATATTAACACACTCTAATGTTTCAAAACATGTACTTTGACAGAATAATGTATCACACGATCAAATTATGAAATAGAATAATGGTAAGGAGGAACACTATTCAATATATTTCAATCGTTTTTCTACTTTTAAACTAAACTAAAACTATTCAATAATAAGAAATTATTTTAAAGTAATTTAACAGTTTTGGGAAGAGTTAAGTTTGTGATTATAAAAAATTAAAACAATTTCGTCTCAAAAATTTACATTTAATCTATACTATAATAAGTAATTTCAGTTGGTAAATGTCCACTATTCGACTATTGCGGGTTATCTGTAATTGAGTGGTAATCCTCGATTAAAAGTAAAGATTTTATACAAAAAACTAGCCGTTGAATGTCTATCGATACTTAGGTTATTGTTTTACTAAAACGTAATTCTTTGAATCCAGTAGTTTATTTCAAAATACAAAATGTTCACAGTTATCGAACGATATCCCATCTTCGAATTTGTGATCCTCTAAGAAAAATATGAGCTGATTACATAATATTGCAGAAATAATAAATTATTAGTAATATTCTTAAAGTACTCGAACCGACACATTTACCCAAGCCAATATGGTAAGATACTAAAATGCAGTTGTGACACGAGGCTACTTCTAAACAAAGAATTAAATTTAAGAATGTTCTTTTTGTGTGGATACGGTCATTTAGATTTCAATGATTTCATTATTTGATGCGATATATACATATGTTATATATTTTATAGTTTTGTCTTACATATACAATTTTTCAAATTACTTTAAAATATTTTTTTATTATTGAATAGTTTTGGTTTAGTATTAAAGTAGAAAAACGATTGAAATTTATTAAATAGTTTTCCTCATTACCATTATTCTATTTTATAATTTGATCGTGTGATACCTTATTCTGTTAAAGTACATGTTTTGTAACATTAGAGTGTGTTAATATCTCTTTTACGAAAACTTGTCGACGAAACGTCTGTCGACGAAACGTCTGTCGACGAAACGTCTGTCGACGAAACGTCTGTCGACGAAACGTCTGTCGACGAAACGTCTGTCGACGAAATGTCTGTCGGCGAAACGTCTGTCGGCGAAATGTCTGTCGGCGAAACGTCTGTCGGCGAAACGTCTGTCGGCGAAACGTCTGTCGGCGAAACGTCTGCACGCCAGAAGAATAAGTATGAAGTTCATATTTGAACGAAATGTCATATTAATGATCTTAATAAATATACAAGAGAGTTGAGCATTATGAATATGTTCCCGGCAATTTACAGAATTGCGTAATCTCGACCAGAGTTGTTAAGAGGCTTGGTTCAGTATTTTGTATTGATGCACAATTAGAAACTAATTGACTTTAATTGATGAACATTTTTGATCTGGTGGTTTGGCGCCACAATCAGTGGCGCCATCTTGTAAACAAACCAACTTTGATAAGTTTCTATCTAGATTCTAGCTCAAGTGAGGAGATGGCTTTATTTTTAAAACTACGCCTTCTCGTCTTCCAATTCACAAAATCTTTTCATCATTTTGACGAAAAAACAAAGGTTGATTATTGCATACATAAATTAATATGAAAACAACAAACATACTCACGTACATACTAATGAGTGCAAATGCTTCCGCTAGGTGTCGCCAATTTTATTATTTATTTTTATATGAACATATTAAAAATAAACGAGCATTCAAATATTACAAAATTAAATATTTTGAATCGATTTAAAATCAATTTGGAGATTGTTTAATTTTGACTTTACTATCCCTTTTAATAGATGAATATTAGCTTTTTTGGTGAGAATCAAAATGTGACGCAACAGCAAAAGTATTCCACCCGACCTCTAGATTTCTGCTTGGTATTAACACGTTATATGATAAAATAAAAATTACATTATTTTTATTCATTTCCCATATTTCCTAGACAATTAAAGACAGGATTTTATAGCAGCTCACATTTTTAAAGTATGAATCTACATCCCAACCGGACAAAGCCGCTCAGGCAATTGAAGCGTTTCAGGGAGATTGCGCAATTCAGTAATTTGCACGTCACACATACATTATTTTCCACCAGTTTTAAAAGTAGGGATAAATTATTAAATTAGGCATAGTGTTAACGTCAGATAAGGAATCAAAATTCATTCATGACGTTCGGTCAAAAGGAAATTGAATGAGAGGTTCGACGGAAAAGTGCCAATTCCAAAAGTTCGAATTATGCAAAACTAACCTAAATTTTTCATATTAGATTTTGATCTTGAAAGCTTGATCCATGTATATTTCCCTAATAGATCATAATCCATTTTCATAATTAGACAAGGCGTTATTATATCCAAAAACTTGTTAACATCAAATTTAGCCATGGAGTCAAATGCCAACTCTTCGGTAGCCTTGGAAAGCAACTCTGAATCTATATTATCCTTGAGAAAAAAATATTCATCGAAAGTAAATTTTAGGGAATCATCCTTGCTCTCTACATTACAGGATCTATAGTCAAGTGCATCCTCGGATCTACTTGAATTTCCAGGGATTGAGGCTAATTTTTTCGAAGAAGCTCTGCTCCCTTTCACTCTAACATTCTTGGACACGCTGACACCTTCAGTAGACTCTCCACTCTCAAGAGGCACGCTGCCACCTTCTGACGACTCTCCACTCTCAAGAGGCACGCTGCCACCTTCTGACGACTCTCCACTCCCAAGAGGCACGCTGCCACCTTCTGACGACTCTCCACTCTCAAGAGGCACGCTGCCACCTTCTGACGACTCTCCACTCTCAAGAGGCACGCTGCCACCTTCTGACGACTCTCCACTCTCAAGAGGCACGCTGCCACCTTCTGACGACTCTCCACTCTCAAGAGGCACGCTGCCACCTTCTGACGACTCTCCACTCTCAAGAGCCACGCTGCCACCTTCTGACGACTCTCCACTCTCAAGAGGCACGCTGCCACCTTCTGACGACTCTCCACTCTCAAGAGGCACGCTGCCACCTTCTGACGACTCTCCACTCTCAAGAGGCACGCTGCCACCTTCTGACGACTCTCCACTCTCAAGAGGCACGCTGCCACCTTCTGACGACTCTCCACTCTCAAGAGGCACGCTGCCACCTTCTGACGACTCTCCACTCTCAAGAGGCACGCTGCCACCTTCTGACGACTCTCCACTCTCAAAAGGCACGCTGCCACCTTCTGACGACTCTCCACTCTCAAAAGGCACGCTGCCACCTTCTGACGACTCTCCACTCTCAAAAGGCACGCTGCCACCTTCTGACGACTCTCCACTCTCAAGAGGCACGCTGCCACCTTCTGACGACTCTCCACTCTCAACAGGCACGCTGCCACCTTCTGACAACTCTCCACTCTCAACAGGCACGCTGCCACCTTCTGATAACTCTCCACTCTCAAGAGGCACGCTGCCACCTTCTGACGACTCTCCACTCTCAAGAGGCACGCTGCCACCTTCTGACGACTCTCCACTCTCAAGAGACACGCTGCCACCTTCTGACGACTCTCCACTCTCAAGAGGCACGCTGCCACCTTCTGACGACTCTCCACTCTCAAGAGGCACGCTGCCACCTTCTGACGACTCTCCACTCTCAAGAGGCACGCTGCCACCTTCTGACGACTCTCCACTCTCAAGAGGCACGCTGCCACCTTCTGACGACTCTCCACTCTCAAGAGGCACGCTGCCACCTTCTGACGACTCTCCACTCTCAAGAGGCACGCTGCCACCTTCTGACGACTCTCCACTCTCAACAGGCACGCTGCCACCTTCTGACAACTCTCCACTCTCAAGAGGCACGCTGCCACCTTCTGACGACTCTCCACTCTCAAGAGGCACGCTGCCACCTTCTGACGACTCTCCACTCTCAAGAGGCACGCTGCCACCTTCTGACGACTCTCCACTCTCAAGAGGCACGCTGCCACCTTCTGACGACTCTCCACTCTCAAGAGGCACGCTGCCACCTTCTGACGACTCTCCACTCTCAAGAGGCACGCTGCCTCCTTCTGACGACTCTCCACTCTCAAGAGGCACGCTGCCACCTTCTGACGACTCTCCACTCTCAAGAGGCACGCTGCCACCTTCTGACGACTCTCCACTCTCAAGAGGCACGCTGCCACCTTCTGACGACTCTCCACTCTCAAGAGGCACGCTGCCACCTTCTGACGACTCTCCACTCTCAAGAGGCACGCTGCCACCTTCTGACGACTCTCCACTCTCAAGAGGCACGCTGCCACCTTCTGACGACTCTCCACTCTCAAGAAGCACGCTGCAACCTTCTGACGACTCTCCACTCTCAAGAGGCACGCTGCCACCTTCTGACGACTCTCCACTCTCAAGAGGCACGCTGCCACCTTCTGACGACTCTCCACTCTCAAGAGGCACGCTGCCACCTTCTGACGACTCTCCACTCTCAAGAGACACGCTGCCACCTTCTGACGACTCTCCACTCTCAAGAGACACGCTGCCACCTTCTGACGACTCTCCACTCTCAAGAGGCACGCTGCCACCTTCTGACGACTCTCCACTCTCAAGAGGCACGCTGCCATCATCTGGCGACTGTCCACTCTCAAGAGGCACGCTGCCATCATCTGGCGACTGTCCGCTCTCAAGAGGCACGCTGCCATCATCTGGCGACTGTCCGCTCTCAAGAGGCACGCTGCCATCATCTGGCGACTGTCCGCTCTCAAGAGGCACGCTACCATCATCAGGCGACTGTCCGCTCTCAAGAGGCACGCTACCATCATCAGGCGACTGTCCGCTCTCAAGAGGCACGCTACTATCATCAGGCGACTGTCCGCTCTCAAGAGGCACGCTACCATCATCAGGCGACTGTCCGCTCTCAAGAGGCACGCTACCATCATCAGGCGACTCTCCGCTCTCAAGAGGCACGCTACCATCATCAGGCGACTCGCAACTCTCAAGAGGCACGCTACCATCATCAGGCGACTGTCCGCTCTCAAGAGGCACGCTACCATCATCAGGCGACTCGCCGCCCTCAAGAGGCACGCTACCATCATCAGGCGACTCTCCGCTCTCAAGAGGCACGCTACCATCATCAGGCGACTCTCCGCTCTCAAGAGGCACGCTACCATCATCAGGCGACTCTCCGCTCTCAAGAGGCACGCTACCATCATCAGGCGACTCTCCGCTCTCAAGAGGCACGCTACCATCATCAGGCGACTCTCCGCTCTCAAGAGGCACGCTACCATCATCAGGCGACTCTCCGCTCCCAAGAGGCACGCTACCATCATCAGGCGACTCTCCGGTCACAGGAGGCATGCTACTACTATTCTGAGCATTTGCTAATTCCTTTTTGCTAATTTGTTGTAGGTTGACTTCATTATATTCTGGAGAAACAACAAAAAAAAATTATTAGTGCTTCCATTTTCTTGGGAATGACTATTTATCAGAAAAGAAAAGCGTGCATGTGTTTTAGATTTTATAATGATGAAAAAAAATCTTACCGAAGTCCAGGGATATGGTCGAATCTCTATTTAGATTCCGAATAATCAATTTCTCATATCGATGAAACACATTTCCAAAGTCATCCAGGCAATCACAAGTTTCCTGATGATCAATCTCGTAAAAGTGACTAGAAGCATATACAAGGAAGACCTTAGCCACGTATTCATAGTAACTTATGTAGTTTCCAAGATAAAAAAATTTACTCGCATCTCGATGGATGAAACAAAGTATATTCAAAGCTTGGGTGCTGTATGCATTGCACATCACGTATCTGTATAGAAAGTAAGAAATAGAATATAAAAACAGTTAAATTGTAAACCTGAAAAACTTAATTGATATGAAATTCACGTTACCCATTTCAATTAGAGTATTGCATACCTTCGACTGTAATAGCTGGTGCTTGATAATTTAAGAAACATCAGAAGCAATGTATTCATAAGCAGGTCATCATCAGATTCTGATTTCTCTGAATCATCCAACCAATCTTCCAATGATTTAGCACGGCGTTGATTTTTTCCAAAAACACGACATACAATCGGTTTGCTAATATCTTTGTCAGTTACTTTCAACCGAATTCGGATGAAGCTAACTGTTTGGTCGAGTAAATCTTTTCTGAAGTCATTTAGCACTTTTCTATCTTCATCAGTCAGACATTTTTCTTTGACGTGGTACACTTCAAGAAGTCTGTGCAAGTTTTCATCCAAATATTTCTCGTATTGTTCATGATGCTTCGGAAGAGTGAAAATTTTGTACAAATCTGAGTTAAAGTTTGTAGGCAGACTGAAAATTTAATATAAAGCAATTAATATATTAAGTCTACACTTATCGAAGGCAATTGAGATCAATCACATCTCAATTAAAACTAAAATAAAGAAATTTCAAAAGTTTAGGAAGGGACATCGAAAACTCTAGGTGAGATGTCAACATAGTCCTAAAAAGATTATCAGTGTAAGTTAAAAGGCATTTAATTTGTTTAAGATTATTACTAAAGTTTCAAAAGGGTTCCAGTAGTACCTTAAATGGAATTACTTTCCAGGAATACTTCTTCTACTATTAGCTGCTTTCAAGATGCATTAGATTAGAAGAATATATCTTCATTTACTTATCATTTCCCTATTGTAAGGGGCCTCTTCCACCTTAGTAAAACTCTTGTATCTAATGAAAGAGGACACAAAGGGAGAAACTCCTATCCAATATGGCAATATCTTTGAAACACTACAGTATGTAACCAGCTATTTATTAAGTATTTATAAGTATCAGTATAACTTCTGGATAAGTTGTTTCATTTTTAGGCTATTGAAAACAAGGAGGCCGCGGTCTATGCTACCTTACTTGATAAAAAAATATATTACTATTTTAGAATATTATTAGAAAAACTAACGCTAGTTAGGTCTGTCTATATGAAGTGATTGTTGTAAATCAACTAATCTTCAATAAAAACCACTTCTCCATCAATTTAAGGATGCGTACACACCAAAAGAAAGATACAAGACCTACTCGTGTGAAATCTGACAACACATTGAAGCCGATGCGGTCAACTTGAAGTCTGAACAAAGATTGGCGAGAAGTCAGTCATCTGAGAGGCAAGTTCTACCTTTGACTATCCTGCAATTTTTCTTCCTCTGTTCGGAATCTCTTTCAGTGTGCGCAGTAAATAGTAACACCAAGCTGATATACTATAATAAGGTTGACCAGACACCATTTCTACCAAACGTACGATTTTCATCCGCATTTTAGTAAATATTTAAAATCTCGTCCTGTCACCCAAGGATTATAAAAAGCATGTATATTCAACAAACTTTTACTCTATACTCTATAGCAGTGGTTCTTGAAGTATTTTTCACGCACATCCCTTGCTTTTCTGAGGGACCCCTGAGCATTGTACTTCATTGAAATAGATTGAACAGCTACAATTATTTAGTTACTATGATGAGAGAATATGGCAAATATACTTCATGTATATGCTGCATAATATTAACATTAAGAACCTAACTTATAAGAATCCCAAGCACCCCCTATTAACATTCCAGGCCCAAATGGGGTGCCGGGTACCTCACTTTAAGAACCACTGCTCTATAGTCTATAACAATGTTTTACCCGTTTTCGACGAAAATTTTGTGTATATTATTAGAAAAAAGGAGTAACTTGTTATATCAGACATGCTACTTATTTTTTTCATCTAATTTACTATATAGAGAGATGTATCCATGGCCGGTAAATTCCACTGCGAAAAGTTCTTCCGTGGAAAGTTCCACCGGCATTTAATGCCAGATGAGGAAAACCATTTTGAAAAAAAAAAATATATACCAATAAACAGTTCATAACACTGCTAAATTTAGTTTCTTGAATCTATCAACAGAAATACTAAAGTTCAGATTTTAATATTTGAAACAAAAATAAATTGTTAGGTATAAATATATTGAAAAAGTTAATATGAAGCAGCAACATGAAAAACATGTTTTCAGTGTCTATATCTTTAGAGTCAACTTAAATCAGTGACCTGTTGAATCTAATTTATATTAAGATGTTAAAGAAACTCTGTACATGTTATGTTTTATATATCTTTGTGAGTTTTGAATTTAAGATTTTAATTCGTGTGTCTTTGGCTTCAGGTCGAAGCTAGTTAATGTAACGCAATATACCTACTTAACTCTATTTTCAAAATTTAGTTGAAACGTATTATATTTAAACTTTATTTTTGTAATAATTTCAATAGAGATTATTAAACAGTTTTAGAAAGTTCCATTTTTGGATTTTTTTAAATTAAAATATATCGATAATAATTGAGCATTTTATTTCGGTACGTGTCAAATTTATTTTTTAATTCTACCTTTTATCGTCGCTGATTCAAATTGAAATAAATAATTGGTACATTTAAAAACTTGGGTGATAGAGAATATAGATAAAATAAAATTCAAATTACAAACATAATATCATCCTTAATTTCAGTTTCAACATATATAATATATGTTTAAAGGGGAATCAAGCTGAATCTAAATTGTTGATCACTGGGGCAGAGGAATATTATTGTTGAATTTGTACGATTTAAATTTTATTATAAATTTAATTGATTCATATTAAATGACTGTTTGATCCGTCTATATTTCGTATGTTTGCCTTAGCTTATCTCTCAGGACACGACATAGCATATGCAACTAATTTTTCTTTAAATCAGTTTATATCAAATGTTATACCTTCTGTAAATTAAATCCATTATTATACGGTGGAATCTTCTGTGGTGGAATTATCCGGCGGTGGCATATTCCGTTGTGGAACTTTCCAGCGGTGGCATATTTCTGGTAGAACTTTCCGTGGTGGAATTTTCCTCGGGAGAATGTACCTAGAACTAGATGTGCCATATAGAACCGAATTAGAAAAGATTAGTGATGTCACTGACGTAACTATTTATAGTTGAATAGATCACCTATAGCTGTTTTTAACTCTATGATTTTTAGCTAAATGGTTACTAAATATATTAAAAACCGTATTTGATTAAAATTAATAGAATAATAGGGTCTGGACGAGAATTATGTGATAAAATTAATATCTAATTTACGGAGCATTGTCGTACACTTTGCTCATCTGGTTAACCTTACAATATATGTATATAAACCTTGAGTAACTCTGTGTTCTCCAGTACGATCTTGCTATCGCTTTTGGTGGACTGCCTCTTAGTGTGTGCACTAGATAGTATTAACATGTTACCAAGTTCAATCATTCAATCTTCTTGCTATCTCTCTTTTGGTGTGCGCGCTTTAAACTTCGCTGTTGATGTGCTAAATACGAATTGAATCATTCATTTCCATCCTATTACAATTTCTCAAATAGCTTTCTAAACAAGTTTATCGAGTAATTGGTTAGAGAGTTAACTTGTCCAAAAGTCTTAGTTTTATGTATTTTCGTATTAATATAATCAAATGGAACTACAACTTGAGATATAATAAGTATATTGCAATTTTTTTAAGTAGACGTTTTTCATTATCACTCACTCTGTAAATTTTTACGGCAATTAAGTTCTGTTGAAAATATGAAAAGGTACATTAGACTTAACGTCATTTATATTTCTACTTACCTTTTCGGTATGATTTCTAGGGGTTCTTTAGTCAGGAAACTGCAAGTCATCGTGAAAGTTGAAACCTTTCCGTTTGACGTGGAGACTATCTTCTTTGTATACTATACTTAATGTAACTTTTAAACAACAATCATATGTAACCAAGAGAATAGCCTGTTGAGAAAAAAAAATAATCGAACGATTCAAGGTGATCAACTCAGTTCAAAATAAAATTGTAAAGAAAATTTGAATAGTAGCTTATATGCAACTTTGGAAAATAAATACATTTTTGTAGCTTTTGATGGCGGCATGAACTTTTGAGAAGAATATTTTATATATATATATTCTATTTTTTTCGTAAATTTGAAAAGAATAGAAGTCTATGAGGTTACATTCTAGAACTAAAACAATGACTGGGGCATTCCATGACAAGTGGACCAAAAAATATGAAATTTAACACCGTACACACCCTCAGATTTCTATGAAAGTTGGTACAAAGGGTTCTTGTGCCCAAAAAACTATTTTGAGAATCTCAGTTCTCAAGCTTTTATAGGTCAACAGTTATGACTTTGTGAAATTTTGAAAAAAAGGCAAAATGCCGTGACATTACCATTTATGAACGATCATAACTTTCTTATTATTAGACCTAGAACAACAAGTTTAGTATGTTTTTTGTTCAGAATAAGCTACACAATCCTTCTAGATGTAATTTTTTCTATTATTTTTATTTTTTAAATGAAAAGGGGCACTCACCTTATCTGATCTTGAAGTTAACCCTCAAAGGCCACATCTGACAAAAAAATTATTAGAACAAAAAATGTAGACCGACTACTTTGCTATAGGTTGGAAAGTTAATATTTACTACTATTAATAGGGATTAAGATATATTTGAGCTCAAACAGGTGCGTTGGACAAGAAAATATTGAAGTAAAAAAAAAAAACCATAATTTTGAAAAGTTAAATTGAAGTAGAGTTTCACAAATTACGAATTTGCTAACATTAATAATAACCAATAATAAATTTATTACTATTTACTAATATTTATAACTATTTACTAATATTAAGTAATGTTTACTAATATTAAATTATATTAAATAATATTTACTAATATTAATTAATATTTACTATTATTTAACATAGTTATATTTAACAGTGAATTTAATATTAGTAATTATTAATAAATAAATAAGTCTTAATAATTTTTTTAAAACCTCATGATACTTAAACGTTAGATATCGGCTACTATTCGGTAATCCCATCAAAATACCTACTTGCTTTATCAGCATGAATGATTTGATACAGGTTTATTTTTCACAGAAAAATAATCTTCTAACAGACGTTGTCAAATACATTTACTAATACAAGAGCATGACTGAATATTTGCAGTCTTGACTGTAAATATTTTGATGTGGACAAACTAAGTGTCATTTAAAAAGCCCTGCAAACCAGATGAAAATGGCCTTCAGTTCTAGTACGTAAATGTGATATATAATCTTATCACATTTATGTAATTCAATCAGTCTCAGCATATATAATCCAACGACCACCAATGGTTTTAGTTTATTAAATAATTAAATTTATAAGAAATGTACATTCCTTAAGTTGATGCATCAGTGGTAGCTAAGTACAATACTTTGAGAATTATGGTTTATGGTTACTAAACTGATTGAAAAGATTCATACTCAACAGGAAATCCATATTATCAGAGGTTATATAAACTTAGCGTTGAAGGCTAGGTTTTCCACCCTTCTCCTGATGATGAATAGAAATCTTTCTATTCGAAAGCCTTGAAACCAAAAATATTTTCAACGCTTACGAAAATAAAGTAGTGATTTTTTAAATTTAGTAGGGGGTTTAAAGTCTGCTTCGGAACCAAAGGCCATATTGCTGACGTCAAAAGGAAATCAAATAAAAGGGACTGGAAGAAGCAGTCAGAGAGGAAAGTGGCTCCATGAACAAAGTCACTTACCACCGTCGGTGACAATGCTCATGGATGCAGAAAAGCTACTCCATGAATACAGTCACTTACCAAGGAATGTGATGAAACGGGACACAAGTACCGGTGGCTGCACTCAAGGATGGAAGAGGAAAATGAAGAAGTGATAGTAAATGAAGTCTACGAGCCTACCTAATATAAAAATCTAAGACCTCGTAGTTGAAGAGCATAACCCTAGCGCTATCCTCTAAAACTGCAAGTAGCGTTAAAAAAATGATAAACATGGTAAAAATGAAAAAAGACAATCCATTATCCAAATTACAACAGTTCGGGGCCCAAATAAAGTAGTGAAAGAGTGTCTAAATACTTTAAGCTGGATAATCATCATCAATTTCCATTCCTTTTGAAAGATACCATTGGCAATTTTGAGAGCATTAATTTTAAGAATTTCTAAAATTATAAAGAATAAACCTCCCTATTAAACTGCTGGAAGACAGAGAGTCAACAGTTCAATAAAAATAAAAACGTCACAATGAATAAAATTTCACTCAAATTTGTTGCATCAATTAAAATCATCAATTAAAATCATTTCTTTCTAATGATCAGGAATAAATAAAATAAATTTTCTTTCATTACTAATAACAACAGTGGTCTCTCTCTCTGCAACAGTTATAGAGTTAAAAATACATGATCACTTTTATCAGTCCATTCATATACGAATTCATCTATCAATAATTTTTTTTTTGGCCAATTCTGGTCAAAGATAGCCGTAATGTAGTTCGTTGTATCCGCTAGTTTGTTGTACTGCACACTTCATGATTGTTTAATGACCTGACAGGGGAGTATTGGTGGCGGAATGCCCCCCATTACACATATATCAGTAGAGCCCGGACTTTTAGGACCTATAAAAAGGCATTTTAGGACCTTAAAAAAGACATTTTAGGACCCCAAAAAAGGCAGTTTAGGACCTATAAAAAAGGCATTTTAGGACCTTAAAAAGGCATTTTAGGACCACAAAACAGGGAACTTAGGACCTAAAAAAGGCAGTTTAAGACCTAAAAAAGGCAGTTTAAGACCTAAATAGGCAGTTTAGTACCTATAAAGTAATTTTAGGACCTATAAGTAATTTTAGGACCAATAAATGAATTTTAGGACAAAAAAATGCATTTTAGGACTTACACATACACTTTTAGGATTAATAAATAGGTATTTACAACGAATAAATTAGCATTTTGGAATATAAAATTAACAGTTTTCAGTCAGATAAAAAAATGGTGAAAACAAATAAACAATTCATTCCTTAAAAAAATTCAATGAATCTAGTCTATAGTATATTTATTCAAATTTAACCTGAAAGTATTATAAAAAAATGTTAGGTAAATTGAAATTAACGAAATGTAACTAATTCCAATATTAAATTAGAAATTTGTATTTACAGCAAGCCCTCGTAGTAGACAAACCATATGTTAGAAATTAGATAATTAGACCAATAATTAAGATATTCTGAAACTGTTGTACAGGAAAAACCACTTACAAGACAAAACACAATTTCTGTCACGTGACAGTTTTTCTATTGTAAATATTACAAATATTACTAGGTTCTACATATCTCTTTGAATAGTATATTATATTGATTATTTGCAATTATATTTTTATTATTAATGGCAGAGTCTATGCTAAAAAATTGATGAGAAGAGTTACAGAAAACTAGATACAGTGGTGACTATGCTAATTCTTGAAGTGATGGAATTGTAGTATATTTATATAATAATTCAGACAAATTTTGATTGAATTATAACGTTCTATAAATTTGTCAATATATCCCATCAACTTTACCGACTTACCAAATTATCAAATAATATAAAACGCCCAAAATGAGACTTTTCATCATTTAAGAAATTTATGATATTTTATGACTTTATGACATTTTAAAGACTTTATGACATTTTAAAGACCGTATGACATTTTAAAGACCGTATGACATTTTAAAGACCGTATGACATTTTAAAGACCGTATGACATTTTAAAGACCGTATGACATTTTAAAGACCGTATGACATTTTAAAGACCGTATGACATTTTAAAGACCGTATGACATTTTAAAGACCGTATGACATTTTAAAGACCGTATGACATTTTAAAGACCGTATGACATTTTAAAGACCGTATGACATTTTGAAGACCGTATGACATTTTAAAGACCGTGTAGTAAAGCAAACACAGCAATTGTGTATGCATTACTATCATCACGAACCTATATGATTGTAAGTAAGTGACAGTCAAATCAGTTACCGATTTGCTCTCGTGAGCTACACACCTATTCTCCTGTTCGTAGTTATTTGAGACCTTAACTTGCGAGCGTTCTAGAGGAGATATTATTTGTAATAACATGTGCTTGACCAATGAATATAATCTCTTTAAGTGTTAATTACTTTACCATTATTACCCTTAAATACAGTTAAGCTTGGACCAGAGGCCTGAGGTCGGAACCATAGTGGCAAGGTGGTTCTAGGGCATGGTACCATGAGTATTTAGTAGAAAGAGATTTATAAAGAGAAAGGAATCTGAAAATACCACAAAGTAAGATCCTAATCACTTAAGAGCCCATACACTGAGACGTTATAGTGAAGTAAACTAACTACGTCACATTGGTGGCCGTATGGTGCGTGATTAAGTAATTCGAATTTAATGTGCGGAAATTCAATTACTGAAGTAAAAGATTGAAAGCTTTGTAATTTACCAAAAACTAAGTTAACCATCTGATTGGAGAGTATTTGATTACAGCAAGACCGGGTTTTGCGACCCTATATGAAGGTGCGATCCAATTAAGGTGTTCAGTTTTTGTGATAAAGTATAAAGATAATTCAACTCAAGGTCAAGCAAACGGCATCTCGAAAATTATCGGAAGGATAAGGAGAGTACAGATGGCCTAATTTGAAATCTGAATGAGCAAAGACAATCAACAAGACTGACCAGTCTGAAGAAAAAAAAAATTCTGGAAATTCTGGAAAATTCTGGAAAATTCTGGAAGAAACTGGAAAAACACGGAGGGAGGAAGCGACAGTAATGGGTTAAGCGTTGCACGTTGACGAATGGTGATGGAAAACATTCGATTATAAACAACATGCAAAAAAGCCGTAAATCAACCAGAAATTGAGAGTCTAATTTGTTTAAATACTACATCTGAAAAGTATTTATTCAAACTGTAACATTCAGTGATCATTCAACATTCAGTGAAAAGTTAACAGTCAGTAAACATTCAGTGATCATTCAACATTCAGTGATCATTCAACATTCAGTGAAAAGTTAACAGTCAGTAAACATTCAGTGATCATTCAACATTCAGTGATCATTCAACATTCAGTGATCATTCAACATTCAGTGAAGTTTTAACATTCAGTGAACATTCAGTTAACATACAGTGCATAAAATACAGTGCACAGCGCTCAGTGAACATTCAGTTAACATCATAACAGTTAACATCAGAGCAAAAATCAACGACAAAACCTGATAAGCGGGACCCACTGTACATGGAACCGGAAGTTGAGTATAACATATCACTATATGTCATCTTATCATTCAGTCTCATTTCTGAAGCGATCGGAGTAAGATCTATGTGTTAGGCCTTAGTCAGTGGTGAAATAAGCTGTTCTGTTTAGTCTAGAATTGTGTTGATGAATAAGCAGAAGGTAATTAATCATTACTGCAGCAATTATAATTATAAGATGTATGAGTGCATGCATTTCTTTTAGCTTTGCTGTGTGTCGTTATTAATTAACAAACATTGCTCTATATTTAATTATATTTCATTTATTATTTATTATTTGAATGATTATTTTTTAATGTTTGATGGATTAATTTTTTAATTGGATAGTCTATTATTTTTTCTTCTTCTTTTTTCATAATAAGTGATTACACGTGAATTACACTTGATTAAGTACACAATAACACTTCATTAGGATAGGAAACACATGCCAACCTCAGAAGACGAAGCGATTAACGCTGAGGCTGTAGAACTTAGATCTGGAAGACGAACTAAACCCAGAGTACAGAAAACTAAACAACCCAAAACACCCAAATCACCCCCCAAATCACCCCCCAAGTCACCACCCAAAACATCCCCCAAAACATCCCCCAAAACAACCCAAAAAAAAACCCCCAAAAAAAACCCCAAAATGTCGGTCGAATTAACACAAGCTCAACTCCAGGAGATAATTAAAAGTCGGAGTACGACGATCATAAATTCGGATTCATTGCCGATATTCAGGGGAAGAAGAAGGCCAGAGGATCCAGCTTTCGAGGAGAAGAACACGTTTCGTCAGCACCTCAGCCTATTAAATAATCATATATCCAGCTTAGGGGATAAAGATGATGCAGAAAAGAAGAAAATCCTTTTCAGGAGCGCTGATTGCAAGCTAGGAGATTTTCAAATTACTGTTAATAACGTTGTTAACGGTAAAACATTTAAGGATAGCACATACCAAGAAATATGCACGGTACTAGAAGACATATATGTGCAGAAAGACAGCAAGGATATCTACAGTGTATGTCATGAATTATACACAAATAAATTGAAGGACGAGACTACAGCTGCCAGTGACATCTTAAGTACATTAGAAAAGATAGGAGAAGTCACGGATTTTATTTTAAATGACGACACAATGAACGCCCAATTTCCAGTAAGGACAGCAACTGAAAGTGATGAATCATTCACACGCAAATTAAAAAATCACGCAAAAGATCTCATGAATACATCAATGTATTTAACAATATTGGGTCCACAGATCAACCCCAGTATCATCAAAGGAGTCGTTGAAGGTCCTTTTAAGACAACAGCTAATTTACTGTCTGCTACAACGAAGAAAATAAGATCTTTGCCACATGATAAAAAAATTCTAATACCAAAAAAGAATTTCAATGACACAGAAACTTTTTTGATAGAAAAACCCGAGGGTGAGAATCAAGGCAATTTTCACGAGGATATGCTAGAAGATACAGAAGCATATTACACTTATGACATAAGAAACAGAGGAACAGCAGGTAGAATTGCACGCAGAAGTAGGTATAAACATAATCCCACAGGCAGAGCATACGTACACAACACGAACATCCCCCACCCTACCCCTACCCCTCACAGCAGTAGCGGTACAATTAAGTGCTACAGGTGCAACAAAATAGGACATATAGGTAGAGAATGTCGGGCTCAACAGGCCAAGGATTTTCGCAAAAACATGTAAATACAAACAGAAGTAAAAAACAAAATAGGTCTCACGGGAAAACGGTCGGTAGCTCCGTGTACGAAAGTGAATTGAACATGAATAAATTAGATCCAGTGCACGTTAAATTCAATAGCCAAGGTAAATCGTCACTCAACACAAGTTGTGAATGTAAAAATAAGTTCGATTTATTAAAAGAAGAAGAGTTAAGCGTTGAGGATAAAAAAACGAGCGAAACATATATAACAGTCCAATTAGTAAAAAATAAAGATGAATTAAGCGGATTGATGGACTGTCATTATACGATAAAAGGGACTTCTAAGCCAACGATAATTTTACATAGTAAAGAATTCGATTGGGAAGCTTTAATAGATTCAGGGAGCGAGAGAACGATTTTAAACAGTCGTAATTTTAATTACAAGGCGAGTCACGAGGACATAATAAAATCAAACGTAACTATTAAAGGCATAAACGGACGTTCCGAAGTAAAAGGTGAAGTAAAATTTGAACTAATGTCGAAATCCCACAAGAAAACAGTAAACGCTTTACTAATCAACAACAACAGCTTACCATATGATGTAATATTAGGAAGGGACGTGTTAACGAACGCGCAAATTGATTTTGATAAGAAAATATTAAAATTAGGTGAAGAAAAAATTCCGTTTATGGAAAAACGTAGAATAGCTACTAAAGAACTATTAAGCACAGATTGCTTAATATCTGAGCTGGTCCTTACTTCAAATAGGTCAAAACGAAGAACGTTGATAAGACAAATAAACGAACGAACAAACAGCCGTAGTAGTATTGCGAAAGTAAGGGTTAAACCTCAACAAAAAGGGCAAACGGAGGTTATGAAATCCGAGGTAAACACGAAGACAAGGAATAAAAAACGCGAGAAGAACGGAAATGTTCATATAAATAGCCAAGTCGTTGAGGCAAACAGCGTACAAATATTGTATGGGTTTGTCAAAAACAACGAAGCAGGAAGTTATATAATAGCTAAAAGAAGTTTCAATAGCGGTTTAGTGATAGCCGAAACACTAATAAAAATCGAAGACACAAAAAAAGAGGGAGATCAAGTGTCAATATGCCCAGTTTTCGTAATGAATCCGACGGATAGTGATATCATATTACGGGACAATATGATAGTTGGTAAACTCCAGACGTACGAAGAGGAAGTCGAAGTAAATATAGCGACTATATCGGAGTGTTTAAATAATAGGACTCATAAATCTAGGTTAGGAAACGTGTTGAGTGACGAAAAACCAAAGCCATTTGAACGAAACGTTACCCCTGAACTAATTTATGAAAAGTCAAAGGTACATGCAGTTGGAACTAATGGAGAGCCATTAGTTACAACGCATGGCAACCGAGATATGAAGTGTAAAATATCACGTGACGGAAGCGCTGATAGAAGCCGTGACAGCACATTAAGTGCTGATGTAGAAAACAATTCTCAGACAGTGCCATCAGCACCAAGAAGGTTAGTTAATGCTGACATATCATGTGGAATGTCAGAGTATGAAGACAAAATGACGCAGTTACTAAATGACTTTAGAGACGTAATCACGATTAAGGACGAAAAAATCGGGACTACTAGTATATGTAAACACACAATAATATTGAAAGATCCTAATATAGTGATAAACAAAATGCCGTACCGCATACCACATAAATTTCAAGAACAACTTGAAGAAGTCAACAGGTCAATGTTAAAGGAAGGCACTATAGAACCTTCAATGTCCGAGTACAACTTCCCCGTTATCGTTGTTCATAAAAAGAATGGGGAAATACGACCCGTAATAGATTTCAGATCATTAAATAAGTGTGTCCATATACAAGGATTTCCGTTACCTAGGGTTGACGATATGCTTGGATCTTTAGGTGGATCAAAGATATTTTCTAGTTTAGATCTGAGGAGTGCATTTCACCAGGTGGAACTCTCCGAGGAGTCTAAAAAGCTTACAGCATTTGCGGTAAATGGAAAAAAGTACCATTTCCGCAAATTACCCTTCGGGTATGTCAATAGTCCAAAAGTATTTCAAGCAATTATGACAAAAGCGTTAAGTAATGTATTAGGGAAACTCTGTTTCGTATTTATTGATGACATCCTAATTTTTAGTCGATCTTATGAACAACATTTAAATGATATTGGCCAAGTGCTAATGAATTTACGTGACGCTCATTTGAGATTAAAATTAGAGAAGTGTGAATTCTTTAAACACGAAATTAATTTTCTTGGACATCGAGTCACTACTGAGGGCATCCGATGTATCCAAAACGAAAGACTTAGAGAAGCATCTAGACCAACAGATGTAAAACAACTTCAGCGATTTTTAGGGCTTGCGAATTATTTTCGTAAGTTCGTACCTAAATTTAGTCAGAAAGCCGACCCATTATATAGACTATTAAGGAAGGACACTAAATTTGACTGGACTGACGAATGTGAGACTAGTTTCATTAATCTCAAAAATATTTTGACATCAGATACGGTTTTAGCACATCCAAATTATTCCAGACCATTCTATTTATTTACTGACAGCTCAAATACCGGAGTTGGCGCAGCATTGCTACAACCAGATTCGACCAAAAGCAAAACATTAAGACCCATAGCATATTTCAGTAAATCATTAAATTCTACTCAAAAAAGGTACTCCACGACTAAACTAGAGTTTCTTGCAATACATCTAGCTTTAAAGGAATTTCAATATCTATGTCTAGGATATCCTATTACCATTTTAACTGATCACAAACCTTTATGTGCATTTTTTGGTAATAAACTTCCTTTAGACACGGCATTAGCCAGGTGGGCAATAGAGGCGAGCACATATGATTGTACCATCAAATATTTTGAAGGTAAGAGAAATGTGGTAGCCGATACCCTTAGTAGATTAACTCCTTTAACGGAAGAAACAATAGATGATTGTGAACTTTTAACACCATCTAATGAAAGTTGTAATTCAATTGAAAATTATATAGCAACCACAAGATCGAGGGCTAAGCTAAACGTACCACAAATTATTAACGACAATGACAATGACTCAGAAACAGACTCAGAAAACGAACAAGAATCAGATACATCTAAATTGTATAAAATCAACAAAGAAAAACCATTTCTAAACTACATACCTAAACAGGAAGACATAACATGGACTTTAAACAGACTAAAGACTGCACAGTCAAACGACTTTGCTTGTAAGGAAATAATGGATATATTACAGAAAAAACAATTAGGAACATCTAGGAACATAGCTGAATTTTTCATATTAGACGGAATATTATATCGACATCGGAAAATAGATACTCGGGCAGCCAGTATTGTTAATTATGTTATACCAAATGAAATGATCAATTTAGTAATTAATTCAATACATTTTAACACCCATTGTGGTTTAGCTCATACGCTATTTCAATTTCGACTAAAATATTATCATTTTCAAGAAAGATCGGTCATAGAATCTTTTATTAAAAGATGTGACGTTTGCAAAATCCTTAAAGGAAGCCTAGATACACCAATTAAATTAATGTCTGCCCCAGTAGCTAATACACCATTTGAAACAGTTTCATTTGATTTTATTGGACCTTTTATAACAACTGACACGAACAACAAATATATTTTATCAATAACATGTATGTTGACAAGATATAACGAATTACACGCAGTAGCTGACAAATCAACTAACACAGTAATTGATTGTCTAAGTAAAACATTTAGTCGTTGTGGATATCCCAAAACGTTAATGTCGGATTGTGCGAAAGAATTCAAGTCTAACGCAATTAGAACTTTCAGTGAAATACAGCAGATATACAAATGTGAGGTATTACCATACTCAGCATATTCCAATGGAATTTGTGAACGTAATAACCAGAAAATTAACAAATTATTAAGATTCTATGTAGCCACAGTAGATCACAATAATTGGGACATGTTTCTCGATATTGTCCAAAACACAATTAACAACCAGGTCAATTTGACCTTGAAAGATACACCCTCATACGCTCTTTATGCGAGGGACACATCTCCAAATATTCAAGCAGAAAATTTGGATAGCATTTACAATTTAGATACATCAGAATCAATAGTCAAAATCAAGGCCAGGCAAGCTCTATTTATTCAAGATCAGATAAGAGCTAACATAATTAATCAATCAAACAAACGCATAATTTACCACAATAAGACACGAAAAGACAAAATTATACAGATAGGTGATCGAGTATTAATTAGAAATCATCAAAAAACACATAAATTACAATTAAATTGGATAGGACCAGGTACAGTATTACAAGTGAAAAAAAACAAAGCTATAATTAAATTAGGACATCAAACGATAACGAGCAATATAAATTATCTAACTAAGTTGGAAAATTTCACAACAAATTAATTAAATAATTTCATTAACATCATTAAACAGGAAATCAAATTATGAGAAATTTGAATATAAACATTATATAGAAAGTCCACAAAAGGAACACATAACACGAAGTAACATGAGTAACATGTTACATTTACACGAACACGTGACATATAACACAGTTACATGCAAAGAGTCAGAGAAATGTTTACATTTTTTTTTGCTTACGCGAGACAAACAAACAGAGCATACAATTCATTGTTCAAACTACAATATTTCCTTTGCTCAGTAAGAGAATTATTGTATGAATTTAATTGTATGAATTTTAATTGTAATATTTGTATGTATTTAGTTTAAGTTGATGGGATGAATTATGAATTTTATTAATATAAAATTTCATATAATAATTTTAATAGGATTAATTTTTTTTGCTGTATGCATGTTAATTTTAAATTTTGTGTTTAAATGTTGGGTAACGAATAAGATGAATTATATTCTGTAAAATTGTTTGAAATAGATTAGGCAAGTTATTACGTTTATAAAATGAAAAAGTTGTTACATTTTGAACTGAGACATATTAGGTAGGAGTAACTTAGATTATTTTGAGAATAAATAAAAATATTGTTGAAGCAAAATTAAGATTGTATAGGTAAGATTAAAAATTTAAGAACATTTGGTGAATGCACATTAGTCTTACATATTTCTAGAACGAATTAAAACTCAAATTTTTCAATTTTCTAATAATATGTTTATTACCGGTTCGAGAAATTTCAAGAGATCCAATATACATGTTTCCACTAACAGCGTGAGCGTCTGAACATTGTTCAATATAGAGTAACAATGGGTAGACAAACCAGCTGGCAGTTTTGGAAAAATGTGAATTGTAACTTTGAAATTTTCGGAAGGGGGGAGCGATGTAGTAAAGCAAACACAGCAATTGTGTATGCATTACTATCATCACGAACCTATATGATTGTAAGTAAGTGACAGTCAAATCAGTTACCGATTTGCTCTCGTGAGCTACACACCTATTCTCCTGTTCGTAGTTATTTGAGACCTTAACTTGCGAGCGTTCTAGAGGAGATATTATTTGTAATAACATGTGCTTGACCAATGAATATAATCTCTTTAAGTGTTAATTACTTTACCATTATTACCCTTAAATACAGTTAAGCTTGGACCAGAGGCCTGAGGTCGGAACCATAGTGGCAAGGTGGTTCTAGGGCATGGTACCATGAGTATTTAGTAGAAAGAGATTTATAAAGAGAAAGGAATCTGAAAATACCACAAAGTAAGATCCTAATCACTTAAGAGCCCATACACTGAGACGTTATAGTGAAGTAAACTAACTACGTCACAACCGTATGACATTTTAAAGACCGTATGACATTTTAAAGACCGTATGACATTTTAAAGACCGTATGACATTTTAAAGACCGTATGACATTTTAAAGACCCTATGACATTTTAAAGACCCTATGACATTTTAAAGACCCTATGACATTTTAAAGACCCTATGACATTTTAAAGACCCTATGACATTTTAAAGACCCTATGACATTTTAAAGACCCTATGACATTTTAAAGACCCTATGACATTTTAAAGACCGTATCACATTTTAAAGACCGTATGACATTTTAAAGACCGTATGACATTTTAAAGACCGTATGACATTTTAAAGACCGTATGACATTTTAAAGACCGTATGACATTTTAAAGACCGTATGACATTTTAAAGACCGTATGACATTTTAAAGACCGTATGACATTTTAAAGACCGTATGGCATTTTAAGAACCGTATGGCATTTTAAGAACCGTATGGCATTTTAAGAACCGTATGGCATTTTAAGAACCGTATGGCATTTTAAGAACCGTATGGCATTTTAAGGACCGTATGGCATTTTAAGGACCGTATGGCATTTTAAGGACCGTATGGCATTTTAAGGACCGTATGGCATTTTAAAGACCGTATGGCATTTTAAAGACCGTATGGCATTTTAAAGACCGTATGGCATTTTAAAGACCGTATGGCATTTTAAAGACCGTATGGCATTTTAAAGACCGTATGACATTTTAAAGACCGTATGACATTTTAAAGACCGTATGACATTTTAAGACCGTATGACATTTTAAGGCCAGTATGACATTTTAAGGCCAGTATGACATTTTAAGGCCAGTATGACATTTTAAAGACCGTATGACATTTTAAAGACCGTATGACATTTTAAAGACCGTATGACATTTTAAAGACCGTATGACATTTTAAAGGCCGTATGACATTTTAAAGACCGTATGACATTTTAAAGACCGTATGACATTTTAAAGACCGTATGACATTTTAAAGACCGTATGACATTTTAAAGACCGTATGACATTTTAAAGACCGTATGACATTTTAAAGACCGTATGACATTTTAAAGACCGTATGACATTTTAAAGACCGTATGACATTTTAAAGACCGTATGACATTTTAAAGACCGTATGACATTTTAAAGACCGTATGACATTTTAAAGACCGTATGACATTTTAAAGACCGTATGACATTTTAAAGACCGTATGACATTTTAAAGACCGTATGACATTTTAAGGACCGCATGGCATTCTAGGACCGCATGGCATTCTAGGACCGCATGGCATTCTAGGACCGCATGGCATTCTAGGACCGCATGGCATTCTAGGACTGCATGGCATTCTAGGACTGCATGGCATTCTAGGACTGCATGGCATTCTAGGACTGCATGGCATTCTAGGACTGCATGGCATTCTAGGACTGCATGGCATTCTAGGACTGCATGGCATTCTAGGACTGCATGGCATTCTAGGACTGCATGGCATTCTAGGACTGCATGGCATTCTAGGACTGCATGGCATTCTAGGACTGCATGGCATTCTAGGACTGCATGGCATTCTAGGACTGCATGGCATTCTAGGACTGCATGGCATTCTAGGACTGCATGGCATTCTAGGACTGCATGGCATTCTAGGACTGCATGGCATTCTAGGACTGCATGGCATTCTAGGACTGCATGGCATTCTAGGACTGCATGGCATTCTAGGACTGTATGGCATTCTAGGACTGTATGGCATTCTAGGACTGTATGGCATTCTAGGACTGCATGGCATTCTAAGACTGCATGGCATTCTAAGACTGCATGGCATTCTAAGACTGCATGGCATTCTAAGACTGTATGGCATTCTAAGACTGTATGGCATTTAAGACTGTATGGCATTCTAAGACTGTATGGCATTCTAAGACTGTATGGCATTCTAAGACTGTATGGCATTCTAAGACTGTATGGCATTCTAAGACTGCATGGCATTCTAGGACTGCATGGCATTCTAGGACTGTATGGCATTCTAGGACTGTATGGCATTCTAGGACTGTATGGCATTCTAAGACTGTATGGCATTCTAAGACTGTATGGCATTCTAAGACTGTATGGCATTCTAAGACTGTATGGCATTCTAAGACTGTATGGCATTCTAAGACTGCATGGCATTCTAAGACTGCATGGTATTCTAGGACTGCATGGCATTCTAGGACTGCATGGCATTCTAGGACTGCATGGCATTCTAGGACTGCATGGCATTCTAGGACTGCATGGCATTCTAGGACTGCATGGCATTCTAGGACTGCATGGCATTCTAGGACTGCATGGCATTCTAGGACTGCATGGCATTCTAGGACTGGCATTTTTAGGACTGCATGGCATTTTATGACTGCATGGCATTTTAGGACTGCATGGCATTTTATGACTGCATGGCATTTTAGGACTGCATGGCATTTTAGGACTGCATGGCATTTTAGGACTGCATGGCATTTTATGACTGCATGGCATTTTATGACTGTATGGCATTTTATGACTGTATGGCATTTTAGGACTGCATGGCATTCTAGGACTGCATGGCATTCTAGGACTGCATGGCATTTTATGACTGCATGGCATTTTAGGACTGCATGGCATTCTAGGACTGCATGGCATTCTAGGACTGTATGGCATTCTAGGACTGTATGGCATTCTAGGACTGCATGGCATTTTAGGACTGCATGGCATTTTAGGACTGCATGGCATTTTAGGACTGCATGGCATTTTAGGACTGTTTGGCATTTTAGGACTGTTTGGCATTTTAGGACTGTTTGGCATTTTAGGACTGTATGGCATTTTAGGACTGTATGGCATTTTAGGACTGTATAGCATTTTAGGACTGTATAGCATTTTAGGACTGTATAGCATTTTAGGACTGTATAGCATTTTAGGACTGTATAGCATTTTAGGACTGTATAGCATTTTAGGACTGTATGGCATTTTAGGACTGTATGGCATTTCAAGACTGCAAGGCATTTCAAGACTGCATGGCATTTCAAGACTGCATGGCATTTCAAGACTGCATGGCATTTCAAGACTGCATGGCATTTCAAGACTGCATGGCATTTCAAGACTGCATGGCATTTCAAGACTGCATGGCATTTCAAGACTGTATGGCATTTCAAGACTGTATGGCATTTCAAGACTGTATGGCATTTCAAGAATGTGTGGCATTTCAAGACTGTATGGCATTTCAAGACTGTATGGCATTTCAAGAATGTATGGCATTTCAAGAATGTATGGCATTTCAAGACTGCATGGCATTCTAGGACTGCATGGCATTCTAGGACTGCATGGCATTTTAGGACTGCATGGCATTCTAGGACTGCATGGCATTCTAGGACTGCATGGCATTCTAGGACTGCATGGCATTCTAGGACTGCATGGCATTCTAGGACTGCATGGCATTCTAGGACTGCATGGCATTCTAGGACTGCATGGCATTCTAGGACTGCATGGCATTCTAGGACTGCATGGCATTCTAGGACTGCATGGCATTCTAGGACTGCATGGCATTCTAGGACTGCATGGCATTCTAGGACTGCATGGCATTCTAGGACTGCATGGCATTCTAGGACTGCATGGCATTCTAGGACTGCATGGCATTCTAGGACTGCATGGCATTCTAGGACTGCATGGCATTCTAGGACTGCATGGCATTCTAGGACTGCATGGCATTCTAGGACTGCATGGCATTCTAGGACTGCATGGCATTCTAGGACTGCATGGCATTCTAGGACTGCATGGCATTCTAGGACTGCATGGCATTCTAGGACTGCATGGCATTCTAGGACTGCATGGCATTCTAGGACTGCATGGCATTCTAGGACTGCATGGCATTCTAGGACTGCATGGCATTCTAGGACTGCATGGCATTCTAGGACTGCATGGCATTCTAGGACTGCATGGCATTCTAGGACTGCATGGCATTCTAGGACTGCATGGCATTCTAGGACTGCATGGCATTCTAGAACTGCATGGCATTCTAGGACTGCATGGCATTCTAGGACTGCATGGCATTCTAGGACTGCATGGCATTCTAGGACTGCATGGCATTTTAGGAATGCATGGCATTCTAGGACTGCATGGCATTCTAGGACTGCATGGCATTCTAGGACTGTATGGCATTCTAGGACTGCATGGCATTCTAAGACTGCATGGCATTCTAAGACTGCATGGCATTCTAGGACTGCATGGCATTCTAGGACTGCATGGCATTCTAGGACTGTATGGCATTCTAGGACTGTATGGCATTCTAGGACTGTATGGCATTCTAGGACTGTATGGCATTCTAGGACTGTATGGCATTCTAGGACTGTATGGCATTCTAGGACTGTATGGCATTCTAGGACTGCATGGCATTCTAGGACTGCATGGCATTCTAGGACTGCATGGCATTCTAGGACTGTATGGCATTCTAGGACTGTATGGCATTCTAGGACTGTATGGCATTCTAGGACTGTATGGCATTCTAGGACTGTATGGCATTCTAGGACTGCATGGCATTCTAGGACTGCATGGCATTCTAGGACTGTATGGCATTCTAGGATTGTATGGCATTCTAGGATTGTATGGCATTCTAGGACTGTATGGCATTTTTAGGACTGTATGGCATTTTTAGGACTGTATGGCATTTTATGACTGTATGGCATTTTATGACTGTATGGCATTTTATGACTGTATGGCATTTTATGACTGCATGGCATTTTATGACTGCATGGCATTTTATGACTGCATGACATTTTAGGACTGCATGGCATTTTAGGACTGCATGGCATTTTAGGACTGCATGGCATTTTAGGACTGTATGGCATTTTAGGACTGTATGGCATTTTAGGACTGTATGGCATTTTAGGACTGTATGGCATTTTAGGACTGTATGGCATTTTAGGACTGTATGGCATTCTAGGACTGTATGGCATTCTAGGACTGTATGTTATTCTAGGACTGTATGGCATTCTAGGACTGTATGGCATTCTAGGACTGTATGGCATTCTAGGACTGTATGGCATTCTAGGACTGTATGGCATTCTAGGACTGTATGGCATTCTAGGACTGTATGGCATTCTAGGACTGTATGGCATTCTAGGACTGTATGGTATTCTAGGACTGTATGGCATTTTTAGACTGCATGGCATTTTATGACTGCTTGGCATTTTATGACTGCTTGGCATTTTATGACTGCATGACATTTTAGGACTGCATGGCATTTTAGGACTGCATGGCATTTTAGGACTGCATGGCATTTTAGGACTGCATGGCATTTTAGGACTGCATGGCATTTTAGGACTGCATGGCATTTTAGGACTGCATGGCATTTTAGGACTGTATGGCATTTTAGGACTGTATGGCATTTTAGGACTGTATGGCATTTTAGGACTGTATGGCATTTTAGGATTGTATGGCAATTTAGGACTGTATGGCATTTTAGGACTGTATGGCATTTTAGGACTGTATGGCATTTTAGGACTGTATGGCATTTTAGGACTGTATGGCATTTTAGGACTGTATGGCATTTTAGGACTGTATAGCATTTTAGGACTGTATGGCATTTTAGGACTGTATGGCATTTTAGGACTGTATGGCATTTTAGGACTGTATGGCATTTTAGGACTGTATGGCATTTTAGGACTGTATGGCATTTTAGGACTGTATGGCATTTTAGGACTGTATGGCATTTTAGGACTGTATGGCATTTTAGGACTGTATGGCATTTTAGGACTGTATGGCATTTTAGGACTGTATGGCATTTTAGGACTGTATGGCATTTTAGGACTGTATGGCATTTTAGGACTGTATGGCATTTTAGGACTGTATGGCATTTTAGGACTGTATGGCATTTTAGGACTGTATGGCATTTTAGGACTGTATGGCATTTTAGGACTGTATGGCATTTTAGGACTGTATGGCATTTTAGGACTGTATGGCATTTTAGGACTGTATGGCATTTTAGGACTGTATGGCATTTTAGGACTGTATGGCATTTTAGGACTGTATGGCATTTTAAGACTGTATGGCATTTTAAGACTGTATGGCATTTGTCCGAGCTCTATATATCAGCATTGAAGTAATTAATTGAAAATATCACGGAAACTGGAAATATATCCCAAATATGTATTTCGGGGGGCATGCCGCCCCTCGCCTGGTCATTAATCAGTCATGAAGTGTGTCGTACAACAAACTAGCGGATACAACAAACTTCATTACTGTTTCTTGTTAAAAATCTATTGTTTAAGTTATTTCAATGAAAACACCAGTTTTTTAAAAGTTCTCAATCCTTCAGTAATACATAGGAAATAAATAACTTTAAACCCTCATATCTCAAAAAGTATCAGTTTCTACAAAAAACGGTTTTAATTTTCAGATTCTATTGATAAAAATACATAATGCGAAAGGTAGACTATCATATATAATCCATCGACCACCAATGGTTCAATTAAATAAACAATTAAATAAATTAATAACAAATGCATCAGTGGTAGCTAAGTACAATACTTTGAGAATTATGGTTTATGCTAACGAACTATATATATGTGATAACGAGTTATTAATTTAAGCTGGATAATCACCAATTTCCATTCTTTTTGAAAGTCACTTTAGGCAATTTCGAGAGCATCAATTTTAAAAACATTCTAAAATTATAAAGAATAAACCTCCCTATTAAAATCTTGGAATGCTGGGAGTCAACACTCCTATAAAAATAAAAACCTCACAATGAATTGAAATTTGCTCAAATTTGTTGCATAAATTAAAAAATAAAATAAATAATAATTTCTTTCTAATGATCAGGAAGAGATAATATAGTCATAGATCCAAAAATTTGAAAGAACCAAGAAAGGTCATTTCTTTTCTGTAAATGGAAATAAATTCTCTTTTCATTACTAACGACAACAGCTCTCTTGCTCTCTCAGTAACAATTCTGTTGTTAGAAATACATTGTCAGTTCATTCATTTACGAAATCATCTGTCAATAGAAAGTAAATTAAATAGTACGTAGACCAGCAACTTTCAGTTCTTAATTTTGCCTATATAGAATTCATGACTTAAGAAAACTGCGTGATTCACAAGTAGAACCTTTAGATCTAAACTTCTTAAGTTAGAAGTGTTTTCCAACTCTACAGAATTTCAAATATCTACGAAATTATTTTTTATATTTACCGAATAATTAGAGGCAATTAGAAAAGTTTATTCCATAAAACCAACTGCAGTTCTTCACTGTTCCAATTAATAATGATTATTTTGTTAATATAGGTAAGAACATTGCTGATTCTCTTCCGTCCTCTGACGTTTCTCTTTATAGAAGCCCTCTTTCGGGAAATTTCTTGAATTCAATGTATTTCAATCCTGTTTATGATGACGAAATAAATAGAATTGTTATGTCTCTCAAAAATAAGTCATCACCAATTGATTTATTTCCATGTAAAGTATTAAAGAGAATTTCTCCTGTGATTTCTCCTCTGTTATTTTCGTTGATAAACAGGTCTCTTTTAAGCGGTATATTTCCTGACTGCCTCAAGATTGCTCGAGTAGTTCCTGTTTACAAGAGTGGTGATAGCTCAAAGTTGGGTAATTTCAGACCTATTTCAATTCTTCCATTAATTAGTAAAGTTTTTGAAAAAGTTGTTTAAGACCGTTTGTATGATTATTTGTGTAGGTATGATATTCTTTCTAAGCAGCTGTTTGGTTTTCAGAAGGGAAAACGAACAACTGATGCTATCCTTGATTTCCTTAGATATGTCTATAGAGAGCTAGATTCAAATAAATTAGTTTTATCAGTCTTTCTGGACTTTAGAAAGGCTTTTGATTGTGTAGATCATGTTGTACTACTGGGTAAATTATCACATTATGGAATCAGGGGCGTTTGCTTGCAGTGGTTCGAGTCTTATCTGGCAGAAAGGAAACAGTATGTTTCTATAGATGGGTTTGCTTCTTCTGTCAGGACTGTTAATCACGGAGTACCACAAGGTTCCATTCTTGGTCCCCTCCTTTTCTTAACATTCATAAGCGATATTGTCTCGTCCTCTGATTTCTTCAGGTACACCCTGTATGCTGATGATAGCACACTATCCTGTTCTTTCGACAGGGAAGATGTAAATAGTGTTTCTCTCTACATCAATGAAGCTTTAAGCGACGTTAAGCGATGGCTAGTCGCAAATAAGCTAGCTGTAAATGTGGAAAAAACAAGATACGTCACATTCTCATATAGAGGAACAGTTGACATTACCAATATCCGTATCGGTAGTGAATATGTACAGAGAGCAGAGGCAGTGAAATTCCTCGGTATCATTATTGATGAAAATGTGACTTTTTCTCGGCATGCTGCTTCTGTATCCACAAAAGTTTCAAGAACAGTTGGAGTTATTTTCAAACTAAATAATATCTTGCCTTCTCGTATACTGAAGCAACTCTATGTTTCTCTGATTCAGCCTTATTTCTCATATGCAATAGAGGCCTATTATAGCACAAATGTTTGTCACATTAATCAGTTGAATTTAGTTCAGAAGAAGGCGATAAGAGCAATTTACTGTCTTGATTATCGAGCTCATACTTACCAATATTTTTTTAATGCAAAAATACTAAACCTTGATAATTTATATTTTTACCAGATTTGTACTCATCTATTTAAAACTTTCTACCATAACAGTGATCCAAATCTTTTATCTTCTATAAATAGACACAGTGAAATTCACAGTTACCAAACTAGGAATAATAATAATATAGTATTGCCAAATTTCAACAAAATCAAATCTAGATTTTCCATTGAGTATATAGGCGTGAAATTTTGGAACAGTTTACCTCATGAAATTAAAACTATACAAACCATTTAATATAAAATAAAATATTTTTTAGGGTGTTACTGTATATATAGTCACGCAGTGTATTAGTTTTTGTGTACTAGCTAGCATGTTCTTTTTTTTTTACTTTTTTATGTAGGTTGCCCCAGAAGTTTTTAAAACTTAATTGGGCTCAGAGCTTATTTATTTTTTCATTTGTGTTTGCATAAAATTTATTGTAATTTTGTAGCTTTGAATAAATAATTTGAATTTGAATAACGTTCATAATGGATATGCAGATTCAATGGCTTTAAATTTTCGAATAAATGAAGGCCTCCACGTTTTTAGGAATGATCAAACGTAACCAAAAAATAATCTTCTCAATGACCAATCTATAGACAAGAATTTTGAATTTCTAAATTAAGAAATCATTTGAAATAGAGATTTTATTAACTATGTGTACCGAATTTCCAATTGAACTAGTTATTGCTCTAGTGCGGTCACGTAATTACAGGGACAGTCTTCAACTCTTGGTCAATTTTCTGAGTCAGGGAAGAAAGTAGCTACAGAGGAAAAAATCCTATAGCTTAATTATTAGGGTGAAGTAGGTATATTGCGACACATAGTTAACTGGCCTACTAGAAAAATTGTCATTAAAGTTAGTTAATTCTTTAAAAACAATTATTTGCAGTTACTTATTTATGTCACTTTGAGTCAGAATTTTTAGAAGCTAAAGCACATTTAGTACACCCATATATTGTTGAAATGAAAGTTAAAGTAAGTTTTTTAAGTATTATAAACCATGCTATTTGTGCGTCTTTGATAGATCCAAAATAAGCTAGGTCAAGAATTCTTCTTGGCCTAACTTGTTCTAGCCACGAATTCATATGAACAGTCTTAAATCCTAGCAGGAGGTTATAACTGGTTAGTAAAATGGCTTATGAAAATATTCCAGAAAAATTTACATTGAAGTACTAGACTTAGATATGCAAATGTAAAACCTTTCAGTAATGTTATTTACAATCTGTACTTGTTAAGAATTAAATATTGCTACTTGAGACTAAAGTTCAGGTTTATCAGAAGTTTTTTCCGAAAATTTAGAGCCTGACTCCGACTGCACCTGTTTCTTAGCTTTAGCCTGCTTCTGTTTAACAGGATCATTTTTAAGCGTTTCAGAAAAAATGACCACCATTGTAAACCTGAAAACAAGTACCATAATTAACAATTTAAAAATTTCGGTAGTTTCATTGGAAATTTTTGTTTAATAAATTACTAATATTCTCAGCAAAAATTAATCACAAATCATAATAAATGGTATCAAAATTCCGCATTTTTATTGAAACTTTAATTTGAAACATTTTAATTCAAACTTTAATTTTGTCAACAAGAATAAAGTAACTAAAAATAGCCATGTGATTATCGAAATTCCACTTTAGTACAATATGGCCTGTGATTATCGAAATTCCACTTTAGTACAATATGGCCTGTGGTTATCGAAATTCCACTTTAGTACAATATGGCCTGTGGTTATCGAAAATCCACTTTAGTATAATATGGCCTGTGGTTATCGAAAATCCACTTTAGTATAATATGGACTGTGGTTGTCGAAATTCCACTTTAGTACAATATGGCTAGTGGTTATCGAAATTCCACTTAGTATAATATGGCTAGTGGTTATCGAAATTTCACATAAACAAACAGCAAGCACATCTTTCTTCAAATATTAGAGTGCTAAGAGGTTATCGAAATTCCACTAGATTTAATCAAAATTCAATTTAGTTACAATTGCAATTAGGGTGAAGCAGGTAAATTGCGTCCCTGTAGTTAACTGCGGCCTTTAATCACAAAACACTAACAAAAAAGTAGCTACAAAGTTAATACACAATAGGGTGTTTGTGCCAGTAATCGGCATACCTCTAGTAATCGGAATAGCAGACACATTGAGCATAATTTTCTATATAATATATTAAGGAATAGAGGCATACGTACTAAATTATTAAAGAATCAAGCACTATAATTGATTAGTAATTCTTTCTAATCATTTAACCACACAAATTAACAGGTAGCTTCCAATCATTGTCGGGAAGTCAAGTTATCGGTCAGTTCGTTGTATTTTTCGTAAGAGAACGGTTCCTCTTTGAAACTCCTGAGTGTGTTTCAGTAGCTTTTAATGTACCAGGTGTATGTTTTTCTAGATGTATAATTTACGATCTATCAGTGCATTTTAAAATTTAAGCAAACAATACTTACTTTTTATTTAAAATGGTAGTCCGATCACTAGATTATCAGAACATCTAATTTTAATGTTCGGACAGACTGGCCGATTAAACATAGAATCCATCCGTCCACCCTGACGATTACTGGAAAAACTTCCCGTCATGCGTCCGATAACAAACTGGTATTTTAACTCATTAATTTATATCGTTACATTGACCAATAACATGAATGAATAAATTTTGAGATAGTTAAGCTTGTATATTCTCCGAATAAAGTACGTTATTACATATGATAACAATATATGATTACTTTAACGTCAAATATATAAATATTTTACATAATCATACCCACTTATATAGTGTCACGTGTGAATTATATATGGCGTTTGTCAATAACCAAAATACGTAAAATTCAATCAGAAGGATTTAGAATCAACAGAAAACCGGACTTCCACTCCAGGTTGTGACGTCATTAATAGCGACAAAGAATGGTTGAATCTACATCATAATAGTGAAAGAGGGCAAACTAGAGGGAATGTAGACGGCATATATATCGGCATTTATTTTATAAGGGGACATTCGAATTATGTCCCGTTTAAACTTAAACAAATCAACAGTTATTTAGGGGCCGAAAATTACTTTTTCAATGAAAATCTAATTGAGGTAAAGCAATTTCAAAATAATTTTTATTAGTAAATAAAATGTGTTATAGACTTATAGTTAGCATTATAATAAGGCTAAGATATCTGCAACTAAATAGACAAGAAATGCACATGACAATTACGGCTTGCTTTTATTTAAGATAGTTACCCCTTTTTTCAGAACTATTATAATCAAAGAAAACGTATAGAGGCTAAAACTAAATTAATTGATATTACTAAATACCAATCTGAGTCTTCTGAGAAATGAATAAAATAAGCATTGATTGTCAATTTTAAAACATCTGAATATAATCTATGTATACTTGGCAGACGAATCAAATATATAATAAACCTTAATTTAAAGTATCCGTTGATTCTTAAAGCGGCCGGGTAATTATTTCCTCTTGCATGTAGAAGGTAGCAGTTGTAGGAGCTTCAGCTTATGTAAATAAATAATCATATTTATATAAAATAACTTAGTTTTCAATTCTGATGTATGGCAAACAACAATGTATAACTTGTTCAAACTTTCGAATGAAATGACAACACTAAAATATAACGTATTTTTAACCATTGACGAAGTCTTTGATTGTGTGTATGGGTAGGTAATAATATTATAAACATAATACTTACCATTACTTAGTACAGTAGGAATTACGTTAATAAAAAATACATATTGATTGTATAGATATTAGGTTATGACTAAATCTATTACTAGTAATTAGAAGCGGGAGAATAATTATACTATATACTATTATATTAATCACTCACTAATCAACAAGTATGACGAACATTAGTTCCTTATGATTGGCCACCTGACGATAATAGAATTGGAAGTGACCGAACATAGATATTGCTATGACGATTACTAGCATTTTAGACTAATGGGACATTTTTACTTTTAATTGCATAAGTAATAATATAAATGTGTTTATGTGTAAAGCGATTGGAAAGATAAAAATTCCAGCTTTCTAATTATAGTTCCATCGCGTTGGTAGCGTTTATAAGTGACTCGTTATTGGAATTTGTTTGTAATTTATCCTTAAGTGACCGATTACTGGCACAAACACCCTATACAAGAAAAAAGCAAGCATTGAACTTCTTTTTATGTGCACAATTTCAACATGAATTAGGTTCAGCAAGCTTTAGGAAAATTCTTGCGATGGCTGCAACTGGAAATTAGGGGCCGCAATTTACCTTTGTGACTCTATAAAGGCTGAGAATCTAAATAAATTTAATCAAAATTCGGAGCAATTAAAAAAAAAATTAAACTAATTTGAAACAATAGGTTTGCCCTAAAAATACTAGACTAAGTGATTATTGAAATTAAACTTCTTTATTAAATACCAAATTTCGTTTTTGAGTTAAGTATTTAATTAACAACTGTACCTATTAGCATATGGTAAGTTTTATTGGACTACTAAGAAGTCATAGGAAACCATATTATGGAAACTATTAGCATTTGGTTAACAAAATTCCAAAACTTTAAAAAAAGTAAACTAGAGGTTTCATTTCATACTAACTTGTAGTACCAGGTATGCACAAATTAGCAAAACCCTAACTAGCAAGTGTACGTTGATCAAACAATTAACTACGCTCGAGCGTAGTTAACATCTATTAACCAAAAGAGCAAACAGAACCACATATTATAGCACAATTAAGAAAAAAAAAATATTGCACAGATTATAAATATACAAATGTAAACAAACTATTCAGCGAGCTTTCACCAATCCCTCGAGAAGAGAAGCACTTCACGCCAACAACACAGGAGCTGCGCACATGTTAACCAGCCAAATAGAACTTAAGAACTGAATCCTTTAAGCCAGCCAAATACTAGCTGAACATCTCACAAGTTGTCTCTGTAAAACCGGCTCCATGAAGAATAAGAACGTCTATAAGCAATTACGATCATCGCCCAGCGATTATTGCTGAGCACTAGTTCAATGCTATTCCTATGGAACTGTTTTCAAACAAGCGATTACCGCCGAGCTATAATTCAATGTATTCCTATTGCTGGACGATCATTGCTGAGCGATGATCGCAAAAATCGCTGCATGCAAAACGTACCTTTAGCAGGTAAGATGATCAGGTTTCAACGCACTATCTTTGAACTGACATACTATTAACTTGCAGACCAGGGTAGGGCCACTATATAATACAGACGGGCAGGTACCTCATCAAACCAGCAACATATGGATAATTTCAATCAAACTTCAACTTGATGGTTTCATTTAATTTTATAATTGTCGATATGCATTTGAGTTGCGGAAAGTTTGCTAGGGACATTGAAACTTCAACGGTCAGTCAAAAGATGCATATTCCAAAATTATTTGTTCATAACCGCCGTATTCTTGAACGACTATCATAAAATTTTGCAAACTTCTTATTGTTCTTCCAGCCAGCAAATCGTAATATTTCATCCATAGCAACGCTTAGCAGCAGAAGTGGATGCAGCTCTAGTGATGTGAGCTGTAAAGGCCCTGTTACACGGTGCGAGTGAACGTGCGAGTTGGCCAAGCGAGTTACTGTAGTGCAGCTACTCGTACAGTGTGACTGCATCAGTCGAGCAATTGTTAAGGAAATTCAATAGTATTAAAGGCCTTGTTACACGGTGCGAATTATTGTCATGATAGTGAACAGTAGCTGTCCCACTGTACTCGCATGCGAGCAGAGATGGGCGGGAAAGTATTTCCCAAGTACCAAGTAAAAGTACTAAGTAACAAGTAAGTACTTCAAGTACTACTTGAAGTACTTTCTAAAAAGTACTTTGAATAATTACTTAGAAGTACTTTTTACAAGTACTTGTTACTTTCCAAGTAAAAAGTACTTTGCAAAGTACATTTTTTTCCTTTCAGTCAAGAGATTTTAAAAGATTAGTTCTAAAATCTCTACAAAATTAATTCTTTTTCTCATCAAAACTGTATTTACAGCAACTTGATAAAAACTAGAGTTTGAAGATGTCCAACATGTTAGAGAATTGTTTGTCAAGCAGTAAAATTGAAAACTTTGTCAAACAGTAGAATCGAAAACTAAGACTGTAAGACATTGTATACATTTATGTAACGGTGAATATTTATATATTCTGACATACAATCATGTATATAGACTATGAGTTATATTGACCAATTTAAGTACATTGAATATAATTATTTTGTGATACCTAGATATCACAACCAATATTTACCAAACACATTGACGAATTATAAGCGTGTGGACATGTACAGTGAGTCACTGTGATGATGTACTATCAGAGTAAAGAGTCACAGTGATGATGTACTATCAGAGAAAAGAGTCTCTGTGATGATGTACTATCTGAGAAAAGAGTCACTGTGATGATGTACTATCAGAGAAAAGAGTCATTGTGATGATGTACCATCAGAGAAAAGAGTCACTGTGATGATGTACCATCAGAGAAAAGAGTCACTGTGATGATGTACTATCAGAGAAAAGTAACTATGATGATGTACTATCAGAGAAAAAAGTCACTGTGATGGTGTACTATCAGAGAAAAGAGTCACTGTGATGATGTACTATCAGAGAAAAGAGTCACTGTGATTATGTACTATCAGAGAAAAGTCACTATGATGATGTACTATCAGAGAAAAGAGTCACTGTTATGGTGTACTATCAGAGAAAAGAGTCACTGTGATGATGTACTATCAGAGAAAAGAGTCACTGTGATGATGAACTATCAGAGAAAATAGTCACTGTGATGATGTACTATCAGAGAAAAGAGTCACTGTGATGATGTACTATCAGAGAAAAGAGTCACTGTGATGATGTACTATCAGAGAAAAGAGTCACTATGATGATGTACTATCAGAGAAAAGAGTCACTGCGATGATGTACTATCAGAGAAAAGAGTCACTTTGATGATGTACTATCTGAGAAAAGAGTCACTGTGATGTACTATCAGAGAAAAGAGTCACTGTAATGATGTACTATCAGAGAAAAGAGTCACTGTGATGATGTACTATCTGAGAAAAGAGTCGATGTGATGATGTACTATCAGAGAAAAGAGTCGATGTGATGATGTACTATCAGAGAAAAGAGTCACTGTGATGATGTACTATCAGAGAAAAGAGTCACTGTGATGATGTACTATCAGAGAAAAGAGTCACTGTGATGATGTACTATCAGAGAAAAGAGTCACTGTGATGATGTACTATCAGAGAAAAGAGTCACTGAGAAGATGTACTATCTGAGAAAAGAGTCACTGTGATGTACTATCAGAGAAAAGAGTCACTGTGATGATGTACTATCAGAGAAAAGAGTCACTGTGATGATGTACTATCAGAGAAAAGAGTCACTGAGAAGATGTACTATCAGAGAAAAGAGTCACTGTGATGATGTACTATCAGAGAAAAGAGTCACTGTGATGATGTACTATCAGAGAAAAGAGTCACTGTGATGATGTACTATCAGAGAAAAGAGTCACTGTGATGATGTACTATCAGAGAAAAGAGTCACTGTGATGATGTACTATCAGAGAAAAGAGTCACTGTGATGATGTACTATCAGAGAAAAGAGTCA
The DNA here is from genome assembly GCA_947561585.1 of Caprella mutica. Classification (NCBI taxonomy): domain Eukaryota; kingdom Metazoa; phylum Arthropoda; class Malacostraca; order Amphipoda; family Caprellidae; genus Caprella; species Caprella mutica. The sequence continues at coordinate 689,879 of CANNZV010000426.1, forward strand.
CTGTGATGATGTACTATCAGAGAAAAAAGTCACTGAGAAGATGTACTATCAGAGAAAAGAGTCACTGAGAAGATGTACTATCAGAGAAAAGAGTCACTGTGATGATGTACTATCAGAGAAAAGAGTCACTGTGATGATGTACTATCAGAGAAAAGAGTCACTGTGATGATGTACTATCAGAGAAAAGAGTCACTGTGATGATGTACTATCAGAGAAAAGAGTCACTGTGATGATGTACTATCAGAGAAAAGAGTCACTGTGATGATGTACTATCAGAGAAAAAAGTCACTGAGAAGATGTACTATCAGAGAAAAGAGTCACTGAGAAGATGTACTATCAGAGAAAAGAGTCACTGTGATGATGTACTATCAGAGAAAAGAGTCACTGTGATGATGTACTATCAGAGAAAAGAGTCACTGTGATGATGTACTATCAGAGAAAAGAGTCACTGTGATGATGTACTATCAGAGAAAAGAGTCACTGAGAAGATGTACTATCAGAGTTAACAGTATAAATGATTAGTTTTTAAATTGTATAGTAAATGTACTTGGTACTTGAAAGTACTTTAAAAAGTACTTGGTACTTGTACATTGAAAGTACTTTTTTATTTGAGTACTTGGGCAACTACTTCAAGTACATTGATTTACGAGTACTTGTACTTAGTACTTAAGTACTTCCGATGTACTTTTCGCCCATCTCTGCATGCGAGTAGCTTGACTCGCCTCACCAGGTCACACAAGTGCGAGCTGCTGGCTTGTAAATAGACAGTTACTGAACCTACACTCGCATTGTGTATTATATTTATTTAATAAATACATAACTTTTTTAATAATTAATATTTTTACTAATTAAATTCAAACATTAATTTAATTAAAATTTTATTAATTTAAATAACATTTTCTTAATTTAATTAACATTTTTTTAATTAATTTAACCTTTAATTAATTGGATAAATATTATAGGATATTCAATTTTTCTATTCATAATATTTAATATAGCAATTTAAACCCGAAATATACATGCTTTATAAACCCTCAAATAAAACCCCGAACAACATGAAGCCGATTCAAACGAAAATATGACAAATCGGTTACCTAATAATTGAATACAAAATTATTCAGGTTTAGAAAAGAAAAAACCTATAGTATCTGCATTGCATGACATACGAGTTACTGTTTTATTGCAATACCATGCAATTTGGCATTCGAGTTTTGCAGGTGAGTGGCGAGTAAGGACAAAAAATTTGTAGTAACTGTCATGCGAGTTACTAACCTCCTGCACATGACAGTTACTAGACTGATGCGGTAACACTGCAAGTAGCTCTCCTTTCGGAGTCAAAATTGACGCAGTGTTCCTGTTTACACGCAACGTTTAACCTCCAACGTCTGAACTGCGCGGACAAAACTGTAAAAAACGTAGCATGTAAACCAGCCTTCAGGTTCCTAGATAGGTAGACGTGGCACATTCTTGGGCAATGTCAAAGGAATTTCTATTAACAGACTCATTAGTTTCAGAAACCAAGCTTGAGTTGGCCAAATCGGTACCTAGGTACAACCAGCATAGGTACCCTTTGCTTTCTCCTGTGCTACTTCTTCGGACAATCTTAGACTCAACTGAATGGGGGAAATAAAATGATTTACCATACCATGATCTACTGAAAGCATTTAACGAAAGCAGCATTTGGATCTGGTAACCAAAAAGCATAAATGCTATGTTTTGCATTAAGTCCAGATGCAAAAATATCAATTTCTACAATCCCAAACTTATCAATAATAACATTGAAACAGGCTTTATCTAATGACCATTCTTTATTTTGATCGAAAAATGGAGTAGCTCTTATAATTTTTGTAATATTCACACTTGAATAACTCAGGTGACAAAAGATATGTTTTGTCTAGTACGCTTTTTTTTCCGGTACAGTTTCAAAAGAATCAAAAAGAACCGGCTCACCGACACACTGTCATCGAAACTATTAGATACTACTTCGAATTTTTCCAACTGATACCACTCTCGAATTTTCAACCTTTACGCTATCACTGCTAAATGCACACTGAAGTTATTATATCATGCATGGTACCTATACTCAATAAGAAGGAATGACCGCAAAAGAGACGATATTGAGTTTCACCGCGCAGCTCCTCTCGTGACGTCATGGACGATGTTATTGTGTATTGTTGTTGTCCGTCTCTCGTATTTAGGTAGTATTAAGCAATCAGAAAATTGGTAAATAAGATTTAGTAAACTAAATGGTAATACATAAATAAACATTAATTAGTTTAATATTTTTTCTTTGGTTTTGTTTTCTATAATAAAGAGTCTCAGGGAACTAATAACTACATGGATTAAAATATTTTACAGGTAGGCTAGTAGAACAGGAGCCCAGGGGGTCAGCCTAGCTGAAAAAGTTACCGATTTTAAATAGTATCACAATATTTCGCACCAATTGCTGACCTAGGATCTGTACGTCTGCCGGGTCTCATCAATGCCCTCTATAATATTATAGCCTGGGTGTAGGATCGGGAAAAAAACAAAATGGCTGACATGGTGTCATAAAAAACCACACGATTTCTATTGAAAATGCGATGGAAATGGTTTGTCACTAGAAGTTTTACGTTAAATTCTCTATTAATACGAACAACTAGAACTTCAAAATTCATCCAGTAGGTATTAGAAAACTTGTGATCAATAATCAGAAACAATTTTGTTGTTTTAATGATAATTTACGATGTATTTTGTGGAATTTATTTGACGCATCCAATTCATGCAGCTAATCTTCCTAAGTACGCCGTCTGTATAATTATTTGATTTGTAAAGGGAAAGGTTTGAATTTTTAATAATTTGCTTAATTTTAATAATTAATTAAATTTTAAAAAAATTGTCCTTAAAATTTTGTATGATTTATTGACTACCTAGCTACTTAAAATCGATTTTTCACCTAAAAAGTTAAATTTGAGAAATACCTGGAGTAAGGTAGCTAATTAAAATTTTCATTATTGTATCCATTTAATTAGTGTTGTATAGTAAATACTAAACATTGTATCATGCGTTTCATTGTAATAGGGAGGGGAAAAAATAAACATTTTTAGTTCAGCAGAAGTATATGTACATGAAAATAATAAAAAATATATGGAGTCACTCACTTATTTTCTATCACACTATTGAAACTTATGTATTAGCTACATTGATAGAAAACCAATAAGACTATTTGATAACTATTTAGACATGAATTGTATCATATATACATTGTTTATGGCTATATACAGAACATTCCATATATTACATTGTTCATTAATTATTACCACAAAGTCGTTGTTTGAGATAATTTATATGACTATCATTAAGACCAGGTACATCAATAATAGAAGTGAGAGCAAGTTTCCTAATGTAATCTGCACTAAGAAGAGTTATGAAACAATTTTCACGCATAAATTTATATGCTGCAGTATTAATATAATAAAGAGTGCAAGAAAAAAGCATAAAATCTGCACTATACCTTTTCCTATTATTACCTAGAAGTAATATTTGTTCCTTCAACCTAACATAGTTTACATAATTTTCACCTAATTTTTCTTCCATAACTTCATTTAACATTTGGAAGGCTAGAGCAAGTTTGTCTGAACTAACAACAGAACCATCTTTATAGTTATGCATATGAGAAAGCAAATTTTAAAATTTAGATCACTTATCACACAATATGCTGTCACCTAATATAAAATCAAATGTGGAATTATTTAGAAGAACATCTTTAAAGTACACAGAAATGTTTAAATTAGAATGCAATTTGAAAGAAATAAGAAAATGGGGTATCATATTATATGTACAAGTATACCAAAATAATATTATCTTTACCATCAATAATCATCCATTTGATTCAAAATCTATTATCTTGTCATTATCTAAAAACTCTCTAAATTTTTGAGCATCTCTCTCTTCAATTATCTTCAACCTTCTAATATGACACAAATCCGTTCCGTCTATCAATTAGACAAGCTCAAAGAATTGCTTACTCTTTGCGAATACATCGAAGCCAACATGGACGGTGCTCAGGAATTGGGTATCTTCAACACGGCCTATGGTTCGCAGAGAATTTAGATGAAACTACCTGAAAATCTTCAGAATTCTTGGAGAGCTATATGTGATGATTACCGTTGCAATAATGATGATCGTTACCCTCCTTTCACCCACTTCGTCCGATTTTTGAATAAGAAAAATCGAGAGTACTCATATCCTTTGTTCCAGAAACCACAACCTCGGGAATGTGGGAAAAGAGAAAACACATCTCTGAAAACCCACAATGAAACTGTTTCCAACTCATGCAGTGATGGAAACTCCCATTACACTCATCGTCCCTTCTCCCAACGCACTTTCGAATCGCAAAATCAGCGCACCTTCGAAACTCCCAAACAACGCCCTTTCGAATCTCAACATCAACGCAATTCGAACGTCCCTAATTCCCGTAGAGTTGACCTTTGCCCTTTTCACGAAGATTCTAAACATTCCCTTGTACAGTGCAGGAAATTTGGAAATCTTCCATACAAAGAAAAGATCGAGATGCTTAGAAGTAAAGGTCTCTGCTTTGTTTGTACTGGACAACACCTCAGAAGTAATTGTACTTTGAAGGAAAAGTGTGTTCAGTGCCAAGGTAACCATATTTCTATTTTGCATCCTGATCATCACAGAACTATTCCTAACAGTAATCAAGATAAGTCAAATCTGTGCACTAAGATTTGCGAAAACTCAAGCCTTTCGAAGAATTGCAGTAAGATTCTTCTCGTGGACCTAACAATGGAGTCTTCCTCCAAATCTCTCCGGTGTTACGCTATTTTGGATGAGCAAAATAGCACAACTTTTTCTGACCCCAAAGTGGCAGAATTCTTTAATGTATCCGGTCCAACAACAGAGTACACTCTCAAACGGGAGGCATAATTCTGAACGGTGTCAAGATAAAGGGTGTGAGCGAACGGAAGAGATTGAATCTCCCTTCGATGTACACTAATCTACACTTTCCAGATAGCAGGAAAGAATTCGCTGGCCCAGCCACGGTTCGAGCATATCCTCATATCGAAAAATTCGCCAAGAATTTCAATGATCCGAACGTCAACGCTGAGGTTCTTTTACTCGTTGGGCGAGACGCAGGGCAGTGTATGTACACTCGTTGCTACGGTAGCAGCCCGCCGTACGTTCATCATACAGCACTTGGCTGGGCATTGGTTGGTAACACATGTGTTCCACCTAAATACTCCATTGATGACCCTTGCGTCATGAGAGTCGATGTTTCCGAACATTTTTCACACTCTCCTTGTTTCAATTATCAAAAGAAGTGGCATCTTCAAGATTTAAATATCTTTGCTAAACAAAGACGACGAAAAACTTGGTTTCTCAAAAGATGATCAGAAGTTCCTAGCGACGGTTAACTATGATATCACTTCAAATGAAAGAGGTAATTTAGTACTTCCGTTACCTTTCAAGCAACATGAACCCATCCTGCCAGACAACAGAGCTGAAGTTTTCTACCGTACAAGAAGTACTCTTACTCGTCTCACCAATAATTCAGGAAAGCTAAACAAATGCCTCAACGTCATGGAAAAGTACATAGCGATGGGTCATGTAGAACCAGTACCAGCAAATGAACTGACACCGAAGAAACCAGGTCACGCATGGTGGATTCCTGTGTTTCCGGTCACACACCCCAAGAAAGATAAGGTACGAATTGTTTTCGACAGCTCTGCTAGATATCACGGAACCTGTCTAAATGACCATCTTCTCCCTGGTCCAGACATAAACAATAGACTGAAAGATGTGCTATTAGGTTTCAGAAATGGGAGCATAGGATTTTCCGCAGACGTGGAGTCAATGTTCCACAATTTCTTACTAAAGCCTGAACAACGCGACTATGTTCGCTTCTACTGGTTCCGCGACAACGATGCCTCCAAAGATAAAATCCAATATCGAGGTATGTTCCACATCTTAGGAAACTGCTCGAGCCCTGCAATGGCAAGTCTAGGATTACGATACGCCGTAAAACATCCTACCGAAGATAAAACTAGCAGTCTCGTTTCAAAGTTCGTAACCGAACAGTTCTATGTTGACGATGGTTTCGGCGCAACAGATACCCCTGAAGAAGCTGTTTCTATTCTTCATGATACAAGGAAAGCTTTTCAGCGCCATAACATCAGGCTTCACAAGATTTGTTCTTCTTCAGAAGATGTAACAAATTCCTTTCCAGAATCCGAGAGAGCTACAGGCACCACTGTGCAACTTGAAGAGAGCTCGAATCAGACAGCGTTAGGACTTATCTGGGAAACATCACGGGTTTCCTTGATACTACGCAGTCTAGTACCAGACCGTCCGTTTACTCGCAGAGGCATCCTTGGTACCGTAAATTCAGTCTTTGATCCATTAGGCATCAGTGCTCCAATTTTGCTTGATGGTAAACACATCCAAAGATCACTTCTAACCGCTGCTGACGGTACAAGCCAAGACTCCAACTATTGGGATAAGCACCTTCCTTATCATCTTAATGATGGCTGGGAATCTTGGAAACTATCTCTTCGTGGTCTATATGGGCTCGAGATTCCAAGAAGCTAAAAATCTGTCCAACTTCATGGATTCTGCGATGCTTCAAATGTTGGAACAGGTTACGTCATTTACCTCAAATCAACCAATTGCTCTGGATCCATCCACGTTGCTTTCGTTTCAGGATCATCGAAGATATGTAGTTCCAAAGACAACTCCCACTATACCACGCCTAGAACTGTGTGCAGCTGTAGACCTTTCTGTATATATTGATAAGGCTGCATGAAAGCTCGATATGGGAAATGACGACGTCTTCCTGTATTCTGACAGCATGATAGTGCTAGAATACCTAAGAAACACTGACAAGAGATTTCCCTTTTACATCACTCGTCGTACTAATCTTATCTTGTCTAACTCCTAAGTAGAACAGTGGAAATATGTGCAGACTTCAGAGAATCCTGCAGACATCGCGTCCAGAAGATAATCGATTAAGTCCTTACTGAATTGCTGTTGGCTATCAGGACCAGCTCTCCTCATGAAAGAAGAATACGACCCCATAGAAGAAAACACCACATCTCTTCCCGAAGTCCTACCTGATGCAATCTGTTTGTTGTCTAAACCATTAGTTCCAGGAATATTCAACAATCTCCTTGAAAGATGCAGCAACTTGAATAAGGTAGTGAGAGTTACACAACGCGTTGTGAACCTTTGCCGTCGATGGTTGGACCGCTCTAGACAACGACTTGGCATGGCAATGCCCCCTCGTGATCAAATTACCCTACAAGAATCTCTCAACGTCATTATCAGGGATACTCAGCAGCAACATTTTCCTCAACTAGCTCTCCTTTCATCCGTAAAGAACAATTCATTCCAGAGTTTGTCACCCTTCCAAGATGAAAACGGTATCATCAGAGTAAGAAGAAGATTGCGTCTGTCTGATTTAGAGTATGAAAACAAATTTCCGATTCTACTCCCAAACAAGTCTCACTTAACTTCTTTGCCCATTCGTCATCATCACGAATCTGTGAAGCATCAAGGCCGACATATAACTCTTAGTGCCATCCGCAGAGCAGGTTTCTTTGTCCACAAAGCCTCGTCTTCAATCCGTAAGATAATCTCAAACTGTGTAGTTTGTAGAAAACTCAGGTTACCTCTAACCGAACAACGTATGAGCAATCTACCAAGAGATCGTCTTGAAGCTTCTCCTCCGTTTTCCAACTCAGGAATGAACGTCCTCGGTCCATATCTTATGTCTGACGGAACAACTACAAGAAGATCAAAGGCAAACAAGAAGTGTTGGGCCCTCATACTGACATGCCTCAATTATCGAGCAACCCACATCGAACCTTTGCCTTCTTTGGATACCCCGAGCCTCAAGAATGCTCTTTGTCGTTTCATCTGTGTCCGAGGACCTGTCAAGAAATTAAGAAGTGACCAAGGTAGCAACTTCATTGGTGTGATCAACCAAGAGACCTCTATCAATGAAGAAAGCATTAGAAAAGAACTCTCTAATCAAACCGTCGAATCGGAACTAACGCCACCCAAAGCTAGTCACTTTGGCGGAGTATGGGAGCGACAGATCCAATCTGTTAAAAACATACTCAATTCATGTTAGCCTAGAGCAGCCATCACAGTAGGTTGTGTACTGCTGCGCTCTGATTGCGACCTTGATTTTCTGATGGGCTGTAAGTACCTGTTCACCTCTGTTTCTGCTTGCTCAGCGCTTTGTTTATGCTGCCCTAGTTATCACCTTCTGCCTGCTGTGACACCTAGCTTCCTCTTCTTTAGCTTTTCGCGGCACGCTCGGGTGACAAGCAGTCAATCAGTTTGTTTAGTCGGTAGGACGTGTACAATCAGGTCAGCTGAAAACTTCCTTAACCCACTAGTGAGCATATGGCAGAAAGGGACCGTTGTGTGTCATGTTCTCTTATTAACATCAGGAAGCGGACTGTTGTGTGCACTTGTTGCAGAGATGTTTTCACCTCTCTTGCGTGGGTCTGTCTAGGCGCCAAGCAGATGCTATCCCTCGATGGTCATGTGTGTCGTGTCTGGGGCGGGGGGTGATAACACCACAACCCGCAACAGATGCGACGATTGATTTGGAGGCATACATCTCTCGGTGCCGTAGAAGCATGAAAGTACTGAGGATAGTCCCTAAAGGAGCCATCTTTTGTGTAGCGGACGCGTTGCAAAAGTTACTTGAAAGAGTAATTCAGGAGGGAACCCCCATTGCGTGGGGTAGACTCTTGAGCTTTTGCTATTGGGCTCTCAGGAGTCCCGGACAACGCAGTTCGGAAGCAAAACGGAATACTTCGTTAACAACGGAAGTGAAAAGACAGGTCGCGTCTTTCATGGAAGAGCACCTGTTAATCATTCCGGAGGAGGGTGCTTTAGGTGTGGGAACAGTGAATAAGGATGTTCAACTGGGGAAGCGTGTGTCGGATAAGTTGTCTGAAGGAGACATTACCGGAGCAGTGCGTCTGTTGGCTTCGTCGTCGGAGATTTCGCCTGAAAATGACGAAACTTTGACGGCTCTCCAACGGAAACACCCTCCTGCTCCTGAGGACCTCTTGTTGCCTGCAGGGCCAGGGGATGACTGCCAGCCGCACGTTGCCAGTGAGGAAGACGTCAGAAAGGCATTGTCTTCGTTCAGGAAAGGCTCAGCGGGGGGTCCCGATGGGTTACGTCCGTGTCACCTTCAGTCTCTTGTCTCCCGTAAAGCTTCTGAGGCAGGCGCCAGGTTACTAACCACCCTAACGATGTTCGTTAACCTCATTCTGAAGGGGGATGTTCCAGAATTTGCTAGACCGATATTCTATGGAGCCACTTTGACTGCTTTGGGGAAAAAGGACGGAGGCGTGCGTCCTATTGCTGTAGGGAACACTTTGAGACGTTTGGCTGTGAAAGTAGGGTCACGTCCCATGATAGCTAGTCTTGGAGAATCCTTGCGCCCTATACAGTTAGGGGTTTCAACTCGAGGTGGCTGCGAAGCTGCAGCTCATGCCACTCGCAGATATCTTGGGTTAGAAGGTAAAAAGGTTATTTTCAAGATTGACATGGCCAATGCTTTCAATAGCCTGCGACGAGATGTGTTCCTGAATGCGGCTAAACAAAGGACTCAGGGGCTTTATAGACTGATTTGGCAGGCTTATTCTGGTCCAACAACGCTTTTTTATGGGGGGACGAACCTCGTATCCGCTACGGGTTTACAGCAGGGCGACCCTTTCGGTCCAGCTCTCTTCTCTTTGGGAATTGATGAGATAACGCGAAGGGTGGACACTGAGTTGAATGTCTGGTATCTCGATGACGGGACAATCGGAGATTCACCTGAAAAGGTGTTCGCTTGTTTGCAGCGTCTAATCAATGACCTTGCTGAAGTGGGACTGGATATCAACCGAGAGAAGTGTGAACTGATTTTGCTGAATCATTCTGAGGAAGAATCAATAATTACGAGGAATCTATTCGAGGGGTTGATGCCAGGATTGAGGGTCGTTCCAGTGGAAGATTTAAGCTTGCTGGGAGCACCACTCATGGAGAGGGGCGTACCAGCAGCTGTTGCTGAGAAGAGGGAGGATTTGGAGAGGCTTTCGTCAAGGTTGAAACTGATTGAGAACCATCAAGCTTTTGCTTTGCTCAAGAACTGTTTTGCCTTGCCTAAGCTCCAATATATCCTACGTGCTTCACCAGCTTACAGGAATAGTGAGGATCTTTCACAGTTCGACAGGGTCATTGTATCAGCCCTTTCGATGGTTACCAACGTTAAGTTTGAGGGAGACTCACTTGTGCAGGCATCGTTGCCCGTACGGTTTGGGGGGTTAGGAATCAGAATGTCTAAGGACATTGCGCTACCCGCATTCATTTCTTCCCTTCATGCTACCGAGGATTTGGTTAGATCCATTCTGTGCAGAACACAGATTGGGGATGACCGAGAGCTTGGAGCAGCAGTGGAGAAATGGCAAAGTGAGGGTTTAGCCTTAGCTGAGGGAGCTAATGAGAGTCGGCAGAGGTCATGGGATGACCCTAAGTCGGTAGCCACTGTGGCCAGACTGCTCGAGGAGGCTGATCAATTGTCTAGGGCACGTCTGCTGGCATCTGCATGTAGAGAGAGCGGACTTTGGTTACATGTGCTTCCAGTTCCTACACTTGGAACGCTACTCGACGCAGAGTCTTTTCGGGTTGCGATTGCGCTACGTGTTGGTGCGGACATCTGTGAGCCACACGTGTGCCGATGCGGCCAGAGGGTGGATTCAAGGGGACTTCACGGTCTATCATGTCGCTACAGTGCTGGACGCCATCCGAGACATACAGCCCTGAATGATGTTATTAGGAGAGCTTTGATTTCGGCTGGTATCCCTTCAGTGCTTGAGCCTCTGGGGGTTGATAGGGGTGATGGTAAGCGGCCTGATGGTATCTCAGTCTTCCCTTTTACAGATGGGAGGTGTCTTTGTTGGGATGCAACATGTGTAGACACTTACGCGGCGTCTCACTTGATCGACTCGGCATTGTCATCTGGTAGCGCAGCCAAGGAGGCGGAGGGGAGGAAGCGACGCAAATATGCGGCTCTTGGCATTCGATATCGGTTCGAACCCATAGCGGTGGAAACGGCAGGTAGCTATGGTGAAACGACAGGCGCACTCCTTACTGAAATCGGCCGTCGCATTACCGACGTCACTGATGATGTGAGAGAGACCTTTTGGTTAGAGCAGAGAGTTGGTTTGGCAGTACAGAGGGGCAATGCTTTCAGTATCCTGACGTCAGTCAAGGAGAAGTATGATGACCGCAGATTGGGTGTTGCCCTGTGACCTGCTATAGGCACCTCACAGTCGGTTGGAGGCCACTACCAATGGCGATGGTCGGAGCCATGGTCGTAGAGCAGAGAAGCTTATCTTCCATTTTTTTAATGTTCATTGTCTTAATAAAGATAATAGCTTTTTTTAATTATTTAAAGAAGGTTTGCTTCTTCTGGCAGGGGGCCTTTTTAAAAAAAAAAAAAAAAATTCATGTTTGCATCATCTTGGAACTTTATACGTTCTTTGAAGAATGTGTTTCAATCTTGAACAACACGCCTCTCTGGGAACATTCCGCTGATCCTAATGATCCTCGACCATTGACACCAGCGATGATTCTCAATCTTCGCACTGTTCAACCAATTTTTTCCGAAGATTTTCAGCCTCGTGATCTACTTGCGTACGGAAAGAGACGTTGGCGCCGAATTCAGTATTTGGCGGATCAGTTCTGGAGCAGATGGCGTAACGACTACTTGCAAACCTTACAAAAAAGAAGAAAGTGGTTTGATCCTACGAGAAACTTGCAAGTTGGATACGTGGTTCTTCTGAAGGACTCTTCTCTGAAGCGCTACAGATGACCAATGGCAAGAGTGATCGGAACTAAAACGAGTTCAGATGGCTTAGTAAGATCGGTCGAGCTCGTCACGTCCGGTCAAAGCCCTTCGTCGAAGCGACATCTTCATCGACCAGTGACGGAACTATCCCTCCTTGTTCCAGTCGCAGACCATGTCTAACTAGAGAGTTAGGGTGGGGTGTGTCGCGGTAGCGATTGTTTTACTTTCCATTTTCTTTCTTTTCTCTATTTTTCTTATAACGTATCTATTTTCTTGCTTGTTTTTATTTAACTTCTAAATAGGAACTAGTTCGTTTAGTGTAGGAATTTATATCTCTCTTTGAGTGTTGTGGTGCCCTGAGCCTCACTGCCTCAGTACCTCATTAGTAGTCTCAGAGTGAGGTGCGCCTAAGTTCTCCATTCCCATTTTCATATCATACCGCCAAGAAGTGAGTTAATATTATATAGTTTTTCCATTTAGGTATCATCAATATATCCTTTGAAGTAATTTTAGCATTTGTCAATCTTGTTAAGATATGTATATTTGTTTGTTTTTTCGATAGTTTTGTATTACGTGTTAGTAATTTCGTGTTCCTTCGCAGGTCACTGCTTGTAACGTGCATTGAAATAAAGAGGATTTGTTTTGTATGGTCTACAATTACTAAACCTACTCTTTGCATAACGCGGACAGCCGCGATAAGTTGCTCTTACGGAACTTTGACATTTTTCTCACAATGCATAATTTGTATTAACACCTAATTATTATTTGAATAACTAACTAATTAATATAGTAGAAATGCAACATTTGTGCATAACATAATAGCTTTAATTTGACTCCCGTTACCTTTATTTAAGTATACTGTAGGGTGAAAAACGAATTATCGGTCAGTTTCATATCTTCGGTCATATAAGAAAAAACTATATTACAATTGTTATTTAAATTTTATTGTAGATACCAACTAAAATAGAATTTACCTAAATAACAATTGCAATATAGTTTTATCTTATATGACCGAAGATATGAAACTGACCGATAATTCGTAATTTTCCCCTGATGTAAAAATTCATTTTCCAATATTGTTTCTATTTCAAATGAGATAAAAATATGTAACGTGTGTTATTGTAAGGAAAACACTAGTGGGTAACATTATTATAATCATCATATATTATTATTATCAACAGAGTTTAATATAGGTAGTTACCGCTAACAGTATTTAAATAATATAGCGCGTGAGTTAGTCACTCATAACATCTTGCGATTGAAGTGTTTACATCTTATAATTAATTAGATAACACTCATTATAGCAAGCCATGACGATATTTGATATGGGTATAGTTGTGAATAAAGATAGATGTCAAGAGAGAGCAGTAAAACCCTCGCAAATCATATACTGAAAGCGGAGCGAGCTGTGCAGCATACCACTACGTCACTATAGCTACTAAGGTTTTGGACCCTACGACTCAGCGTCCTGCAATCGCTGAAACACTGTCTCCCTCTCCTATATCATTAATCTGGGACTGGAGGGCATACCTTAGTGTGCATCTGATTAGTGGCACGTTAGATACCAGATATAGCGAGATAATTAATTATTACGAATTATAATTTGCTGAGAGTTGGTCTTAGAGTACATATTGACTCCCTACCCCCAGTCCCTTTCTCCCTCTCGCCAGGGGGTTAGAGTAACATGAGAGCTCTGATATTTTGCACACTCTATAAGAAGGTTAAAAAGCAACTATATACACAATAAATTTTTTTCTTTAATTTTGCCATTTTTCCCGGGAACGGTCCCCTTAAGACTGTCTCAAAATTTGATAATAAAATTGATCAAAATTCATAAAAAAGTATATAAATTAATTAAAGAGTCAAAATTTATGATATCATAACCTATGATAAATTATAACGAATAATTTCTTTTCATCAATAAATTAGGAGTATCATTAAAATAAAACATAAACAAGTTAAACAAAAATATATTTTTACAATTTTTTTTTTTTTGAATCATAACAATTTTTTTAAACGTAAATAAAATAACATCTTGAACAGATGAGAACTATGTGTAATATGTTGGAGTGATCGAAGTCCCTGACAATATTTAGAATTAATATTCTAAATATTAGGAGGGGCGAGGTGAGATCTCAAATATATTAGGCAAGTTTTACATTTATAAAATGAAAAAATTATTCATTTTGAACTGAGACATAGTAGGTAGGAATAACTTAGAATATTTAGTGATAAATAAAAAATATTGTTAAAGCAAAAGTTAAGATTGTATAGGTAAGATAGAATTTTATAAAAAATTATTGATGCACTTTAAGTTCTGAAATATTTTTAGAACGTTAGAAACAATTGAATTACACTTATATTTTTAATCAATTTGCTAGTAATACAATTATAGCCGGTTCGAGAAATTTCAAGAAATCCAATACACAGATTTCCACTAACAGAGTGCGCATCTGAACATTGTCAACTATTGGGTAACAATGTTCAGAGAGGCCAGGGAGCAATGTAGTGATGCTAACACATTACTTGTGAACGCATAACTGCTTTGGCGAACCTATATAATTATGTGTAATGAACATTCACAGCCAGTTACCATTTGGCTCGCATGAGATTAAGGAGATTGCTAATATCCCTTTTCAGGTTTATGAAGCTAATTACAGCACTTTTAATGAATTGAGCATAAAAAACATAATTTAGCATTAAAAAAATATAAAGCATATTTTAAATGAATATAAAGCATATTTCAGAGCATATAAGAATATGTTTAGATCATATGAAGAATATATTTCTTGAGAATATAAAGCATATTTCAAAGAGAATATAAAGCATATTTCAAAGAGAATATTGTCCTAACCCTAATTTTGATAGGTATATTGATATCAATAATCAAAATATAAATAGTTTTCTCAACAGTGAAATATATGGGTCTAGGACATCTCGTCCACGGATATTTCGTCCAGGGACAATAATTCGTCCACGAATGGCTTTATTTTGTATTTTAAAGTGTTTATGGAATAAATTTTATATTATTTTTCACTATTTCATTAATAGGCAAGTGTTAATATACATTTAAGCCGTATATGAATTAACACATAAAAATGTTCACCATCTATCTGTTACAGTTATAGAATTAAATATGCTAAACGGATGAGTGTATCTTTAAGCTATTTACTTCGTTTAATACTTTGCATTAATTAATGAATTATGAGTATCTAAAACATGCAACTGAAATAGTAAGGTCCTAACAAGAAAAAATGTGTGGATACATAGGAATTAAAATAATTACAATAGAGTTAAATTAATATTATTACATATTTATAAGTCCAAGAATATGAAACAGTCCAATAACATGGACGTTTTTACGTTTAAATAATTAAACGTTTAAATAATTAAACGTAACACTAAAAAGTACTTAATTCTAGACAATTTTTTATATCATTTTTTAGTAGTATATTATATACCTGCCTATTATTATATATGTAATTTAGGTAATCACTAGGGCTGTGACATGGCTTATTTTGCATATGATCGTAAGAATTTGCTTATACTTTTTGAAGCGTATGCATTTTGTTAGAGCTTTGAGCAAAATCATTTGAGCGTATTGTTTTTATTAGAGCTTTATGCAAAATCATTCGAGCATATGCTTTTTGTTAGGACTTAAAGAAAAATGTTTCGAGCATATGCTTTATCAAAGCGCTTATCTAATTTTAAGGCATAATATCTTTTCGTTGAGGTTTTTGTGAGAACATCTTCAACTGTTCATAAGAATATATAGTGAACACAGATTCAACTTTAGTATTTTAGTAATCAATTCATTTTGTGGAAGATGGCCGCGGCATCCAGTGCAATGTATTATAGATTCCTTAGATTAGAACCATCTTTCTTTCTTGCTAACTCATTTAGCTCTTTTAATACTTCTTCTATAAATATTTATTCTCTAATACGAAGTTGTATTTTTCATACTTTTCTGCTCTAAATAATAAATACACGTTATGTCAAACATAAGCATCACCTAATTTTTTCTGTAAATCTTATTTTCAGATACATAATTGCAATCAGAAGTTTGAAACTTTGAATTAGTGTAACCGAAGATATTATTCTACAGTAGTAGTACAGTATAATATCTTTGGCGTAACTCTTTAAATTTGCAGAAAAAACTAAAGTTGATAGTTCGCACGAGCTACCATCCAGGATAAGTAAAGTTGCTAAATCAGCCAATCAATTTTTTTATGTATTCATAACTAAATCCAATGCTCTAGAAATTTTAACTGACAAGCTTTTCTGAAAGTTCTGCTAAGTTTAAGTGATTTATAATTTCATATATTTCCTTGTGTTGTGTAATTCTAAACAAAGAATCAACCATGCGTGTATAGAAAAACGCAAAATGAAGCTATTTTCAGGAGTGACAGAAAAAATTTAATTCCATCCTTTTCGAGTAATAATGATCAACAGATTTCCCGTAGGAATCTACAGTGTGCCCAATAATGTTATGTTTCTTCTGTTTAAAATTTTAAGAATTATAGTAAACAGCGCATAAAGTTTTTGAGATACTGTTTCTACTGCGTAAGTTTCTATCGATACAATGTTACATGAATAATGTTCTTACAGATATAGTTTTTGACGATAACTCTTCTCTAATTGGTCTGCTAGAAGGAGGAGCCAACATGAGGTGAAGCATAAAACCGTTAGAGCTTCGCCCTTTGTTTGCCCTTCCTCCTTGCATACAATTATGTGTGGGATTAAATCACATTTCAAATAATAGAACTTTGAATCTCTCAACATATATGGTTGTAATGTATGTAGTTTGTTATTGCAACTAGTTTGTTGCACTGCGCACTTCATTATTGTCTTAAGGTGATAGCTTACAAGAGCCAGCATTCAGGATTTCTAAAGCAGCACGCTTCACAGTTAATGATCTAGTAATCTTAAAAACAATATCATAAAAAACTTATCCGTGAGGAACAATATTTTTAAAAACTATAATCTAAGTGGTAGCAAAGATATTATACTACAATAAGATACATTACTCTCGACAACTTCTATTTTCTCTGCCACTTGGTTTCGAAAGCGGGAAATAGAATTGAAATATAGTAGAGACAATTTAGATATGTTGTTTGCGTGACGTCATCACAGCAATACTCTAAAATCATATTAATTTTAAGAAAATTGAAGAACGTAACATTATGAAAACTGTTTATTTATTTCCATTTTTAGAAACAGTGTTGAATCCATTCATGTTATTCCTACTGCATAACCTTACTTTTTTATTTATGTGTGTTGCCTTGTTGACGTCACAGTCACAAATCACTCAATTTGTGACAATAGCTCATAAAGCTTTACTCTTCAATACCTACCCTACTAGAAATACCAAGATTGATAGGTAACGACAATTGAATAATTTCTCACGTGACATAAGGAAGTGAACAAATTTGAAGAGAAAATTAGAAGTTTAGCAGGTTCAATAATTTATTTAATATATATTTATTTTTTATATTATGCAAATTAATGACTATTTTTTACCATTTATCTTCTTCAATTGTTCTAAATATGATTTTAAGTGTTGCTGCTATGATGTCACGTACACAACATACCTCGATTGTCCTTACTATATTTCAATTCTAGTTCCCGTTTTTGAAACTAGATGGATTTTGAAACTAGAAGTTGGCGAGAGTATAGTGTATCTTACTGTAGTATAATATCTTTGGTAGTAGTAACCTTTTATTTTTCACCATTAGAGGTGCCCCCCGGAATATACTTATAGTGCAGCCATCTAATAAAATGTAACCTCATTGACAGGTTACTAACGCACCCCTTACCATAGAAAATGAAATATTGTGATCAATTTTTCTAATGTAAAATATACATTTGTTTAATCAGGAGTAGCTATATTTATTTGTTTAAATAGTTTTCTTTGAATATGAAACTATCTTTTATACAAAATCAGTTCATTTCATATTCCTTGAAATACCTAGTAATAGATACCTATTTAGTTAAATAATAATAAGGTTCCCCTTTATTATTGCTTGTTTTCTTCAATTAAGAGAAAATTTTGAACTATATACTATTGAATATATGAATGCATATCTATTAATATAAGCTTATGCAACTTCGTATTGAGCTTTTAAAGCTTATAAAGCATAATCTGAAATGATTTTACAGCATTAATTTTGGAGCTTATAGAGCATATCTTGTAAGGCCTTACAGTCACAGCCCTAGTAATCACTGTTAAAAATATTCTGCTATAAAATACCAATTTCTGAACCAATAGTGCATCTAATTACCTATAGCTAGCTAATCTGAAAACTACTATTGATGTTTATTGTAGTTACTGTGAAATAAACAACACAAAAAATGTCTCCGTTTTCTATGTTTATGTACTGTAATAACATCGAAAAATGCCAGGTAATTATTACAGATTTTATAAGACTCGGGTGTAATAAAAGCGGGGCCTGTTTGTATACCTATTATTAAAAAGTTTTCATTTTTATTATTTTACTGATGTCGGCCAACAGGATAAAAAGATTGCAATAAGAATTTAGACAAGGACCATACATTTCTAATTACAATTAAATAAGGGTGTTAAATACTTTCATATTTCAGAATATGTGTAAATAAAATATATATAAAATAAATGCACACAGTAAATATAATACAAAATAAAGACATTCGTGAACGAATTGTCCGTGGACGAAATGTCCGTTGGACGAGATGTCCGTGGACGAAATGTCCGAGCACGGAAATATATACAGGCATCCCCCGCTTTAGTTACCAAATCACGACTCAGTTTAGTTACCAAACGGTAACTAAAGCGAATAAAAATAACAAGAAAATAATAATTGTCATTCCTTGATTTAGACCTCATTTTCTATGAGTTATAGAAAGAAAATTTGTTTAGAGTTATTAGAGTAAAACGTATATAAGCATATTAATAAATATATACAGTCTTTCATTGTTTGTGACTGTGAGGAAAAAGTTTAAAGTCGTGCATTTATTAAATGTGTTAAATCCATCCATAGCTTAAAAACATAATACTCACTAGCTATAGGTGAGCAATTAATAAATACTAAGATTTCTGTAATTATTGTGCTACATTTAACAAACCGCAATTTTATGCCCTATATAACTAAGTTCCAAGTTATTGGTTGGTTCTACAATTTCGTACACGTCAGAAAAGTAAATATTATAATTATTATTTAACTTCTATTCTAATTGGTACCATTGATACTAATAATTGAAATAAAAGTTAAATAATGATTTTTATATAAAGATTTTTACGTGTTCGAAAATATGAAACCGTGAAATAACACGGAACTAACCCTAAAATAGGACATGTTGAATTTCTGAACCAATTGTTTCTACCCAACAAACATATTAATGTCGATTCGATGCCGTTTGCTGTCGAATTCGTAGCGCTAACGGTGGGTATCGACTTAGCAACCATTTCGACCCATAATAGATATCGGAATGTCTGTTTCTAAATGATATCAGAATTTACACTTCGAGTAGAAACACGAAAACCGATACATGGTTTTAACAGCATCATCTTGACGTCTGCATGTCTGTTTCCAAACGATATCTGAATTTATACTTCGACCGGAAGTGCGTAAACAGATACGTAGTTTTAAAAAATCGTTTCAAATTTAGAAATTCCTTTTTTTATCTTCCTGTTTTATAATACGTATGGAAAAGTAGGAATTATTTCTATTCAATTGGATTGTACCTTTCTATATAACGAACGTAGTGCTCCCTTTAAACTATACCCAATAATTAATACACTTATATAGGGGACTACGGCAGCTGTAAAGGTACGATCGTGCATTGGCACGCTAGTGCGATTGTACAATGGATCAACGTAAAGTAAGCGATATTGGAACATCGGTTGTTGAACAGTGTTCCTCCAGTACCGTGAAAACGAATGGATAATCAATCGAGTGATTTTTCGATGGCCAGTGCATTTATTGTTATGAATCTATTCTAAACTGTTTATTGTAAATAAGCCCCGAGGGGTTCCTGAAGCTGTCTTTGGTGAATAGAAGAGAAGTGGGGTGGCGTCCCTTGGGAACCAAAACTGTTGTAATTTGAATTATGTATTGTCTATTTTATGTTTACCATGTGTATAGTGTTTTTAACTCTCCATGCAGTTTTAGAGGATAGTGCTAGGGTTACGCTCCACAATTACGTACGAGTTCTTAGATTTTGTGTGAGGTAGGCTCGTAGACTTACTTTACTATTACCTCTTCATTTCTCTCTTCCATCCTTGAGTGCAGCCACCGGTGCTTGTGACCATTTATGTCACATTCCTCGGTAATTGCAGCATTCACGAAGTTGCTTTTCAGCATTCATGAGCGTCGTGACTTCGTCCATGGAGCCACTCTCCTTTCTCACTGCTTTTTCCAGTCCCTTGTATTTCATTTCCTTTTGACGTCAGCGACATGGCCTTTGGTTCCGAAGCAGACGTTAAACCTCTACTAAACGTAAATAATTAAAAGTTGATGGGCTATTTAACATGTTTCATTTTAGAGTAAATTCTGTGTTATCGGACGGTTCCACATTTTTCGAATATGTAAAAAATAAATATTTTAATTATCATTATTCAATTCTTACTTAAATTGGCATCCATGATACCAGTACGTAAAATACAAGTTTAGAAATAAAAATTATTACATAAATAATTTTTCCACATAAAATTAGAAGCCCCATATCCGATAACTTGAGCTTTCACCATAGTGCCAAAAGCTGTGAAAATGAGACGATTAAAATTCAGTGATTCACATTATAGATAATTAAACTTAAAGTGGTAATCGGACTCAATAAATCTATAATTAATCATTATTTAACTTTTACTTGAATTGGTTTCATACCTTCAGCTATTTTGTTACTAATTAAATAGTAGTTAAATAATAATAATATCATATTTTCCTTTATCACGTGTTAGAAAATATAGACCCTATTAATAACTTGGAACATATACCCTACTGCTAAAAATATTTCACAGAGCACAAAATTCCTGTTTGTTCAATGAAACACAATAATTATAAAAATCTAATTATCTATTAATTTCTTCTAAGTTGTGGCCTCAAAACATTTTCTTTAATTTGAACTCAGAAGGAACGAAAATTTTGAGGAGTTACAATTATATAAAAATTTGACCAACTCTTTACTATTTGTAATAAGAATAAGTTGTGATTTTTGTTATAAAAGCAGTGCTTGCCTGTATTGTTTTATTCACTTTTAAATATCTTAAAGTATTTCCGGGTCGGTTAATATCAAAATTTTTTTTTGTCAAACGCATCCACGGTGGCAATGTGACAGAGACACAGGCACAAAGACGTATGGACCCACGATCGATACCAGGCCACATCTCTTCATTTCTTCCCATTTAATTTATACATGACATTATGTAATACTAATCAAATTGATATGCATCTAAATGTACAGAACGTTATATCAATGAAGCAAGAGTTTTCAATTTGAATTAGTTTATTTATTGGATGCAAGTGGATATCGTTTCGAAGCATATTAGATATATAATTAGGCGTCTGTTCGATGCAGAATCCCTATGTATGTTAGATGTCGTAATTTATCTTTCTATTCAAAGCTGTTATAACGGTATCGCTTCGATGCTAAATATACTTGATATGATGCGGTTTAGCGGTTGCAAACG
>CANNZV010000426.1:719486-830748 GCA_947561585.1 Caprella mutica
GTTGAAAATTGGTTTGAATATTTCATCTCCATAAAAACTATAGAAGATACTTGCTGAAAAGTGACTAATTTGACCTTACATCAGTTTTCTAAATTTAGATACCTAATTTACGTAGTCGTAAATTAAATCGTCGATAAATTATTTTTTGGGCAATCACAGCATCGCAAACACGTTGCGAATATATAACATTATATTTGAGGTAAAATATAATGTAATATTTAGTTAATGCTAAAGAAAACTATTTTCTCTGTAGCCAATAAAGATATTATTTGAATGAAAAATATTTATAATAAGCCAAGTTTATGCTACATAATGAACAAACGTCCAATTTACTGAATACTCTCAATCAGCGTTAATGGGCAGTTTTATTAAACTGAATATAATATTGTTATCTTCATAATTCATCATAAATAAAATTGAACTGTCTCACAATAAATTTGTTACTTTTGTGCTCTTTTAAAAATAAAAAAATAGGATAGTATTGCAGTTCCAACTGATTCCAGAGCCTACTTCTACCTACCATATATTACCTACCTACAGGTCAGAGCCTACTTCTACCTACCACGTATTACCTACCTACAGGCCAGAGTCTACTTCTACCTACCACGCATTACCTACCTACAGGCCAGAGTCTACTTCTACCTACCACAAATTACCAACCTACAATCGAGAGCCTACTTCTACCTATCACGCATTACCAACCTACAGTCGAGAGCCTACTTCTTCGTACCACGCATTACCTACGTACAGGCCATAGCCTACTTCTACCTACCATGCATTACCTACCTACAAGCCAGAGCCTACTTCTACCTACCACGAATTACCAACCTACAATCGAGAGCCTACTTCTACCTACCACGCATTACCTACCTATAGACCAGAGCCTACTTCTACCTACCACATATAACCAACCTACAATCGAGAGCCTACTTCTACCTACCACGCATTACCTACCAATAGGCCAGAGCCTACTTGTACCTACTACATATTACCAACCGGTAACACTGAGTTTGAAGCCTACTTCTACCTACTCCTAACTACCTACCTTTTCAGTTTGGAAGGTACCAAACTGCCTACCTACCAACTACGTACCTACCAACCTACTTATCTACCTACTATCTGACCAGTTAATTATATTACATCATTATTATAGCAATCATAAATTTCTTGCAATAGGGTTCTTATTAATTTGGTATTATTATTGGTAGTTTGTTTCTTTAATATTGTGGGTAAAATAATTAAAATAAATAAATAAAACTAAAATGTGACAAATTAAAACTCTGAACTAACTTAATATTTATTTAAAGATTTCACTTTATAATTTAATTATTGATACATTATATGTGACTTTAATGTTACTAAATCAGATATTTTAATATGATTAATTATTATTATATCAATTGTATAAATAATCTGATTGAAAATAGAGTTTATTCTTTTATTTTCATAATATGAATTATACGTAGAATGTCAACCGGAAGTGACTAATTTGACGATAATTTACTTTTCTAAATTTAGTAAAGTTACCCTTAAAGTCTCTGTGTTGGTAGTGATCAGTAGATGGCGATTGTCTTCTAGAAAATAGCTAATCACATAACTGTCAAATTCTTATAGTTGTTGATATTTTTTGGCGGTGACTGTAATATCCTGTAATGCAATCAACATATTTCTCAAAAAGTTATGACTGAAACAAATTTCTTCTACAAAACGTGCATTTTATTATCAAAAACCATCTTACAAAATTTAGTAGGTGCGGTAAATCAGTTCGAGTTTTAAATGCTTCTTGAAAAGATGATATTGTTATGTATCAAACAACGACACATACTTCTTATCCAGTGTACCGAAAGGGTATTCCTAACCTATAACGAGGTGAGTGATTGATTCGTCTTGGTATCTTTTATTGTCACTCACGCTCGTAAACAATGAAGTTTTTCAGATTACAAAAATATTAAACAATCAAAGAACGCTATTTATCAACAAAAGTTATTTATCGAAGATATTTGTCAACAAAACTATCCTTACAAGGCGAGGAAGTCAATAAATTATTGTTCATGATCGGTAATTACGAATAAGTCAAAAATGTAGCTTTCACCCTACAATAACTTCAATATGGAAAAACTAAACTTACCAAGTTAGTGCACAAGTAATAGCGTGTCAGGTTTTTGGGAGATAGACTCTTCAATTGAACACATAAGTTAATAGTTAGTACGTACATTGTGAATATAATGTCGGGAACAAAGTAGAGGTTTCATGGCAAAAGTAAATGGAACAAATTACTGGCATATGAAGCAACAAAAGATTAATTTATTAACTGCACGAATAAAAAGTTATTTTAGTAAAGTATAAAATATGAAGACTGGTTTATATCAGGGCTACCTACTACTAAATCTAACAAATAAAAAGGTATCCGGTGCCACACTAACGTGACAGACCGCTAAATACCTTCACTGTCCTAAAGCCAATGAAGAGTTAGGTGATTCAGATCTGATTGGTTTTGTAAGAGATTTAAGAGTATAAATATTCGATTATGAATTAAGTTTGGCATTAATTGAAGTTTTATAAGAATGAGATAATAGATGCTACCTAAACGGTAATCACACAGCTAATCACAGATAGGCTACGAACACGAAGACTTTATTGAATGTCAGAGTAACGCCGTTGAAAGTTAGTTATAAACCTATAGAGACCAATACCCCAAAATAAACATGGAAATTACCCCAAATTTGGTTTTATCAAGATGAATAGAAAATATCATGGTGAACATGACATATATACTTAGAGAAATGTTCTTAGTGAACACCAACATACTTTAAACATAACCATTATAATCAGGGGAATATAGAAACACACAGTCAAACCACATCAGAATATCACCAAACTGATCATTCACACTCTGTACGATGTGATTTAACATCACTCACTAGGAACAGAGTCCATAATATTTATTGTACGTTAGGTTATTCTTCATCTTTAAAAATATTGGTTATACAATTGGCTAAATTCTATATCTCTACATACGCTATTGGAATAATGTGTACATATTAGTATATACAATTGGGTTATACAATCCTATTAATTTGCTATATATAATATAAATAGTATACCCTATATTTAATTCTACAACTATTATGATAATTGAGGTGAAATATATGTGGAAAGATGTCATTTAATAATTGATATAAAATATTGAAAATTATTTATCGATTATTTTGATATTTTTAATATTATGCTGTAAATATTATTTTTTGCAAAAGAGACATTATATTTGTTTAGTTTTTTTGCTATATAATGAAAACACATCAAATTTAATGAATTAGTGTTATTTAGATGATGATATTAAATTGAAGATAAAATTACTATTCACAGATTTATGATTCCTGGTTAGTATTGAAGTCGTCGACAAATTTCAGTTGTTAGAGAGAAATTGCAATACTCAGACACTCACAGCACTCGGAAAATAAATATTAATGTAAATAATTGTACCAATCTGACCATTAAAAGCCTTTTATTTACCTATGTAACACCCGCTTTTCGAGTACTGTGAGTGTCCGAATAATGCGATGATCTCTTATTCATCTGCATGATATTACAGAACTTATTATTACAACATGTTTGCGATGCAGTGACCGCACAAAAATATCTCTTTTCTTCTAAATTTTCAAAGACGACGATAATGTGATTAAATATTTTCTAGAAACCAATCGCCATCTACTGATCATTTCAACACAGAGACTTTAAGGGTAACTTCATTAAATTTAAAGTAATTTAACGTAAAATTAGTCACTTTCTATAATTCTTTTTATGAAAATGAGTGATTAAAATCTACTTTCATTCGTATTATTATACAACTAATTTACTCACCTGTTAAAAATATCTTTTTCTCAATTGTATCACTGTGGAACTATCGATTATTTGTGTAATCTAACCATCCAAATTTTATGCCGTGCTCTCAGATATAACTGAAATTATTAATTGAATAATTAGGATAGAAATGCGTGGTAGGTAGAAGTAGACTCTCGACGGTAGGTAGGTAGAAGTAGGCTCTTGACTGTAGGTAGTTAATGCGTGGTAGGTAGAATAATTAGGTGTAATTATATCATAGACATAGACTCATAGAGTATATAGATTTTACGGCATTTTATCATTGATACGTACTTTACAAAATTTGTGTAACTAATCAAATTATTCTAAAATTAATCATAATTTTTCTGAAAGTATGTGTATTATATTTGAAAATAGAGTTAAATATTTCATCTCCATAAAATCAATAGAAGATACTTGCTGGAAACTGACTAATTTGACATTAAATCAGTTTTCTAAATTTAGTTGATTTACGTAATCGTGAATTAGATCGTCCAGGAATTATTTTTTGAGCAATCACAGCATTGCAAACACGTTGGAATAGAAAGTTCTGTAAATTCATGTAGAATGATAGAACATGGTCGCAGTTTTCGGATACTGATTATTTAGCTAAAATCCCATTGGATATTTATTATCAAGGTATTGTATTTATGTTACCGCAAGTTAATGCTTCATAATGAAGAATGGATTCTTGTCATTAAATACTATCATGAGCTTTAATAGATGATTTATTAAACTGAAGATAATTCATATTTCATAGTTAATATGAAACTTACCGATAAATTTCACTTGTTACTTTGTGCTCTTGCTTGAATTCATAATCAATAAATGACTGACCAAGAATGATTTACATACACGGACATTAACAGTACTCGGAGAGTGAATATATATTTATTTCAAAACCAACATAGAAAACGTTTGATTGAATGTTAACATCGCAGTGTGCGAATACTGCGATGTTCTCTCATTCATCTGACTGATGCTGCAGAACTTATAACTCCAACTTGCTTGCGATGTAGTGATCGCCAAAAAACATATTCTATATATGTGTATAATCTTTATAAGTCAGAGATAAGCGTGAAACAATTTCTCTGGAAATCAATCAGAATCTACTGAACACTAAGTAGCAGAGTTTTAAGGGTAACTTTTTATAAAACGTTAATTTGAATGATTAAAGTTTAGCTTCGCAAATAAATTTAGTGTTAATTTGAGTATAAAATTCCTACTGACAAAAAATTAGTTTGGTTATGACTTCAATGAAATGGCATATAGGTATGAGGAAGGTTTGAGGAAAACAAATATGAATGATTAAACTATATATTGCTATGGAGATGTCCAAACGACAGCTTCCGATTGTTTCATCCAGCGCACGTATAGAAGTATAGCACATATGTAGCCGCACTAGTTAGGCAGCATTAGCTATACGTCTGTACACCGTCCACATGACACTGAATAAAAGAAAGAAAATATGAAATGCCTAATATTACTATAGAAAACAGATAGAGAGGAACACTAATTTATATTGGAACTAGCTAACATGAAGTTTTATTGTACAATGTGAATAGGAGTTTATATGAATAATTATAAAGTTTAAATAGGTTTAGATATTAAATAGGTTTAGATATTAAATACATCGCTATAGGATTCTATAACGTAATTAGGGTTATAGCGTAGTTAGTGTTATAGCGTAGTTACGGTTATAGCGTAGTTAGTGTTATAGCGTAGTTAGGGTTATAGCGTAGTTAGGGTTATAGCGTAGTTAGGGTTATAGCGTAGTTAGTGTTATAGCGTAGTTAGTGTTATAGCGTAGTTACGGTTATAGCGTAGTTAGTGTTATAGCGTAGTTAGGGTTATAGCGTAGTTAGGGTTATAGCGTAGTTAGTGTTATAGCGTAGTTACGGTTATAGCGTAGTAAGGGTTATAGCGTAGTTACGGTTATAGCGTAGTAAGGGTTATAGCGTAGTTAGGGTTATAGCGTAGTTAGGGTTATAGCGTAATTAGGGTTATATCGTAATAACGTAATTAGGGTTATATCGTAATAACGTAATTAGGGTTATATCGTAATAACGTAATTAGGCTTATATCGTAATAACGTAATTAGGGTTATATCGTAATAACGTAATTAGGGTTATATCGTAATAGCGTAATGAATCGTAATAAATGTAATAATAATAGTTATTAACTATGCAGCGTTTTGCGGAAATAGTGTGATAATGAATTTGTAAAGTAATTATGAGGTCACTGAAATTTTCATATGAATGAGCGAAGTCCCCCAAAAGTTAACACTTACGGTATAGACATTTCCAGTCACTCCAAAAATCTACCAGTCTCCGTTGCAAACATTGTTCGTCATAGTCCCCCAGTATAAGTTACTCCATTCGTAGTACATCTGAATGCCAGCTAATGTATCCCTCATCCATTGCCATCCACGGGATCCCAAAGGTTTCTCACTCCTCCATTTAAATGGTTTGTAGTATTAGAAAACTAGCAGAGAGATGGTTTGGCTCATGCTATGGGATAAATTATTCACCACTGCAGTTCACAATTAGCACGAAAGTAGAGACGAGGCTGTCAGTTACACTGAGTGTGTACATCATCAGGTAACTGTAACGAAACTGAATAGGCTTGTGCTATGTAGCACACAGGTTAATTCTGAGCGATATCTCCAGAACTTTCCGCTAGTGAAAACCTCGGAAGACCTCGCTCATATATTTACTTTATGAATTTAGTTATGAGAGTTATGGTTTTCAAATATTAATCATACTCAATTATATATTTTAGACAAACTTTACTAAATTCGGGTAAGTGATTTACTGTAAAATTTTTCACTTTTCATTAAGTGTTCTTTAATATGGATCTTATTGAAATGTAAGATTCAACTCTATTTTTAATCAATATAAAAAAATTTCATCATAGTAATTATTAGTCATACTTGAATATTTTTCTTCATCATAATTCGAGGTTGCAGAAATATAAAGAATAATTATATTTAATTGATATTATAGAGAATAAAAGAAAAAATTAATATATACTTATCTTTTTCTTAGCTCTAGATAGAATTTGTTCAACTTTTTCATCTATTTCTATATAATTATATATTAAATGATATTATTTACGTAAGATATATTTGCGTGTTTTGATATTGCCCTAATTACAACAATTGATTGTTATGTTCAAGGTGTATGGTGTTATGTGTTAGGTTTGTGGAAGTCATGGTATCAAATATAAATAGATGTGGGGATTAATTCAAACGAAGAGAGTGACATGAGTACAGTGCTGTACCACAGTACATAGAATAGTATAGTACCCCAGTTACATGTATTATTCAAATATATTCTCGGTAGGCTGTGACGTCATGTATGTAAACAAGAGGTCACGTCATAGTAAACAGAATTGCTGTGGGTCACGTAGAATAGAGAATTAAGATGGCGGCCAACGCGACTGATCTGACTAATGATCTAATTATCTTGAATAAATCGTCTTCTTCAAAACTAAAAATTTGTTACTATTTTGGGTGTAAAAAGACCAGTAGCAATTTCATCAACAGTCATTTTTTAATTTTCGTCCGTATGACTATAAAGATTGGATAATAGCATGCGGTAATGTGGAATTAAAAAAAATATCACCGAAAGCGTTATTTAACAAAAGTTGGGTGTGTTGCAGCCATCTTTTGTGTTTGTACTGTACGTACAAACGTACGCACCATTGTTGACATGTGACGTCACAGCCTACCGGGACACGCGTAATATCCCCCCTATAGCTCTGGGATACTATATATTCTCTGTACTGTGGCTGTACACACTAACATAAAATAAAGCTTAATATTGATGTGACTGAGAGGAGCATGTCCGTAATTTAGTTTATATAATGTCAAAGAGTAACCTCAACATTATGTATGTAGACAATTAGTTACCCATTAATTTAAAAGTTACAAATTAAGGGTGACTCTTTTTAAACTTTAGGGACGTCAGTCTGCTCTATTGCCGCCAATAAAATATGGTATTTCTATACCGTGTACTTTCCACTGAGTGATGTTTCTCCTGAATTACTGTAATCTCTAAAATAATGATTGAGGATGAAATAATAAATTGCATATATATATGAAATAGGAATAAAAATTTAGAAATTAACATTGTAGCTTAACATAGTAATTGTAATAATGAAATATATGTAATACTCAATTCCTATTTCCTAATTTTAGTCTTTTTTTTAAATGTTCTTCTTTATTCTCATTTATTACTGCACTCTTCTGAACAGAAATAACATTCTCTATGAATATTCTACATTCATGATCACAGAGGTTAGTTATAGGGGTGGTTAAGCCACCGTTCTATAATAATTTAGTTTTAGTTTGGTGGTATGTTAAATAAATTTACATAGAACGAATACTATATTTAGAATAATTAAAGATTTAGATATAAATGAAATGAGATTAAATGTGTGAGTGGTAGAGTCACAGCCTGTAATATGAACAGGAATTACAGATTAATTAGGGACTACATATTATTAATCAATAATATATAAACAAAAGATAATGTAAACTACCTACATATAATTACATTGAATAAAAAAAGAATCAAACAACATTTATATACTTAATTTAAACATATTAAACTAAAAGAAGACAACAACTTACCGAGAGATTCCCGGCTGTAGCTCTATGTAATGAGTGATTAGAAATGATTTGGCTCAATTGCATCACAGCCTTTTATATGAATGCTTGACAAACAACTTAGCGCATGCGCAATAACACAAGTTTATAACTACCTATTTATAAAAATGGCACTAGTTAATACAAGGAATTAAGAATTAAAATTATATAAATCATGATAAATAAAAAGGAAAGAACCTAATTACAAAATATAAAGTTTGAACGTAAGTTAGTTTAGGAGATACAATATATTTAAAGTTTGCTCCAGAAGGAACTTACTAGAACATTCTAGAGCAAATTCTTGAACATTATTGACTCATAAATATTTGTAACAAAATGATAAATAATGGTGAAATGATAAAGTTGAATTAATTGGGTTTGTTTGAACTATTTAAGAAAATTATTTTATAACAAAAAAGACAAATTTAGCTACCTAATATTAAAAAATGAAAAATGAGAATTATTTAGAAGTCCAAGATCAAATATGAGAATGAATGAGACATGGGAAATTATAAATATTATTATATATTACTATTATGAGAAAACTATTTTGATAGTGATCATGCATCACTACAAGTTTCTTAGTTTTAGTCAAGCATTGGTTTCTATTAATTGTTTGTTTTAGTGTGGGATAAACTACAATTTTCTTTGAAACTATTGTTATATTTACAAAAATAAATGTAAGAACATCTGGGATTGATAAACTACCAGAAAATTAATTATAATGTAATAGATACGCCAGAAATAGTTTGTTATATACCAGCAGGCTATTCCAACTCGAAAAATTCAAATCATTACACTGTTTGTTCATTATTTGATACAATAATTACATATCATATACCGATAAATAGATATTAATTAACATTTTCTCAATTTCATGATTTATTTTCTTTGATTATTTTTGAACGTGTGATTTATAGATTGACAATTATAATATATAATATAATATAAACTTTTTGAAAAATTAGATATTATTATTAATTACAATGCTGAATTATGATATTGATAAATCATTCACATTCATACGATATATGAACTTTAGCTTTATACTATATGCAGATTATACACTATATGCAAATTATGAATAAATATCTATTTACATGAACAATACAAGAATGGTCACTGAAAATTGATAACTTTGTAATTAATAGCATTTTCATGTTTAGTAAAGTTACCCTTCTACTGAGTCCGTACTTTTCAGTGTTCAGTAAATGTAGATTGGTTTCATGAGAAACAGTTACACTCATGTCTCATTTTATTCTAGCTGTTTCTATAGCTTAGATATTTTTGTGCGGTCACTGCATCGCAAACATGTTGTAATAATAAGTTCTGTAATATCATGCAGATGAATAAGAGTTCATCGCATTATTCGGACACTCACTGTACTCGGAAAGTGGATTTTAAGAGATTAAGATTTACGGAGTCAATAAAATTCTATTTTAATTTGATAAATATGTTGATAGTCTTATATGAACATACATTATGTGATAACTATAACCTACAAAAAAGTGGGCTAGGAATAAGTTGAAATGGAACATTTAGTTGAAGATGAAAATGAACAATATTCACTCTAGAGCCACTGAGGATATATTCTGAGGGAATATTATCTATAGTACGGAAAGTTTTTGATATATAATGAAAACACATCAAATTTATTGAATTAGTTGCAGTATTATCATTCCAGTATTCGGACAATGAATTATCATTGCAGTATTCGGACACGCACAGTACTCAGTAAGTGGGGTATAACAGGTTCTGTTTGTCATTGGTCAATCAGAATATTTTAAAGTTCAGATTGTTAAATGACCTGAACAAATGTTCACTTTCCGAATGTTTTGAGTGTCCGAGTATTGCAATACTGTCCTATTTTTCTTATTTTTAAAAGAGCACAAAAGTAACAAATTTAATTTGAGAGACAGTTCAATTTTATTTATAATGAATTATGAAGATAACGATATTATATTCAGTTTACTAAAACCGCCCATTAACGCTGATTGAGAGTATTCAGTAAATTGGACGTTTGTTCATTATGTAGCATAAACTTCGCTTGTTTTAATATTTTTCCTTCAGATTATATCTTTATAGGCAACAAAGAAAATAAGTATTTTTTCTTATCATAAACGAAATATTATATTCTGTTTTACCTCAAATATATTGTTATACAAAAATAAGATACCAAATTCTTTTCGCAGTTTCTATCTTTCATACTTAGCGCTTCAAATAATGGAATAAAATTCACAATCTCTATAGATTATCAGTTCTAGATTATTGTGAAAATGTTTTACACTATTTTTACTTTTCACACAAACAAATGCAAGTTGTTGCTATGTGCACATTTTCTTTCATTTAACCTTGAATTCTACACTGAGACTTTTGCTGAGTCAGCTTTTTCACTACTCTGCCTGCAATAGGTTCGTTTGCTTATTTGTTAGTTGCTATTACTATTTTTAAATATTTGATTATACAAAAATAAAAATAAATGGTTAGCTTCAATTTTAAAGGTTTTTTTATGTTTACGATTTTTAGAATTACAGCTGATATTTTTTCTCATTTAGACATATTTTACAGTTCAAATAATTTTATTCTATCTTCATTAGTACAATTGTAAGTAGATAGTTTTCATTATTGTTTTATCTGAATTGTATTATTAGTACGTAACTTTCAAATGATGGTTTCGTTTTTCACTTTAATTTGATTTTTCGTTGTCCTCCTGTGAAATTTTTAGTCGTTTTTGTAGGCTTCACTGAACATATATAATATCCCATTAGCAAAATAATGCGTAATTTCGACTATGATATTATTTCTAGCTAATTTTTTCAAATTATTGGAGCGTGTCACTTACAATACCCAAAAAAATAACTAATTATTCTGAATATTGTATTTATAATTGGAGATTTAAAGTAAAATAAAACACTCATTGTTCACTCATGTATCCATTCAAACACCGACTTTGCATAAGATTGTATGCGTGCATAATAATTATCTGTGTTTCATCTATCTGTGTTGAAGTTTATATTGAATTCCATCTAACTGTTTATATAGGCATATGGTGGTGGTGGTAGAATGGATACATGTAGTTAAAAAAATCTTATTATTAATTTTACTTGTGAATTTACTTAGAAATTCAATATTTATATTAATTCAAATTTGGGCACACTATTTTCAGTATTTTGTAGGTCACCCTGTATATTACTGAGTGGTTTGTAAGTGTAGGTGATGGAAGTGTAGGTGAAAAAAATGTAGGTGAGGGAAGTGTAGGTGAAAAAAATGTAGGTGATGGAAGTGTAGGTGAAAAAAATGTAGGTGGGGAAAGTGTAGGTGGGGAAAGTTTTGTTGGGGGAAGTATTGGTGGGAGGAGTGTAAGTGTCAGAAGTGAAGGTGGGAAAAAGACCACCTTCTTTTTCCCACCTTCTTCTTCCCATTAATTTTTGTAGAAGTTTATATTCCTAGTTAAAGTAGAACTGAACTACAAATTTCACTTGTTAATTTCGTGCTTTTCTCAAAATTGATAGTCAAAAATAAAAATTAACTGAATAAAGTTTAGAGAAATTTTACAAATATCAAACACGCACAGCACTCGGAAAATGAATATTAATGTAAATAATTGTACCAATCTGACCATTAAAAGCCTTTTATTTACCTATGTTAACACCCTCTTCTCGAGTACTGTGAGTGTCCGAATACTGCGATGATCTCTTATTCATCTACATGATATTACAGAACTAATTATTACAACATGTTTGCGATGCAGTGACTGACAAAATATCTTATTCCCAATAGTTACTATAGAGAAATATGAAAACTATAATATGAACTATTCTCCAGAAACGAATCGCCATCTACTGATCACTTCCAACACTGCGACTTTAAGGGTAACTTTACTAAATTTAGAAAAGTGAATTATCGTCAAATTTTTCACTTCTTGTTTTCATTCTAGGATTCATCTAATGGAAATGAAAAAATGAACTCAAACTACAATTAGATTATTTATATAATTGCTATATAATAATTGATTAAATTAATATATCTGAATTAGTTACATTATTCTTACAAACAATATATTCATAAATAAATTATAAAGTGAAAATTTTATATCATTATTAAGTTAGTTTATAGTTTTAATTTGTCACTTTTTAATTTTATTATATATTTAAAAAATTTAACCAGAAAGGTACACATTTCGTAGGTAGGTTCTAGACTGAATAGGGAGGTAGCTAGGAGTAGGCTCAAGACTAAGTGTTGCCAGTTGACAATGTGTGGAAGGTAGAAGTAGGCTATCGACTGTAGATGTAGGCTCTCTGATGATTAGGAGGTTCTGGATTGTGTAGGTAGGCACTACGTGGTTGGTAGAAGTAGGCTCTCGACTGTAGGTAGGTAATGCGTGGTAGGTAGAAGTAGACTCTAGACTGTAGGTAGGTAATGCGTGGTAGGTAGAAGTAGGCTCTCGACTGTAGGTTGGTAATGTGTGGTAGGTAGAAGTAGACTCTAGACTGTAGGTTGGTATTGTGTGGTAGGTAGAAGTAGACTCTAGACTGTAGGTAGGTAATGCGTGGTAGGTAGAAGTAGGCTCTCGACTGTAGGTTGGTAATGTGTGGTAGGTAGAAGTAGGCTCTCGACTGTAGGTTGGTAATGTGTGGTAGGTAGAAGTAGGCTCTCGACTGTAGGTAGGTAATGTGTGGTAGGTAGAAGTAGACTCTAGACTGTAGGTAGGTAATGCGTGGTAGGTAGAAGTAGGCTCTCGACTGTAGGTTGGTAATGTGTGGTAGGTAGAAGTAGGCTCTCGACTGTAGGTTGGTAATGTGTGGTAGGTAGAAGTAGACTCTAGACTGTAGGTAGGTAATGCGTGGTAGGTAGAAGTAGGCTCTCGACTGTAGGTTGGTAATGTGTGGTAGGTAGAAGTAGGCTCTCGACTGTAGGTTGGTAATGTGTGGTAGGTAGAAGTAGGCTCTCGACTGTAGGTAGGTAATGTGTGGTAGGTAGAAGTAGGCTCTCGACTGTAGGTAAATAATGCACGGTAGGTAGAAGTAGGCTCTCGACGGTAGGTATGTAATGCGTGGTAGGTAGAAGTAGGCTCTCGACTGTAGGTTGGTGATGCGTGGTAGGTAGAAGTAGGCTCTCGACTGTAGGTTGGTAATGCGTGGTAGGTAGAAGTAGGCTTTCGACTTTGTAGGTAGGTAGTGTGTGGTAGGTAGAAGTGGGCTCTCGACTGTAGGTTGCTAATGCGTGGTAGGTAGAAGTAGGCTTTCGACTTTGTAGGTAGGTAGTGTGTGGTAGGTAGAAGTAGGCTCTCGACTGTAGGTTGGTAATGCGTGGTAGGTAGAAGTAGGCTTTCAACTTTGTAGGTAGGTAGTGTGCGGTAGGTAGAAGTAGGCTCTCGACTGTAGGTTGCTAATGCGTGGTAGGTAGAAGTAGGCTCTCAACTGTAGGTTGCCAATGCGTTGTAGGTAGAAGTAGGCTCTCGACTGTACGTTGCTAATGCGTTGTAGGTAGAAGTAGGCTCTCGCATTTGTAGGTAGGTAGTGCGTGATAGGTAGAAGTAGGCTCTCGACTGTACGTTGCTAATGCGTTGTAGGTAGAAGTAGGCTCTCGACTGTACGTTGCTAATGCGATGTAGGTAGAAGTAGGCTCTCGACTGTACGTTGCTAATGCGTTGTAGGTAGAAGTAGGCTCTCGACTGTACGTTGCTAATGCGTGATAGGTAGAAGTAGGCTCTCGACTGTAGGGGAGGATGGTCATCAATGGGACACCGGGAACAATGGGACATGCTGAATAACTTTTTTATTTGAGGGTAATTTTTAACAAAATCTTAGTGGTAAATTAAGCATACTTCAGTGCATTCACTCGCATTGCATTCAGCGGTTGGGATGCAGTCAGCCCTGTGTAAAAGCGAAAACGTGTTTTAGGGGTGATAAAACTAAATATTTCGTACTTTGATTCAATTGTTATAAATCTGTAAATTTAACATATAATGCTTACGGCATTTTTACATGATATTAAGTAATATGTAAAATATGATCATTTGAAAGGATTGCCTTTATACTTTTGTAGTTGAGCCGCTATGCCCATATGTTTTCAAAATGGCGTCATGGTGATCATTGGGACAGAAAATTTGGTTAACAATGGGACAGTGCCTTATTGATAACCAAACAGTCTAGTTACTCCATATGAATCAATATATCTATTTTTTTGATACAATAACGTGAACTGTAGCTTCAGGGCTTCTTGTAGAAACAGAGCTTCCAGCTGAAGCGGGACTTTCGATCATTTTCAAGGGCTTTAGCAATCTGAGGTCATCACAAAGCACTGCATAGAGAACAAATTTCACTAATAAAAGAAAAAGACGCAGCATGATTGCAACGGATACACCAGAGAAAGAAGAGCTTTTTGCTGGTGCCACTAAGGATAAGGCCTTCGAAATCACTTCATAAAGCATCTGACGTAGATGGCCTGTGAACTATTGTTCTTGGTCTGGTATATAACTCTTCATCTAACTGATCCATTCGTCTGAAGAACTCAAATCTCCACCGAAAATGTTGAAAATGAAGATTCATGCACTTGTAGAATTTGAGGCGACTTCTAAAACGTATTCTGTTGGCCAAAAGCATGAAAAAGATAAATACTAAATATTGATGTTAGGCGAAGATTCAAGTGCAATGAGCTTAATTTTCCAAATGTTCCTGACATGGCTCCGTTGAAGTTAGAGGACATTAAACTGATATTATACGAACTAACTAATTGTGGGACAACATAAAGAGATAATTCGAACTTGAAATTTTACCAAAACCTCAACAATATACAAGTTTGATAAACTGTACCATCGTTCACCAGGGCATGTCCCATTGTTCACCAGCGCTGTTAAACAATGGGACAATTTTTTTTGTTTTTTATTTAATTTTTTTCTAGTCAGAAGAATATGTGATAGCATTTGAGTTGGTTTCATTTTATAAAGGAATATCTATATTACACATGGATTTTTTATTTTTCATATTATGCCCATAGTAAATGAAATATCAATCTTTCTGTGTTTTTTGTCCCATTGATGACCACCCTCCCCTACGTTGCTAATGCGTTGTAGGTAGAAGTAGGCTCTCGACTGTACGTTGCTAATGCGTTGTAGGTAGAAGTAGGCTCTCGACTTTGTAGGTAGGTAGTGCGTGGTAGTCATGACTGAGGCTGCCAATTGAAGAATTCTTCTTTTTCCTAATATATTTTTTGAGCGATCACTGCACCATCGCAATGGTTGGACACTCGTACTACTCGAAAAGTGGAAAAGTTTTTAGATTGAGAAATAAATGTTGATAGCTTCATATAAATATACATTATGTGATTCTAAAACCTTCAAAAATAAAGTGGATAAGAAATGATTTAGTGGGATTCAAGAATTTTTAGGAAAGAGCCAGTAAAGATATTTTCTCAGGTAAGAATATTTCAATCATGGAACTTTAAGCTACATAATTAAAAAACTCAAATTTATTGAATAATCTTAATCAGCGTTATTTTCAGCACTCGGAAAATGAATAATTATGTAAATAATTGTACCAATCTGACCATTAAAAGTCTTTTATTTACCTATGTAACACCCGCTTTTCGAGTACTATGAGTGTCCGAATAATGCGATGATCTCTTATTCATCTGCATGATATTACAGAACTTATTATTACAACATGTTTGCGATGCAGTGACTGACAAAAATATCTCAAATGTACAAAACATTAAAAATTCACTGCGAGTAATGTGATTAGCTATTCTCTAGTAACATATATCCATTTACTGATCACTTTGATCACAGTAATGACTTTAAGGGTAACTTTACTAAATATTGAAGAGTAATTACCTTCGCAGAATGCGGGAAGGTCATATTTTAGCCGTGGTATATATATTTATTTATTTATCATCTTGTTATTCACATAACTGAAAAAGTGTTCAACCAAATTGTCTGGAATTGGTTTAACTATTGGTCCAGGTCCAGTGACCTGCTGGTAGAATTTTGGGAGTGATCCGGTCAAAGGTCAAGGCCAAGATCTGTTATAGCTCAAAAAGTATTGAACCATATTGCATGAAGCTTAGTAGGACGATCGGTCAATGTGCAGGAACCATTTTTTTAGATTTCGATAGCGATATGGTCAAAGGTCAAAGATCAAGGTCAAGGACATTTATAAAACATAACTCAAAAGTATTCAACAAAGTTGTCTGAGATTTGATGGCACAATTGGTCAATGTCCAGGAACCATCTGTTAGAATTAATAGAATTTTGTGAGCGGTTCGGTCAAAGGTCAAGGTCAAAGTCATTTATAACTCAATAACTCAAAAAGTATTGTACTATATTGCATGAAACTTGGTGGGACGATTGGTTATTATCCAGCTAGCAGTTTATCAAGTTATGGGAGAGAAAATGTCAATGCGGCGGCGAAGGTATAAGCTCTACCGAGTGCACATAATTTAGTTTATCGTTAAATTAGTCACTTTCAGTAATAATTTTTTTATTTCATCTCATTTTTATGAAAGAACAAACATATTTTTCAACTGAACTATTTTTACAATCAGTATAATAATGAATAATTATATTTAATATTTTTGAAAAGGTTACAAATTGTATTAAATATATTCATAACCAAAGTAAAAAGATATATTTAATTTCTTCATTGAGTTAGTTTATAGTTTCAATTTATCTCTTTTCAGTGTAATTTATCTATTAAAACTATTTAACCGGCCAAAGTTAAAGAAACACACAACTAATTTCATAGAAGTCAGCTATTTAAATAATGTCTACCTTTATACTAAAATGTTTCATTCTAATATAAGATATCTATAATTACTATTATATTGATGAAATATAATAATTAACTGGTTGGATTTGTTGCTGCTATGCCACCAGTTACTCCTGGTAATGTGTAGTAGATAGGTAGGATTCCGGGACAATAACCCCCGTGCAAAGAACCCCCCGGATAAAACCCCCGTGCAATAAACCCCCAGGACAAATACCCCCGGACAAAAACCCCTCAAGCAAAAAAACCCCGGTCTATATAAATAGCATAATTCTTTTTTATTAATATATAAAACATTATTCAATGCGAACCAATAATTATTACATTTTCTTCGACATTTTCTTCCCCCAGACCCCCCAATCGGACCGCTAACCTAACCTACTATATCTCATTATATTTATAACATACAGTAATTTTATTAGTGTAGGTAGGTAGGTAATGCGTGGTATGTAGATGAAGGTTCTCGATTGTAGGTAGGTAATGCATGGTAGGTAGATGTAGGTTCTCGATTGTAGGTAGGTATTGCGTGGTAGGTAGAAGTAGGCTTGCGACTGAGTAGGTAGGTAATGCGTGGTAGGTAGATGTAGGCTCTCGACTGTAGGTAGGTAATGCGTGGTAGGTAGATATGTAGGCTCTCGACTGTAGGTAGGTAATGCGTGGTAGGTTACAGGTAGATGTAGGTTCTTGATTGTAGGTAGGTAATGCGTGGTAGGTAGAAGTAGGCTCTCGACTGTTTACAGTGTTACCACAATGAAAATTATTTTATATACATATATGATAGCTCTTATCATTCATAGATAATGTACAAAATTTGTGTACTCCATTCTAAAAATTCAATAAAATTTATATTGTTCATATTCAAAAGATCAACTAATCATTGGAGATGGACAAGTCAGTTGAAAATTCTTCCCTTTTAACTGACGAAAGTGACAGATTTGACAGTGAATCACCATTCCCAATCTAGTGAAGTTACCCTTAAAGTCACTATGTCCCAAGTGTTCAGTAGATGGCAGT
Source organism: Caprella mutica (assembly GCA_947561585.1). Lineage (NCBI taxonomy): Eukaryota > Metazoa > Arthropoda > Malacostraca > Amphipoda > Caprellidae > Caprella > Caprella mutica. The sequence goes on from CANNZV010000426.1 coordinate 737,778, forward strand.
AGGTTTCAAGAGAAATATTTTAACTCTGTCTCCTTTAAAGAGTGTTACTTCTTTTTCTTTCAAATATTTTTGGCGACCACTGCATCGCAAACAGTTGAAATATTAATTTGTATAAAATCATGCAAATGATTACGATTGTCGTATTATTCAGACATTCATACTATTCGGAAAGTGTGTTTAAAATAGGTTTGATTATCAAAGGTAAATCAGATGTTTTTTACTGGTCAGATTGGTACGTGATCTGAGTAAATAATTTATTTTCGTCGAACAGTATGAGTGTTCGAATATTACGACTTTCTCTAAACTATTTATAGTTTTCGATTATTTAATATTTTTTAATATTAATTTGGAACAATTATTTCAATTTATAAAGATACTACCTTCAGTTTAGTACAATCATCTGTTTTGAATATCGGATAAATTTGATGTTTTTCAATATGTAATATAAGTATTTATTGTAATACAAGTATTTATTGTAATACAAGTATTTATTGTAATACAAGTATTTATTGTAATACAAGTATTAATTGTAATACAAGTATTAATTGTAATACAAGTATTTATTGTAATATAAGAATTCTTCGTTCATAATATATCTTTAATAGTTCTATAACTAAATATTGCTCTGTTTCAACTTTTTTATTTTTTGACCTCTCCTTTTTTGTGTAGATTATAGTTTGTATGGTAGTGTATATTTACATATGGTCCTCATAAAAAAAAAATTATTCACTAAGAACTGTTGCGAACCAAACAAAAAGCATGCACTATCGTATATTATAAAATAAGAATTAGGTAAATTATATAAAATTAACTTTTAGTAACCTATGATTTAACTGTCAGCTGCTATTATTACAGAAATTATTATTTCAACCTGTTTGCGATGCAGTGATCGCCCAAAAAATAGATTAAATGTAGTGAACAATAATGAAATGAAGCTAGTAATGTGATTAATAATTCTTCGAGAACCGGTTGCCATCTACTGAACACTTCTAACAAAAATATTTTAAGGGTAACTATACTAAATATTGAAAAATGTTCATTGTAAAATTAGTAAATTTTTACTTAGGATCATTTATATAATAAGCTCTATTTTCAATTTAAAAAAATCAAATATCAATAATTAATATTTATATCAATTAAACTCTTTTTCCTATTAATTCTTATCATTCACATATTATTATAGATTGTTTATATTGTGTAACATTTTCAATTTCTTTTTTAGTGTTTATATACCTATTTTGGTAAAATTTAGAGTTCAATCTTCCTTCACCAAAAGATCAATTATTGAAGATTGCTTATAAAAGGGACCAATTAATGAATAAATAATCATTCTAAGTTTAACATAGTTACCCTTAAAGCCACTCTGTAATAGTTGTTCAGTAGATGGCGCTCGGTAGGCTCTGCGTAGGTTGGTAATATGTGGTAGGTAGAAGTAGGCTTTCGATTGTTGGTTGCTAATGTGTGATAGGTACAGGTAGGCTCTGGCCTAAGTTGGTATTACAATACTATCTTAATTGTTCCTTCATTTGGGAAGAGCACAAAAGTATCAAATTTATTTTTTGGGACAATTTTTTATGATTAATGAATTATGAAGATAACGATATTATATTCAGTTTACTAAAACCGCCCATTAACGCTGATTGAGAGTATTCAGTAAATTGGACGTTTGTTCATTATGTAGCATAAATTTAGCTTATTTTATAAATTTTTCCTTAAGAATATATCTTTATTGGCTACAGAGAAAATAGGTATTTTTTAGCATTAACTAAATATTACATTATATTTCACCTCAAATATTATGTTATATAAAAATAATAAATTAATTTCTTATGATCTACATGCAGATTATTATCTTTAATAACGAATGTTACAAATTTGGAAAACAAGTTTATTTCCTATCCATACTAATTTTAGACTATTCTAATATTATTTTATATTATTTAGATTCAGTTATTATTTTTCACACAAACAAATGCAAGTTGTTGCTACGTGCACATTTTCTTTCATTTAACCTTGAATTCTACACAAAGACTTTTGCTGAGTCAGCTTTTTCACTACTCTGCCTGCAATAGGTTCGTTTGTTAATTTGTTATTTGATATTACTTCTCTGCATCCCTGCCTAATAGATTTTAAACGTTTGTTTTTTGTCTCATTTAGACGTATTTTTCAGTTGAAACAATTTTGTTTCATCTACATTAGCACATCATAAGAAGAAATTACTTTTTTACTGTTCTATCTGCTTTGTATTATTATTACGTAACTTTTAGATGAGGTTTTCTTCTTTGGCTGAAGTTAGATTCTTGGTTGTCCTCCTTTGAAATTTTAGGCATTTTGAAAGGAATTACTAAACAATTACAATGTCTCTTTTGCACATAAATACTCCATTTAAAATATATTTATCTCTTGCTATTTTTCATAATGTAATAACATGTATGTTTATTTAGTACTAAAAAGAACAAATTTCTCTTGATCAAATTTTTAGAATTCTTCTTCTATAAACAAACATTTTCACATATTGAGACGAGAATAATCAGCAGATTATTTTAAATTCTCAATCAGTGTAATACGGATTATTTTATTATAATTATTATCATTAAAATCGATATTTTTCAGTTAATATTGAACCTATACACAAATTTCGGAAGATTCACAGCACTCGGAAAGTGAAGAGGCTTACAAGTCACCATTTTGGATTCTTTAAATACTTCTGATTGAAATATGTCAATCAGACTCGTTTAAAACACCACATTCCGATACCTCTGAGTGTCCGAATACTGCAAATATCTCTTCCTCCTGCATAATATAGAAGAACTGATTATTCAAACGATTGTGCGATTCGGTGATCGCCCAAAAATAACTTACAAGAAAGTCTTTAGAAGCTACATATTTGTATTACAATTTTTCTTCAAAGCGATCAGCATATTCTGAACACTTTATTACAAAAATTTCAAGGGTAACTTCTCTAAATTTTAATGAATGAAATAGTGCCAAACTCGTCTTTCATCTGTAAGCATTCTTGAATTATTCTTATGGACTGTAAACAACAACAAACAAATATCACTATAAAGTTAATACTTTGATCATAAATTACTCTTTTAAATTTATTTAAGTTACCCTTAAATTAACCCTCTCCTGAGTGTTCAGTAGATGGCGACTGGTTTCGAGAAGAGCTGTGTATCTTTCATCGTTCAAAAATTATGTCATCAGCAAAACTCTTTAAGTATTTTTGGGCGATTACCGCATCGCAATCTCACTGGGTTATAAGTTCTGTCTTATCATGCAGATGAATATGATTGTCACTCAAAGTGCTCGGAAAGTGGGTAACCGCAGCTTCACTCAATGCTTATAAAGGAAATATTTATTTATAAACAGAAAGTTTTTGTGCGATCACCGCATCGCAAACATGCTGCAATAATAATTTCTGCAATATCATGCAGATGAATAAGAGAATATCGCATTGTTCGGACACTGCCATGTTACCATAGGTCATTGTAGGTCAATCAGCAATTACTAAAGGTCAGATTGGTACATGACCTATACAAATGGTCACTTTCCGAATGCTGTAAGAGAAAAAGTGGGCACGAAATAATTTCAGTTGAAATGGAGCATTATTTTACTAAAGAGCCATTAAAGATATTTTCAGGAGGAAGAGTATTTATATTACGATAAGCTCATTCTACATAATGAGGGAACGTCTACTTTATTGAAAATACTCTCAGTCAGTGTTATATGGATGATTTTATTAAACTGATGATAAAATCATATTCTATAGAAATAATCATTCCTTGTTATTATTGAAATCACAGACTAATTTCACTCGTTACTTCTGTGCTGCTCTCAATCTTTATATATGAAATAACGAGTACAACACTTAGTTCTTGGAACAATGAAAAATACAAACCTATTGGTGAGTGCAGACTTATTGTGAAAAATCCTAAAAATAATAAGAGATATAATGTGAAATTTTTAGTGTGTATTTAACTCCGATATTAGGACTGAATGCTAGCACCCAAATAAAAATGTTAACGATCGAAGAAGAAAATTTTGAAAGAATTATGTCAGTGAATATTGAAAATTACAGTGAAGTGTTTAGTGATACATTAGGAACAATCGAAGGTGAACAGAAATTGAAAATAAGAGAAAATGTAGTGCCAGTTGTAATGCCGTGTCGAAGTATACCCATTGCAGTCAAACCAAAACTAAAAGAAGAATTAGAGAGACTTCAGAAAATGAACGTAATCAAGAAAGTGGATGAACCGACAGATTGGGTCAGCCAGATAGTTGTAGTGCCAAAACAAGATGGCAATATACGAATCTGTATTGACCCAAAGGAACTCAATAAAGCGTTGAAGAGAGAACATTATGTACTGCCAACGATCAAAGATGTGCTGCATGAGCTAGAAGGATCTACAATATTTTCTAAAGCTGACATGAGCTCCGGATATTGGCACGTAAAATTAGACGATGACAGCAGCAAGATGACTACATTTCAAACAGAATTCGGACGATATTGATGGCTCCGATTACCTTTTGGATTGTCTGTACCAGCAGAGATGTTCCAAAAGAGACTTATAGAAGCATTAGCAGGACTAGAAGGTGTCATTTGCATAGCTGAAGATGTCGTCATTTGCATAGCTGAAGATGTCGTCATTCACGCGAGGAACAAGAAAGAACACGAAATTAGAATAAAAGCCATCCTAGAGAGATGTCAACGAGAGGGGATCCGCCTGAACAAGAAGAAAATGATGTACGAACTAGACTCAATCACATTCATGGGGCACACAATAACAAAATAAGGATTAAAGCCAGACAAATTGAAAGTTGAAGCCATTCAAGAACTCCCTACCCCTACAAACGTGACCCAGCTACGCAGTTTCTTAGGTATTGTAAATTACCTGGGAAAGTTTATCAACAATTGCAGCGGAATCTTGCAACCTCTTCACAACTTAGTCAAGAAAGATGTGGAATGGACTTGGTCCAAAGCGCAAGAAACTGCTTTCAAAGTTATCAAGAACAAGATAGCTAATATTAGTCTCTTAGTATATTACGACCCGAAGAAGGAACTTACACTTGAAAATGACGCCTCAGAATATGGAATAGGATCAGTTCTCAAGCAAGAAGGAAAACCAATAGCCTATGCTAGCAGGCTACTCACGGAAACAGAAAAACGGTATGCACAAATAGAAAAAGAAATGTTAGCCGTTGTATATGGACTTGAAAAGTTTCACCATTATGCTTATGGCAGAGATATAACTGTCATAACAGATCATAAGCCTCTTGTCAGTATCAACCAGAAGACACTGTCAAAAGCACCAAAGAGATTGCAATCGTTACTCCTTCGCATTCAGGGATACAACATGAAACTTCAATATAAACAAAGAAAGACTTTGATTATAGCAGATGCCTTATCAAGAAACCCCTTGAACAGACGGGAAGAGGTATTTTGTGTGAATAATATCAGAGATCTACCTTTAAAACAAGAGCGATTTGAAGACATCAGGATAGCGACAAGTAATGACGACTCTATGTGTCAACTAAAATACATCATCGCCAATGGTTGGCCAGAGGACAAGGAAAATGTACCTTCACAAGTGAAGCCTTATTTTCATTATCGTGATGAAATGACAGTTGAGGACGGAATAATCTTACGAGGATCAAGAATAATCATTCCACCCTCACTCAGAAAGGAAATGAAAATTAAAGTTCATGCGGGCCACACCGGAGTAAACTCATGTTTACGAAGAGCAAGGAGCTACATATATTGGCCTGGAATGTCTACAGAAATCAGACAATATGTTGAAAACTGCAACACATGTGCCTCACTTCCAACTAAGCAACCAGAACAACCACTCAAGCTACATGAGGTCCCTAGCAGACCCTGGCAGAAAGTTGGAATTGACATATTCACCATACAAGCAAGAAACTACCTCATCACTACGGATTATTATTTCAGCAAATTGACCATCTACGGGAAATGACCTCATCAGAAGTAATTTCCAAGCTGAAAAATAACTTTGCTCGTTTCGGAATACCTGAAACCCTTATATCCGACAATGGTCCACAACTAGCATCGTTCGAGTTCAAAAAGTTTTGTTCCAAATGGTCCATCAAACACATTACAAGCAGTCCTGGTAACAGCCGTTCCAACGGAGCAGCTGAAGCTGCGGTTAAAATAGCGAAACGCATGATGAAGAGATGTATATTTAATATCGAAGACCAATATATAGCGCTTTTGAACTTAAGAAACACACCAGAAGAAGGCGTAGACTACAGTCCAGTTCAAAGACTCATGGGACGACGAACAAGAACTCAACTTCCAACAATCAGCAACTTATTACAACCAACAGTAATTGACACAAGTAGACGATATAGTTAAGATGCAACCGATCGTCAACTCTAAATCTCCATGGAAAACTGCAACAGTAAAGAGACAACTAGCAGGAGTTATGAAGTGCAAACGGATGACTCAAGAACATATCGAAGAAACAGACAGTTTCTTAGACAGCAGCCAACAACGACGACAACTCACATAGCCAACACAATTCCTGACAATAGTAACCAAGAATGCATCACAGAAAATAACGATACTCCTAAATCCAAGACAAACTCTCCTAACAAGATACAACCGATGACATCTAGATTTGGTCGTGTCATTCGAAAACCTAAAAGATTTGATGATTAATTATTTTGCTTATTATTATTGTGCATGTTCTATTATTATTTACACATGGCATCGTTATTTTGCATTTCACCAATTATAATAAAATGATTTATTTTGAACGCATGTATTAAAAGTTGTTCTCTATATTAGTAGAGTTATCTAAAGGAATGCTTAAATATTTATCATTTTATTTCATTGTTTCATAAGAAAGGAGGATGTTAAGTGATATGTTTCTTATATATTATTTCATATATTACCTATTATTCATTATTATTAAGTGATACATTATATAGCAAAGGGTATTCGTATTTGATCACGTATGCATTATTGTCAGTTCATGAGATACAGTCATAGAGTAAACAAGTGTGTAACCCCTGTGTCTCATTCTCCTGTGTCACTCATACCTTTAACAAATAACTTAACAACTGTCGTTTTTAAGGGAGCTCTACGTACGTTATATAGAAATGTAGGTACAATCCAATTGAATAGAAATAATCCCTACATTTCTATACATATTATAAAAAAGGGAGAGAAGAGCATGAATTACCAAAATTAAAAACGATTCTTTTAAAACTACGTATCTGTTTTCGCACTTCTACTCGAAGTGTAAATTCAGATATCATTTAGAAACAGACATTCCGATATCTACTATGACTCGAGATGGTTGCTAAGTCGATACCCACCGTTAGCGCTACGAATTCGACAGCAAACGACATCGAATCGAAATTCATATGTTTGCTGGGTTCCTCTTTCAAGTCTTAAAGGTCCTCTCCAGGCTCCGGGAAAAAAATGAGTTTATAACATAATATTATAGAACTAAGGTCTACGATAATTATTCTGCAAACTGAACACAATTCGGTTCAGTATATATTTTATAATCAGTTTTTAGAGTTTTTTAATACTCTGTGAGCAACAATTGAGCGAATCACTAATCTAATGCTCAAGAAGAAAATTGTACACTCTTTGTTTTGATTACAAATTTGAATTTTATGAACAAACCATGCGTTTTCGGCCTTTATTTAAATTATTTTAGATATTAATTGTTTCCTAAAATATATAAACGTTTCTACTATAAGTTCATTCAATTTTATACCTTTACACGAATATTAAATGGATTTATTAACTCTAATACCTAGTTGACAATCAAAACAAATGGTGTACATTTTTTTTCTTCAGGCTGAAAATTTCTTAAATTAGTAAGTCGGAAGTAAAATAGGTTTTGTAGAGTTCTGATTATAAAAATCTTTAAAAGCATATAAAATTAAAAATATGCTACTAATTTCGATGCGGTTTGCAGCAAAATGATAAGAAACATTAGCCTCGTTGAAAAAAGCAATAAAAATATTAATTTGCTTGGATGGGACCTTTAAACTCGTGTAATGACGTACTCATTATATTTCGCTCTACATACAAACCTGTGTTTGTATGGAGTAAAAATATTACAATTAAAGTTCCCCTTGTAAGTTGTAGGGTAAGTTTTATATAGCCATAGATTAGTTTTGTGTATAATAAATCATATAGATTTAATTCTCAATTTAGTAATGTCCTCAATACTCTTATAATTACTTAAAATAACTTTTCAATATAAATTCAAATAATATTTAGTGAATTTTCCTGCTATTTGTTATATTATCTCATTGATTCAGTTAGTCAAATTTGCAATAGTAAATTTATATTGCAGGTCTTACCTACTCAGCCTAGCCTACAATTTACTGGCTAACCTACGTACCTACCTCCAAAGCATTACCAAATCGCAATTAAAATAAATCAAATTACTTAGTTCTTAATAGCTCATTATTTATATTAGGATGTATCATTTATATTAGGATTTATCATTCATATTATTGTGTATCATTTTCTTATATAGGTAGGCATCATTTCAATATTTAATTACTAAACTATTTGTGTGTGCTTCTTTCACCTTGGTTGGTAAAATATTAAGCTATAAATTAAACTAAAAGTGATAAAGCAAAACTATTAAATCATCAAATTAATTAAATAACCCAATCTAGTCTAACTACCTTTAAATCAATCAAACTAAATTCTCGCTTTAAATAATAATAAACTAAATCTCTAATTACTCACTTTAATATTGAGTCGTGGTGCAAATCTTAATGGTAAAAATAACGATTCATATATTGCACCAAGTTCATTCTCAAGCTTTATTTACGTATCATAACTAGGTAGGTTTTGATAAACGCTAGTAAATATAACTAGGTATCTGTCGATAAACAGATGTAGGTATCTAGGTAGGAATTGATGAATAATACTAGGTAGTAGGTAAGTAGGTAGGGATTGATGAACACTACCTAGTAGGTAACCATAAACTAAGTAGGTATTGGTAAACACTGGTAGATATCTAGGTAGGTATTGACAAACAGTTATAGGTAACTAGGTAAGCATTGATGAACACTAGCTAGTAGATAACTAGGTAGGTATTGATGAGCACTAATATGTAACTAGGTAGGTATTGATAAACATTTAGTAGGTACCTAGGTAGGTATTGATAAACACTGGTAGGTATTGACAAACAGTTGTAGGTAACTAGGTTGGAATTGATAAACACTAGTAGAAAACTATGTAGGTATTGGCAAATAGTTGTAGGTAACTAGGTATTATTGATGAACATTAGTAGGTAACTAGGTAGGTATTGATGAATACTAGTAGGTAACTAGGACTTAGATTGGCATTTATAAACAGTTGTAGGCAACTAGGTAGGTATTGATAAACACAAGAAGGTAACTAATTAGGTATTGATAAGCAGTTGAAGGCAACTAGGTAGGCATTGATAAATACCAGTAGGTAACTAGGTAGGTATTGACAAACAGTTGTAGGTAACTAAGTAGGTACTGATAAATACTACGTAATAGGTAAGTAGTGATAACCACCAGTAGGTGCTAGGTTGGTATTGATGAACAGTTGTAGGTTACTAGGTAGTTATTGATAAACATTATAGTAGGTAACTAGAAAGGTATAAGGTAGTGATAACCACCAGTAGGTAACTATAGGTAAGATTAATTAACAGTTATAGGTAATTAGGTAGGTAATAATATTAATTAACATTATTAATACAAATATTAATAAATAACTTTATACATATTTTTATCATTTACATTAAAAAAGAAAAGATATCAAAATGTAGAATATTAAATTATATTTATTTAAAATAACTTTAGGAAATACGCAAGTTATCAAGTTGCATAAAGATCATTCCAATATTACTTCTACCATGTCCAGGATGGCTCAGTGGTAGCGTCGCCGACTTCAAAAGTACATCACACCACAGTCCTGAGTTCACCACTACATTTCTTTCTCCATTTCTTACAATTTATTTTGTATATAACAATATGTAATATTAAAATAATTGATATACAACCAAATGTACATATGCACTATATGCAATAAAGTAAAAAATTGCAATAATGATTAGTATGATCTTTTTTATTTCTTATACATATTTATATACCTCAATTAACCGAAATAGTTTGAGCAGAAGGGAGATATGTCCCCCTAGCAGAGGAGGACATCCGCACTCTGTCCCACGTCTTGCAGAGGGGGACATCCGCACTCTGTCCCACGTCTTGCAGAGGGAGACATCCGCACTCTGTCCAACGTCTTGCAGAGGGGGACATCTACACTCTGTCCCACGTGTTGAATCCCTCTATAACAAGGGATATCCGCACTCTTTCCCACGTCTTAAATCCCTCTTCCCTCTATAGCGAGGGATATCCGCACTCTGTCCCACGTCTTGAATCCCTCTATAGCGTGGGACATAAACACTCTGTCCCACGTGGGTCCCACGTCTTGAAAACGGAGTGGGGTAAGACGTGGGACATGTGGATGTCCCCCTCTGTCAGAGAGAGACAAGACGTGGGATCAGACGTCTGGCAGAAGGGGACCCCTGTGCAAACGAAGAGAGTTAGTCTGATTTCCCCCGCCCCACGTCTTGCCCCATGTCTTAAATTCCTCTATAGTTAGGGGTATCAGACGTCTTAAGACGTGGGACAAACAGCTTTTGGTTAGCTGGGTATATTAATTCAATGTATATTCAATCTATGATATAATTAGATTTTCACTGTTAGATTAAAGGGGTGGTAAACCTTTGGACAAACTTTTTCTCTCTTGTTGATAAATCGATAAAGGGACATTAATAATAGAATAAAATGTTGTTATTTTATTTTTAAAATGCCTATTTAAAAAAATTAATTTGATTATTTCGCAAATGCAGAGCCACCTACCAACTAAATCTGGAACTAAAAATGTCAATTGTAAAGAAAAGAATGACGAAAAGAATGACGCACATACGCACGCAATCGCTTTACTACAATTCTTAAACTTTAAAATTTACAGCCTAGCCGCCTAGCTACCACGTTACTGACCAAACTACCTAGTTATTATAGTTTTATACTTATTGATGCCGAATAATTGATATTTCTAATTGATACAGCTGATCATGTATGTAAAGAATAACAATTCGCAGCGCCCCTTGCGGTGAACCCTGGACTTAAAACCAAATGATTAATTTTTTTTACGGGTGTTATTTATATATATAAGACGAATTAATTCTTGTATGTATACAACTAATTACTAACATCATTTTCATTACAAAAAATGACTTTTATAAAGTTTACTGCTCCATTAAATTCACACGTTCTTAAAAATCTAATGATTTGCTTATTTTTGTTGGTGTTAGAAGTATAAACATTTGCTAGGCAGTCAAATCGATAGAGTCTCATCAGAAATGTTTTGTATTTATGTTTCTCAATCGCTAACATTCTAAATGCAATAACCATATAATGTTAGCTTCTTGAATTAATATGTTATGAACATCTATCAAGTGTTTTCAAAATAAGTAGAAGCTATCTTGGAGCCTTATGTCACCAACTCCTGATTAGGTATAAACATTTAATGCACTCGGACGTTTCAATATTTTTAACATGAGTCATAGAATGTTTGGTCACTATATAAGAAACTGTTTCTAGGCTTCAGGTCTCATTTCTATCCCTTCACTAGCTACATAGTGTAAGATCTCAAGTTAGCCATTTATTTGGTTAGTTTCACTGAATATATCTTATATAGACGTTTGTTAGATAAGTAATATCAGACTCTGTAATATTAATAGTTGAGATTGGAATTAAATATTGCAATACTTTTTATTGAAATTTATTATGTATACTATCATATTGTAATAATTTTTATAATGTAATGATACTTTGCTTAAATATTTCGTTCTACTTTTCTGTAGAACTAAATTTTAATTTCCAAATTTTTACGGTTGTTTTTTTACAGGCTCTTACTCTACCACTCACACACTCTACACTCACTCTCACACTCTACACTCACTCTCACACTCTACACTTTGACTCTACCACTAAACATACACAGTCTTACCCTTTGTAAACAATTATTCTCGTGAATATATTACTTTTGTGTTGGTTTAAAAATTATTTTCAACCTTCTACCTACCAATTTTAATATCAAATCAAACGAACAATTATTGCAAACAACCATATAGCAACCAAAAATGCTAAAACTGCATTCATATGTACATAGTTCTCACACACGCATTCGGGTGTCACAGGTAAATACATTTGGCATCTAACTTTTTTATGTGAGCAGCTATGAAGTTATAATTTTCGAATTTCATTTGATTGACGATATTTTCACTGGATATTATATCGGTATTAGTAGGTATAGTTCAAACCATGAATTAAATAGTTTGAAGGATACTCGCACTCGACAGAAATACCGACAAAGAAAAAGATGGTGACATCACTTGGAATACGATTTGAAGGTTTTTGTATTGTTCACTTTGAGTCTGTAGCTCAATACTAGTTTTTCTGTAGCTTAATACTAGTTTTTCTGTAGCTTAATACTAGTTTTACAGAATACAGCTATTAGCTACTGTATTCTACAGTTCTCTTTTTCTATTCATTTTGTTAATTTGTATATATATATTATGAACAAAAATATAAAGTTAGTTATCTATGATTTTCATTCATTCCTTAATTGAAGAAATCCACCGACAAATATTAATTATATATATTTCACCATATCGATTTTATCGTGATAAATAGTTCATATACCTACATTTTTGTATTGGAATTTACTCTCTATAGTCCTTCAATTTCAATCATTGTTGGAGAATACACAATCGATCGTAGTCGACACAAATCCAATTATTATTGAATATCATCTGAGCTAAATTCAATAAATGATTTCAGTATTAGGTATAAATATAATTATATATTTTGTGTTATGGGCCTCCTTCTGGGAAATCTTAATAAATTTATAAACTGAGAAACATAAGATTTAGATTAGTCAAAATTAGGATACTGATGATGAATATTTTATTAATCGAAAGCTCTTAAGAAAAATCGAAGGATGATTACTCTTTACGTGGTTTCACTTGTTCTTCAGTTTATAAATTTATAATTATATATTAACCTCTACGATGTATTTAATTATATATTTGACCAAGTAATCAAAACATATTTCATGAAGATCTAGATCCAATTATTTCCGATGTGAGTATCTGTATACCAAGTGACGTCACACTTTCGCGCCATATTTAGGTGAGAGAATCTTTCTAACTATTTAAAGGGGGCAGTTCAGTCAAATTCAAACTATCGCCAAATTGGTCCTAAATCGATTTAGTATATTTATTTATGTAACACTAGAATATTTATATAAAAAGTATATTGTAAATTAGTGGTGCCATCTGTGGACTGTGGTGGACCGACGTACTAATCATTGTAGTACGTAAACAAAGTGATAACCAGTCCCAGACTTGAATCTTGAATATGCCATTATATGTTTGAAAATGGTGAAAAGAATTTGTGAAATTGAAAACTGTCCTTCGAAACAATTAGATTTAGTTTTGAAAAGAAAAACCATCTCTTCATAAATTACCTGTTAATACTGTTGATAGAAAAGTTGTTTACATGTTATCAGCTGTAAAATGTAAACAAATAGTACAGAGTGGTGGCGCCATCTGTAGGAGGACGCAGGAACTAAATCGAATTTATAAAATATGATATATATCGCTTATTATATTTTTCAACTGTTTAATTCTACAAGAATGCTTTTTTCTTACTAAGTGATTGTTCAACATTAATATTATAAAAACAAAAATTGACTGAACTGTCCCTTTTGATTCATGGAGTAGGTAATCGGTACATCTTTTTACCGTAGAAATTTGATAGATTGGTTACAAAATAGTTCTCTCAATTTTTGGAGTATAACTTATTATTGAAGTAATTTTATTTACTTTATATCCTTTCTATCTTAGGATAGGATTCTGAAACTTAACTAGGAACTGGGAACCTACCAATAGTTTCTGGAGATGAGAACTAGGTATGGTGAACCCGGTTCTACGTATCACCCAAATGAAACATAAATGAACCCAAATTAACCCAGACGAACCCAAGGGCTAAATGAACCCAAATGAACCCAAACGAAACCAAAACGAAACCCAAACGAACCCAAATGAAGATACTCGGACAGCATAAATAATTTAATATAAATAAAGTCGAGTGTTTCTGTTATTATTTATTGCTGAAAATACTGGGGTAATTTGTTGAAAATGATGACGTAAATTTTTTAAAGTGATTGTTACAAAACTACATTGAAATTTTTATCATTTAGGATAATGAAAGTCATAAATTATTGAATTTTGAAAGTTCTTTAGACTAGGAACATTTTTATTTTATTTTTACAGAAATTATCATTATCTGTTAAGAACAAAGAATATTTGACAATGCAGTTATTCAACATAATATTAGATTTTTTGTTTTATTTGATTATTTACAATATAACATAATTATGAATAAGGCTGAGACAATTTTTTTCAGTAGTATCTCCTAGATGAAGATTCAGCTGTCCCTTTAATTTCCCTCAACACAGTTGATTGGGAATTCCTGTAGCTCTTGGTTCCAAAAGATGTGAAACACACATTAGACTACTGCATCCCATCTCTTGCTGGTCTCAAATAATTTAGTTTGAGACTGTCCTTGGCTCTATTTCCCAAAGATTTTCTTCCTGACACGTTGTACATAGGAATATTTTCTCCTCTCTGTTATCCATTAGACTACTGCATCCCATCTCTTCCTGGTCTCAAATAATTTAGTTTGAGACTGTCCTTCGTTCTATTTCCCAAAGATTTTCTTCCTGACACGTTGTACATAGGAATATTTTCTCCTCTCTGTTATCCTCTTCTTTTCTCCAGAGTCCTGATCCTAAGCGAATGGTCATTTTGTCTTGCTCGTCTGTGTGCTTATCTTCTCCTTCTTGACTCTCTTCTTTCCTCGGAATACTCTCTTCTCATTTAGTATTCCTCTTCATATCTTCTTGTTTTACTTGGTACACCACAGCAGAACACTCTTGCTAAGAAAACTCCAAGTTGTCGTACAAATCCCATTTCACGAAAAAATTTGGCGTAGGTTTGGGGTCTGAACCGGTCAATACTAATTTTTTTATAATTTTGGCAATATCTTTATTCTTTTCTGTCATATCTATGATACAGACTGAATCTAATTCGAAAAATAGAAACCTTTCATCTCTGTCGAAAGTTGAATTTGATTCAGAAAATAATTTGAGTCCAGTAAATTGAACTTAAAATTGATATTGGAATAATTATAGAATATATGTGGATATTAGTTAGATATACAGGGTGTTTTTATTTGTCCCGATTCTAAACTTGAATAACTTTGCATCCAATTTACCGATTTGGACAAACTTAGTCTCCATAGACTCCATATAATTTGGGATTGATAATAAAAACAATTAAGTTCATCGATCTTTACTAAATTTTAATGTAACCCTATTAAAAAATTAAATAAGATAAATTGTATTTTTTTATATGACCGAAAATGTGGAACTGTTCGATAACTTGGAACTTACCCCGTTGATTTATTTAATTAGATATTAGTATTATTTTATATGTTCGAAAATGTCGTGCTGTTCGATAACTTGAAACCAACCCCATAAAAAATTCGTCTACATTTTTCTAATTTTTTCTTCAAAAGTAAGACATATAGAACATTTAGGCTGCAGTTCATCGGGGCCCCGTGGACGGGTGGTTAGCGTACCGGCTACGCAACCAAAAGACTCAGATTCGATTCCCTGCCCAGGAAAAAAAAAATGCTAGAAGAGCATATAAATAAAAAGGTTCATGCGTTCTGAAGGGAAGCCAAAGCTGCGTTAAAAAAACGCAAAGAAAGAAGAAGTAAAAGTAGCGCTTGTTAGACTCTATAGAATTAAGGGGAAATAGAACTTAATCGAAAATAGAACGTGATGGGAAAATAGAACGTGATGGGAAAATAGAACGTGATGGGAAAATAGAAAAGTAATTGAAAATAGAAATATATAAGATGTGAAAATAAATATTGGAAAAAAATGATGTGGAAATAGAAAAGAAATTGAAAAGACAAAAATTGAAAAAAATGACATGAAAAAATATTGAAAAAATGATGTGAAAGAAATTATATAATAGAAAAAGAACGAAAAAAAGGTATAAAAAACCTTTTGACGTAGAAAAACTCAGACAGCAGTGTTTTTTTAACTCTTTGTCATTCAGCTAACCAATAAAAGTGATCACAATAGTCCTAGAGTTCTGAATAACCTTAAACTTTGAACTGTTCGCTTCCAAAATTTAACCAAATGTTTCCTGGATATTTAACTTTTTGAGTTATGCGAATAACAAAATGGAAAATTAATAAATAAATACCAACCGAAACTCGATATTCTGCAATACGCGAAAGTAGTATTTTTTTTATTATATAGACATTCATTATACTTTACAGCTGAAGATAAAATTAACATTTAAGTCTATGGTAAATGAAACCAGAATTTGATTTACTTAAAAACTTCTCGAGTGTGTACTTTTTGGTTTATTGGTATTTTAATAATAATAAATATATTGAGTTCAGAGTGACGTCACAGAGTTAAACAAGTAGAAATATTTCATAAGTGATTTTCGTAGCATGAATACACAGTTTTACGAATAATTTCTAATAAATTGTTTTTTAGGGTTAAAATCATAAGAAATGAACTGAATTTTCACCCTAAAGATCTCTAGTTAATTTGCAAACTATTTTCTATTTTTCTGATATTGAAGAAACTGTCAGTAAAAATTACACATGTAATATACAGGGTGTCTCAATAAATGTAACAGATATGAAATGCCATAATTTTCTAATTATTAGCTAATAGCTATAATATGTTTCATTCCAAAATGCAAGAATGAAAGATTTATTTGGTATATCTTATGCAAATATAAAAAGAATCATAATGATTTTATTACCGATAACTTAACATATTAACAATCCACTAACAATTTAACTTACACATAAATAATAGAACACTATATATAGGAATGGTTTCTTTTACAGTAGATTAAATAAAGAATTGTAATTGAAGTGGGTGATACAGTGCTATTCCTACGGGAAGTGGATTGTACAGTGCTATTCCTACGGGAAGTGGATGATACAGTGCTATTACTATGGGAAGTGGATGATACAGTGCTATTACTACAGGAAGTGGATGATACAGTGCTATTACTATTGGAAGTGGGTGATACAGTGCTATTACTACGGGAAGTTGATGATACAGTGCTATTACTACTGGAAGTGGGTGATACAGTGCTATTACTACGGGAAGTGGATGATACAGTGCTATTACTACTGGAAGTGGGTGATACAGTGCTATTACTACGGGAAGTGGGTGATACAGTGCTATTACTACTGGAAGAGGATGATACAGTGCTATTACTACGAGAAGTGGATGATACAGTGCTATTACTACGGGAAGTGAATGATACAGTGCTATTACTACGGGAAGTGAATGATACAGTGCTATTACTACGAGAAGTGGGTGATACAGTGCTATTACTATGGTAAGTGGATGATACAGTGCTATTACTACAAGAAGTTGATGATACAGTGCTATTCCTACGGAAAGTTGACGATACAGTGCTATTATTTTGTATAGATTATACTATATCTCTGTCAATATTAGACACAAAAAATGCTGTCACTTTTTAAGGCACGGGTACACTAGTAACGTTATGAAAGAAAAAATTATATCTCCAACATCAAAAACTGTTACATAAATTCATTCGAGTTAATTACTTCTTTCGCAAAATAGTTGTGAATAATTATAATTAATACACTCCATTTGTTGTGGCTTCGTATCCTTGCTACAGTTCCATTCGCTCTTCTACTGCTAAATCGTTAGGAAAAGTGAATATATTTTCAGCAGGGAAATTTTCAAGACAAATATAAGTTTCAGCGAAAGTCAGACAGGTCTTTTGTAGCTCAGAGGTAAGAGGTTAGTCTCTGAATCTCCAGCCCCTGAAGGTAAGCAGGTTCGAATCCAGTTAGCGGCAAACGGATTTGGTAAAAGGACAAAAGAAAAAAAAACAATGAAAAAAGAACCGCAAAATGTTTTGCTTTAGGGTAAGTTCCGAGTTATCGGACAATTTCAAATTTCGGACATGTGAGAGAAAATAGATAGGAATGATTACCTACTTTATTTTCTTGGTATCAAAGATACCTGAGTAGAAGTTGAATGATGATTATAATAACCTGTCCGAAAATGTGTAACTGTTCGATAACTCGGAACTTACCCTATCTACCTGTATTATAGATTTAACTCACAAGGTAACATCATCACAACTTGCACAACAAATAGTTATCGTTTTTGTCCAACAGTCGCTATCCCATGACGTCACACTCCGTAACTTTTACTGTTTTGCTATCAAATAAATATTATTTGCTTTATTGCAATAATAATTATTACTCAGAAATAACTACAATATCTTTATTGGTATTAATATGATAATGAAACATAGAACTTTTAAATGATAACAAGAATATATTTAACTTGTCATCCTTTCTGTAAACCAATGAATTATATCCATAACTAGAAAATGAGCTAAAATATTAGAGTTAATCAATAATTAAAATAACGAATAGAGTTAGAATAACTAAATTAAGTTAATTAATGATATTAGTTCATCATTATAGCTAGACACAATAGAAAGATACCAGACTTACCTTATTGTATCGTCCTAACTAGACACAATAGAAAGGTACCAGACTTACCTTATTGTATCGTCCTAACTATTCACAATAGAAAGGTACCAGACTTACCTAATTGTATCGTCCTAACTAGACACAATAGAAAGGTACCAGACTTACCCTTATTGTATCGTCCTAACTAGACACAATAGAAAGGTACCAGACTTACCCTTATTGTATCGTCCTAACTAGACACAATAGAAAGGTACCAGACTTACCCTTATTGTATTGTCCTAACTAGACACAATAGAAAGGTACCAGACTTACCCTTATTGTATTGTCCTAACTAGACACAATAGAAAGGTACCAGACTTACCCTTATTGTATCGTCCTAACTAGACACAATAGAAAGGTACCAGACTTACCCTTATTGTATCGTCCTAACTAGACACAATAGAAAGGTACCTGACTTACCTTATTGTATCGTCCTAACTAGACACAATAGAAAGGTACCAGACTTACCCTTATTGTATCGTCCTAACTAGACACAATAGAAAGGTACCAGACTTACCCTTATTGTATCGTCCTAACTAGACACAATAGAAAGGTACCAGACTTACCTTATTGTATCGTCCTAACTAGACACAATAGAAAGGTACCAGACTTACATTATTGTATCGTCCTAACTAGACACAATAGGAAGGTACCAGACTTACCTTATTGTATCGTTCTAACTAGACACAATAGAAAGGTACCAGACTTACATTATTGTATCGTCCTAACTAGACACAATAGAAAGGCACCAGACTTACCCTTATTGTATCGTCCTAACTAAACACAATAGAAAGGTACCAGACTTAGCCTTATTGTATCGTCCTAACTAGACACAATAGAAAGGTACCAGACTTACCATTATTGTATCGTCCTAACTAGACTCAATAGAAAGGTACCAGACTTACTCTTATTGTATCGTCCTAACTAGACACAATAGAAAGGTACCAGACTTACCCTTATTGTATCGTTCTAACTAGACACAATAGAAAGGTACCATACTTACCCTTATTGTATCATCCTAACTAGACACAATAGAAATGTACCAGACTTACCCTTATTGTATCGTCCTAACTAGACACAATAGAAAGGTACCAGACTTACCCTTATTGTATCGTTCTAACTAGACACAATAGAAAGGTACCAGACTTACCCTTATTGTATCATCCTAACTAGACACAATAGAAATGTACCAGACTTACCCTTATTGTATCGTCCTAACTAGACACAATAGAAAGGTACCAGACTTACCCTTATTGTATCGTTCTAACTAGACACAATAGAAAGGTACCAGACTTACCCTTATTGTATCATCCTAACTAGACACAATAGAAAGGTACCAGACTTACCCTTACTGTATCGTCCTAACTAGACACAATAGAAAGGTACCAGACTTACCCTTATTGTATCATCCTAACTAGACACAATAGAAAGGTACCAGAATTACCCTTATTGTATCGTCCTAACTAGACACAATAGAAAGGTACCAGACTTACCCTTATTGTATCGTCCTAACTAGACACAATAGAAAGGTACCAGACTTACCCTTATTGTATCGTCCTAACTAGACACAATAGAAAGGTACCAGACTTACCCTTATTGTATCGTTCTAACTAGACACAATAGAAAGGTACCAGACTTACCCTTATTGTATCATCCTAACTAGACACAATAGAAATGTACCAGACTTACCATTATTTTAGAAATCCAGTTGATGGTTTTTCATCCAGCTCCTCTATATAGTTTGTTATTTTCAAATTAATTTGATAGTCTAATCAAATTAATTTGATAGTCTAATCAAATTAATTTGATAGTCCAATCAAATTAATGATAATCATTGATGTCTAATCAAAATTTTTCCTCATTTTTGGACAATCAAGATAATTATATATGAAGTTTAAAAGTTAACTATTATTTCAATTGCTCTCAATGATACCTACATGCACCCCAACATGTGAAGCAATCTAAATATACTAGAACTTACCTTACAATATATTACAATATTTTTGTTCTATTTCTTAATCAAATTAGACATCAATTCATTAATTTGAAATTAAACCGTTGAGATTTACTAATTAAATTACTTCGTTTATTTTCTATGTATGAATCTTATATTACATTTTTAATAACATAATACAGGCTTTTAAACCTCTCCTCACAAATATAAAATGGGAACACACTAATTTGGTGTACATTCATTGATAAGAATTTGAATTTATAAAATTAGGGAAGTAAATCAAATACTGGTTTCGATAACCGTGGACTAAATTGTAATATTATTTAAAGCTGTTAAATAAAGTGAGTGTTTTTACTCTTAAAAGAAATACTTTTTCTTAATATTAAATTAAAAGTACAATAAAAGTGGCTCAATATTTAATTTACCACATTATTCGTATCCAGTAACACTGACTAACTTTATACTGTTATTATGAGTACAATTTGAATTGAAAATGTTCTCTTCAGTAATATTATTTCCTACTGATTAGTTCATATCGTTCAAATTCATTTTCAGATTCATATATATTCAAGTATGAAACTGGTTAATTAAAAAATAAAAGTGTAATCTAAACTATTAAATTGTATAATTTATAATTACTATATGGAAATTTCATTGAAACCTAAGAAATTTTTAGTAAAAATTAAGACTTGAAGATTTTTTGTTTTTACAAAAGGGTGTTTCCTCCTACCCTTCTCTTCTTCCTTCTTTCCTTTCTTCTCTCTTCTTTTTTTCTATCCTTTCCTAGCTTCCTCTTTTTTCACATCATTTTTATGTGTCTCACGCCACATATTGTTTTCACATCATTTTTATGTGTCTCACCACATATTTTTTCACATCATTTTTATGTGTCTCACCACATATTTTTTCACATCATTTTTATGTGTCTCACCACATATTTTTTCACATCATTTTTATGTGACTCACGCCACATATATTTTTCACATCTTTTTATGTGTCTCAACACATATTTTTTCACATCATTTTTATGTGTCTTACGCCACATATTTCTCCTCTCCTTTGTGTTTTCACGCCACATTTACCTGTCAACACATCCAGATTTTAGTGTTTCACGCCACTAATCTCTTAGTCATTTATCATTATATCACATCTCTCACTAACCTCAGTTACATTTTTTTATATTTGCTTCTCTCTCAGTTTTTCCATTTCTTCGCCTTCTCCTGGAATCGAACCTGGGACTCTTGGTTGCGATGCTAGCGCGCTATCCACTCCGCCGGGGAGCTCCAATGACTATCTGCCTAAAGCCCCGTCCAGACGGTCAAATTTTTCAGAGAAGTGACAAACTTAATGACAAACTAAATGACGATAACTTCCTAGCGTCAGCAAACCGTCAAATTTTTCATCAGTTTTTTTATTCCAACATGTTGGATATCGTCAGCAAAAAGTTTGTCAAACTATTTGCTGACGATAAAGTTTGAAGTACAAACTGACTTTCCGGCAATAATATTTTTTTATTTGCGGGTCATTTTAGTTAATTACAGCTAGGTACACCTACAAAAACCTCATTTTTTTCAAACTTAGTATATATCTAGTTACAATGGCTAACGACAGACACTTTAATACTTGGTTAATTGTATTAGAAAGTATTAGATCTAAGTTATAGGTAGGTTACCTACGTTGTGAATTGTTTTTTATGATCTATTTTTGACTATCCTTTTCAAGACAATATTTTGTCATTAAAAACAAATTATTTTTTCTGGTTTGTTACTGTTCTAATTTAAAAAAATATACATACCAAGTTATATAATTTTTATTTTCACGATATATAGCATTAATTTTGACGAAACTGACGCCAGTGAACCTCAAACTTTTGGCGAGAAAATTTGACCGTGTAGACACTCCTTGAAAACTGACGATAAGTTTGTCATTTAGTTTGTCATTAAGTTTGTCACTTCTCTAAAAAAATTTGACCGTCTGGACGGGGCTTAAATGTTCTATATATGTTGCTTTTTTTCGGAAATTAGAGTTAATTTGAATTAATATTTTCTGTACCTTTTCGATAAGGGTCAATATCCTATTTATTTCCACTGATTTTCACCCTTGTGGATTTTTAAAGTCGTATTCATGCTACCGACATTCAATGTTATAATCCATACTGTATTGAGAGAAGAGTTTGTTCGTATGTCTGTCTGGAGCTACTAATGAATATTATTGTGGCAGTATCTTGACTACGGGTCATGACAATAAATGAAGATATTAAAAAAACTGTGGAAATTTCAGCCCTCGTCGGGAATCGAACCCGGGTCATCAGATTCAGAGTCTGATGTGTTAGCCACTACACCACGAGGCCTTGTTAGAATATGGAAATAAACATATATTAGTGTTACTAAACTCCAAATACCTGAATTAAACTGAATAAGGTGAGGAATATGGAAACGCTAAAGAATATGAATACAGGGTGTCTGCAAAGAATGAGCCGATTTAAAAAGGTTGTAATTTGTAAACTATTACTGCTAGAAGATTGAAATAGGTTTCATTTTATAGATAAGAATTCCAAGTTTCATTTCATAATAAATTTAGCATCACATGGCCACTAAAAGACTAATTAGCTAATCAATATTGTTACGCTAGCAGTATGGAAGGGGGAAAACACGTTTCTTATGTGCTCAAATGTACTTCTTAGTGACAACATTGATCAGTGACCTAAAATAAAAAATATATCTTACATTTCTATAAAATAAAATACATTATAAAAAATACATCAAAATGCAACACAACAGAGATATATTATAACTAGAGCCTGGATTTCTATGCTCTAACAGAATAACAGCATAGAAGGCTATTAAAGCATAGATGACAATTTAACGCCAATGCATCTCACACGTTGATTGTTATAATATAGTCAATGAGAAGAATATATTAAAAAAGATGGAGAAGTAAATCAACTACTGGTCTCAATTACCGTAGATTTTACGGTTTACAAACTGCTATTTCATATATGATTGGTTTATCAATATTCTATGTTTTGCTTAATATATGTACGTATTTTGCACTATATCTATGTTTTCTATATTTTACTTTCTATTTTATGTTATTTGAAGCAGGAGCTACCAAGCAGTCAAAATGATTGTTTCTCTGTTCCTTACAGTTAATAATTAATTTTTTATTGTTTGTTAACGGGAATTCTATATTAGTAAGACGTTATATAAACTCAATGTTGCAGTTTATTTTGTTTCAAGCTTTCAAATAATTTTTTTTTTTATTCGTCATCTAAGATGTGGAAAGTAAATCAAATACTGGTTTTAATTACCGTAGACTTTTGATAATAAGTTTCTTCACTTAACTGCTAAAGTGTTAGAGGGACCTTTGCAGTAATGACAAATAACATTTCAAAGTTAATAAAGCTAAGATATTAAGGGTAGTTTTTATACCATTTGGGAGAATATTTCACTGTCACTCTATATAATAACGTAGTTAATATTAAAATATTTTATTCATTATATATTTATTTTCTTTTTATACATTTTAACAATACAATACAAGCAGATGACAGATAACTCTAAAAAACTCGAACTAATTCCAATGATGATCACAAATAATTTAACAAATACAATAAACTATTAAATGTTAACATGAAGTGTGACGCTCTAAGTACAAACCCTCATCTAACTAAGCTCTTTTCATTGCCCTGAAAATGACACTATATGGCCACAGTTTTACGGAGTTAATTGTAGAACAAAATGAGTGGTGAGAGAAGAAAATTAATGAAGAGGTTAAAAAATGGTGAAAAATTTAGGCCTCGCCGGGAATCGAACCCGGGTCATCAAATTTAAAGTCAGATGTGTTAGCCACTACACCACGAGGCCTTATTAAATTATGGAAATAAACATAGTATAGTTTTACTATTCTCTGAAAATAATAATATTTCAGAATTTGGTAAGTAGTGATGATACGCTGGAAAAAAATGTGAAAACGAAAGATGGGAAGGAAAATTTGAGCAACTAAAGTAAATCATTTGGACTCCAAATTAATTTGTAATTAAAATAACTACTCAAACTAATCTGAATTAATAACAAATTGAATGAACAGTCAAATGTTATTCTTAGTTACCGTAGACTTAATGTACACATACAATAATTTCGTATAGATTCGTTTGTTATTAAATTACATTAAATCATTAAATTACATTAAATCATTAAATTGCAATAAATTATTAAATTACATTTAATCATTAAATAACATTCAATCAGTAAATTACATTTAATCATTAAATTACATTTAATCATTAAATTACATTTAATCATTAAATTACATTTAATCATTAAATTACATTTAATCATTAAATTACATTTAATCATTAAATTACATTTAATCATTAAATTACATTTAATCATTAAATTACATTTAATCATTAAATTACATTTAATCATTAAATTACATTTAATCATTAAATTACATTTAATCATTAAATTACATTTAATCATTAAATTACATTTAATCATTAAATTACATTTAATCATTAAATTACATTTAATCATTAAATTACATTTAATCATTAAATTACATTTAATCATTATATTACATTTAATCATTAAATTACATTTAATCATTAAATTACATTTAATCATTAAATTACATTTAATCATTAAATTACATTTAATCATTAAATTACATTTAATCATTAAATTACATTTAATCATTAAATTACATTTAATCATTAAATTACATTTAATCATTAAATTACATTTAATCATTAAATTACATTTAAATCATTGAATTACAATTAAATCATTAAATTATGTTAAATTATTATATTACAATAATTCGATGAACTTCAATGTGCACGTGAATTATTCTATGTTAATTGAAGAAAGTTAAAATAATAAATATTAACAGTTTTAACAATTTTATTCTTTAGTAATTTAGGCAATTTATTGAGATTTGAAATATGAAAAGTGTCACTTATTGAAAAAACAAGAATCTTCCGTAGGAATAGCACTGTATCATTCACTTCCCGTAGGAATAGCACTGCATTATTCACTTCCAGTAGTAATAGCACTGTATCACCCAATTCTCGTAGTAATAGCACTGTATCACCCACTTGTCGTAGGAATAGCACTGTATCACCCAATTCCCATAGGAATAGCACCGTATCGTCCACTTCCCATAGGAATATCACTGTATCATCCACTTCTCATAGTAATATCACTGTATCATCCACTTCTCGTAGGAATAGCACTGCATTATTCACTTCCAGTAGTAATAGCACTGTATCACCCAATTCTCGTAGTAATAGCACTGTATCACCCACTTGTCGTAGGAATAGCACTGTATCACCCAATTCCCATAGGAATAGCACCGTATCGTCCACTTCCCATAGGAATATCACTGTATCATCCACTTCTCATAGTAATATCACTGTATCATCCACTTCTCGTAGGAATAACACTGTATCATCCACTTCCCGTAGGAATAGCACTGTATCATCCACTTCCCGTAGGAATAACACTGTATCATCCACTTCCCGTAGGAACAGCACTGTATCATCCACTTCCCGTAGGAATAGCACTGTATCATCAACTTCTCGTAGTAATAGCACTGTATCATCGACTTCCCGTAGGAATAGCATTGTATCATCCAATTCCCGTAGGAATAGCACTGTATCATCAACTTCCTGTAGTAATAACACTGTATCATCCACTTCCCGTAGTAATAGCACTGTATCATCGACTTCCTGTAGGAATAGCACTGTATCATCCACTTCCCGTAGGAATAGCACTGTATCATCAACTTCCCGTAGTAATAGCACTGTATCATCGACTTCCTGTAGAAATGGCACTGTATCATCCACTTCTCGTAGGAATAGCACTATATCATCCACTTCCCGTAGTAATAGCACTGTATCATCGACTTCCTGTAGGAATAGCACTGTATCATCCATTTCTCGTAGGAATAGCACTATAACATCCACTTCCATTACAATTCTTTTTTTTTAATCTACTGTAAAAGAAACCATTCGTTTATTTAGTGTTCTATTATTTATGTGTAAGTTAAATTGTTGGTGGATTGTTAATAAAATCAATATAATTCATTTTATACCTTCAATCGACATTTTCATCTCATGCAACCATGGATATACAAAATAAATCTTTCATTCCTGCACTTTCTAAAGAAATATATTTCAGAATTTAGCTTTAGTAGTTTTATAAATTATTAGCATTTTATATCTGTATTCATGAAAAATTTTTGGGGTCTAAGAAAAAATTTACCGGATGAAAAAAAAAAACAGGAAAAATCTTCCGGAAAACATCCAACGAAGAAAAAAGAATAGAATATGTACCATTTATTTTCATCAATTTTTTTCTTGAAATAATTACATAAAGAGGAAAAAGGAGAATGTAATTATAGTATCAAATTACAACAGTTTAACAGTTTTAATAAAAATATATAACTATCCAACGTGTCACATAAAATCAGAAAATTGTAAATACGCTATAAAGAATTAAAAGCTTAAAGTGTGTGCTATGCCTTGTTATAGTCTATAACAGAGTTATATTCGTCATATTTTTCCACAACATGGTGCAGTCTAATCAAAAAATCTTGATATTTGCCATTCTTCAGAGGAGAGTAACCAGCACTAAGTTGCTCTTAACAAAATTCCTAAAATAATTGTTTCATTATGGAATATTTTAAGGTAGTAGATTTAACCATTTTAAATTATATTACAGTCATCTAACCTTAGATGATTTAGACATTTAATTAACCATACATGTACTTACGTAACATATATATATTATATACTAAGTAAAAATAATCTAATTAATTCTGTATTTGTAGACTGGTGGTAAATGATTAAAAACTAGCGATATTATCTTTCAATACACAAATAAAGCACATAAATGTTCAAACGGTGCCATTCAGTTAATATGTATTACCATTTGAATAAACGATGCAACAATAAACTGAATTTTAATTAAAAAGGTATTGAACCTAAACAGATTCATAAAGAATTTTGTATAATGTTATATCCAAAATATAACTTATTCAAATATTACCTCTTCTTTTTTTGATCGATATATTAATCATGAAATAAAATTTGGAATTCTTATCTTTAAAACAAAACCTATTTCAGTCTTATAGCAATAATAATTTATAGATTTTAACCCTTTTAAATCGACTACTTTTTTTGCGGACACCCTGAACTAATGACCCTACATCTTGACAACAGTCAGAAAAAAAGGAGCGCTCCTCCCCCACGCGGGGATTCGAACTCACGACACTGAAATGAGACTTCCCAGCAACATGCGAATTTATCCCCTAGACCACAGGTGGTCCCGAGGAACTCTGCTTAAAACTCCTATTTAGCTTGCAGAAGACTGGAGAAAGAGACACAATATCATATCCGTATCCTGACTACCATTGCAATGAGTGGAATATACTCCTTGCCTTTATTTCAACTTGAGATCTTAAAGGTGAAAATTCAGTCAATTTCTGATCATTTTCAACCTAAAGAACAAATTATTTGGAACTTTTCCATTTTTCTCATTATAACTTGTATAAATTAAAATTATACAGGGTGTCCACGTAAAAAGTAGCCGAATTAAAAGGGCTGTAACTTTTAAAAAATTTGAAATAGGTTTCATTTAAAAGAGTACAATCTCAAGTTATATATGATATCTTTCATACGTTTAGTAGATATAAAGACACATCTATAGAACTTCAATTTCATTAGCGGTTTACTATCCCAAGAAAGGCACAATTAACAGTGGAATAGAGAAAACTTATCCTTGTGGAGATGTTTGAAAATGAATCCGTCATGATTACAATTCATCGATGTTGGATTTGGTAAAACTTTATTTTACACTATTTGGTAAAATAAAAGTTGAATGAAATTAAGGCTGGCCATACACTATCATGCCCACATGACAGGTACGCATGAATAGTCGCGCATGTCATGTGCACCTGCTAGTGAGTGGCTGATGATAATTCGATTAGTTCTACATGACAGGTGAGTAAAACTGTTGTGTGAGTGGCGGTTATCTGAACAGGTCTCAGTTATTATCAACTAGTGTACTTTCCCGTTATAAATATAGAGGTTTCAATAATAATATAAAATACTATATACAAATAATTTATTAAAAATATATTAAAAATATATATTAAAAATATATATTAAAAATATATATATTTAATAAATACATACCTACCTACCTATGAAAATATATTGGGGGAATATAATTGTCACGCGCGTTTGAGTGATCTGCGATATTGACCGATTTCACTGCGGGATCTACTGATCAATAGTTTGCGCAGCAATCAATCGATAGTGCAACCATCGATCGATTGCTGCGCGTTCGAATGATACGGATTTTCTTAGTTCATGCATTTAATTAATTATTTTATTTTTACTGCAAAAATATTGTCTTTTTAAATAAGTTTTCTATATTTAACAAGGCAAACATCAGTCGATTGTTGCACGTTTGAATGATATGGCATTTGTTAGTTTATGCATCTATTTTTTACATTTCATAGAGCAACCATCGACTGATGGTTGCTCTATGAAATAAATAAGAAAAATACAATACCAAAAATTTATAGCTAGGAATGTTTTTAAATAAGTATACATATACGTATATAAAATATGGAAAATCCATGGCGAACTGACAAAATGACAGGTAGGCATGTAGAGTGAGTGTGCTCCTCGTGTAACAGGTGCACCTGCCAAGCGCGACTATACATGCGTAACTGTCATGTGGGCATCATAGTGTATGGCCTGCCTAAGGTACGTGACATGTCCTCGGTACAGTTCATAATTTAAATAAAAGAAATTCTGCCAACGAAAAAACACCAAAGACAGAAATGTCATTAACATGGTTAGAGAAATTTAATTATTGATGATTGTACGAAATCAGTGAGAAATTAATCTGCTGAGGTATAAATAAAGAAAACTATTGTTCATTTATTCGTAATATATCTTTTAGTAGATACTGTTTTTAATGGAATAACATCAAGAACCCAAGCTATAATACTCTATACAGAATGTAATAAAAAAAAATTCTCTTGTTCAGTGTATTGAGTCTGGCGGTGGTCATGAAATGCTAAATTTATCACCCTGTATACTTAATGAAATAAAACTTTGAATTATTATCTGCTGAATGAACCTTGTTTTAGTCTTCAAGCTAATTTTTTTTACAAATTACAGCCCTTATAAATAAAGTTACTTTTTCTGTAAACACCCTGTATGAAACATTCCACAGCAGTTATAACTAAATCAAATAATGGTCTCACTTTCCGTGGATTTGTTGAGATAAAAGATTGAGAATAAATACATTTGTTAATCTCCTGTAATTCCTTCACAATAAATGGTGTATGGACAATTATTTACGTATGGAGGAACATTGTATCATTGTACCTTTCTATTGTGTCTAGTTAGGACTATACAATAGGGGTAATTCTGGTACCTCTCTATTGTGTCTAGTTAGGACGATACAAAAATAGTAAGTCTGGTACCTCTCTATTGTGTCTAGTTAGGACGATACAATAAGGGTAAGTCTGGTACCTTTCTATTGTGTCTAGTTAGGACGATACAATAAGGGTAAGTCTGGTACCTTTCTATTGTGTCTAGTTAGGACGATACAATAAGGGTAAGTCTGGTACCTTTCTATTGTGTCTAGTTAGGACGATACAATAAGGGTAAGTATGGTACCTTTATATTGTGTCTAGTTAGGACGATACAATAAGGGTAAGTCTGGTACCTTTCTATTGTGTCTAGTTAGGATGATACAATAAGGGTAAGTCTGGTACCTTTCTATTGTGTTTAGTTAGGACGATACAATAAGGGTAAGTCTGGTACCTTTCTAATGTGTCTAGTTAGGATGATACAATAAGGGTAAGTCTGGTACCTTTCTATTGTGTCTAGTTAGGACGATACAATAAGGGTAAGTCTGGTACCTTTCTATTGTGTCTAGTTAGGACGATACAATAAGGGTAAGTCTGGTACCTTTCTATTGTGTCTAGTTAGGATGATACAATAAGGGTAAGTCTGGTACCTTTCTATTGTGTCTAGTTAGGATGATACAATAAGGGTAAGTCTGGTACCTTTCTATTGTGTTTAGTTAGGACGATACAATAAGGGTAAGTCTGGTACCTTTCTATTGTGTCTAGTTAGGATGATACAATAAGGGTAAGTCTGGTACCTTTCTATTGTGTCTAGTTAGGACGATACAATAAGGGTAAGTCTGGTACCTTTCTATTGTGTCTAGTTAGGACGATACAATAAGGGTAAGTCTGGTACCTTTCTATTGTGTCTAGTTAGGACGATACAATAAGGGTAAGTCTGGTACCTTCCTATTGTGTCTAGTTAGGACTATACAATAAGGGTAAGTCTGGTACCTTTCTATTGTGTCTAGTTAGGACGATACAATAAGGGTAAGTCTGGTACCTATTTTATTTTTAGTAAAAATTTCAATTAAGAATAAATAAAAAAATATGATTTATTACTCTTATTTATACAAGAAAATATTATTTTAATTTAATTCCAATACAAGGTAAATTATAATAGTAATTTGGCTAATTCTTTGAGTTTCGTTGAAATTCCTTCCTTCCTTGCTCCCTAATTACTTGCTCTCTAATTACTTGCTCCCTAATTACTTGCTCCCTAATTACTTGCTCCCTAATTACTTGCTCCCTAATTACTTATTCCCTAACTACTTATTCCCTAATTACGAATTAAGATTTGATTCCATAATGGTTATTTCTATATAAATTTCATAGGTTTAATTTCTCTGATTTATTTTCCGTTCACATTATAAATAATAGACTAACCTTCCAGTTACTAGATTTTTTCTGTATTTCAATAAACCTTACCATTTCTTCATTCCATTGCAGGCGATGGTTAGCGGGGCTGCAGTTCAAGCTTTCGTCGCTGACCCCCATACTGCTCCATTACAATTCTTACCAAAATAGTCTATTTTATAGCCATATAAAACTCACTCAGTTCATTGTATATGCGGATAGAATCAATATATAATATAGTTTAAGAAATGCATATCACTTCCTTTCTTGTTTAAGAATAATTGATCTTAACATTAAATTACCAAATTACAAAGTTTTGGAAATAATATGCACCCAAAGCATGATAAAATACATAACAAGAATAATTGATATACTTTTACATGGAATAAAACCATTCTTTCTCTATCTTGAATAGATTGAGTTCATATTTTCTGGCGTATTTTTCAAAGAGACAAACTTACATGTAAGAAACATAGAAAAAATTGTTGCAAATTATCTTGAGATCATAAGTGTGAATGATCAGTTAATTTCTTATGATTTTCACCCTAAAGAACAAATAAGTAGAAACTATTCCAATAATTAAGTATTCGTGCTACAACGTTAATCATTGGAATTAATTTGGAATAATTTCTATTTTTACAGCAGAAAATAGAAATAGTTTCATAGTTACTGTGACGTCACTCCGAGCTGAACAACTCTGTCTGTCATTGAGTTGTTCAGCTCAGAGTGATAGACAAATAACTAACCATTCTAGTCTTCTTTTTATGGGTTTATTTGTCAG
This sequence comes from Caprella mutica, assembly GCA_947561585.1. Lineage (NCBI taxonomy): Eukaryota > Metazoa > Arthropoda > Malacostraca > Amphipoda > Caprellidae > Caprella > Caprella mutica. The sequence goes on from CANNZV010000426.1 coordinate 770,042, forward strand.
TACACTGTGATGTTTTTATTTAAATCAGTAATTAAGACAAAGTAAATAATCAAAGTTCAAATAAAATTGTTTATATTTTACTATGTTATTTTACAATCGAATTTTCAGATTTCGGGCAGATGAAAGAGCGACAAGATAATTAATTGAAGTGAAATCAAAAGAAGAATATAGATCATAAGTAAGTAAATATCTTCCTTATTAATTAAATACAAATAAAGTATTTAAACTATAAAAAAAACAGTGGTCAGTGTTCCAGCTCGAACGTTTTACCGATTCCACCGTCACCAGTTGAATTCGTACTCAATAGAGTCAGAGTCAAATCCAATTGTGAAATCCAACCTTACGAACTGGAGTTAAAAAATTATTATATAAATAATATGTCTGTTTGTCTGTATTTCTGTGATTGTGATATACAGGGTGAGCCACATAAATGTTACAATTTTTAAATATTTTATTACTCAGTAACCAGAAGGCGTGGAAATCTAATGTTAGTCTCATTTTCATCGTTAATTCTATCACTTTTTAACGGGTGAATTACCATTCTGATCCGATGAATTGTTTTCGAACAGACACAAAAATATGAATACAACTCTATCTGTGATTGGTCAGCTAAAGCAGTGTGTGCCCACAGAGCTGAACTATCTTCCTTTGCTATCATCTGTGCAGATAGCACACTAATTATATTAGTAACAACTCTATCTGTGATTGGTCAGCTAAAGCAGTGTGTGCCCACAGAGCTGAACTATCTTCCTTTGCTATCATCTGTGCAGATAGCACACTAATCATATTAGTAACTACTCTATCTATGATTGGTCAGCTAAAGCAGTGTGTGCCCACAGAGCTGAACTATCTTCCTTTGCTATCATCTCATACATAGCAACATGACAAATACAATTCTTTTAACTTATTTCAAATACTCGTAATTTTAACATATCCTTTTATAACAACACGTAATACATATGGTATCTATTTCAAAAACTATTCATGGTATACTCATGTTTAAATGAGTAAGTGCCACATGGTATACACATGGATTTGTTTGCAGCGAAAGAATGTTTCTTTATGTAAATTTGAACGTATTTCAACGAAGCTCAAAGAATTATCTTAATATTATTGAATCTAATTCATGTTATACATCACTCTTTTAGTAAACATATGAATTACTCTTCACATACAATCATTACCGTTATGTAACATGTTATTCACCACCAGATGGTTTTTGCGTATAATTTTCATAATTTATTATTGATATTTGTTGAGATTCATTATCCTTTTTATTAACTGTTCATCCGTCATGGAAACTTAAATTCTTACACATCAGTAATTACCATCATTTAATATGCATGGTTAAAATTATCGTACTTTGCGCTAACTATTTACTAGATTATAATTATTTAATATTTTTTATTTACAATTTTGGTTCGTATGACATCCTAATAATGTGCTAAAAATAATAAAATATAACATTACGTAGTCGTAACATTTACTATGAACAAATAACCTTCAGAATGTAAATCAAATATCAGCTTCAAACTCCGTAGAGTTAAATTATAAATAATCCATTATATTATTATAAAATAGATAATTTCACAATACATTTAATTAATAATTATAACATTAATTCAATAAAGTTAAATACCTAAAATGCATAACAAACAATAATAATACCTGAAACTGAAACTGAAACTCTAGCTGAAACCCTAACTGAAACTCTAGCTGAAACTCTAGCTGAAACTCTAGCTGAAACTCTAGCTGAAACTCTAGCTGAAACTCTAGCTGAAACTCTAGCTGAAACTCTAGCTGAAACTCTAGCTGAAATTCTAGCTGAAATTCTAGCTGAAACTCTAGTTGAAACTCTAGCTGAAACTCTAGCTGAAACTCTAGCTGAAACTCTAGCTGAAACTCTAGCTAAAACTCTAGCTGAAACTCTAACTGAAACTGTAGCTGAAACTCTAGCTGAAACTCTAGCTGAAACTCTAGCTGAAACTCTAGCTGAAATTCTAGCTGAAATTCTAGCTGAAACTCTAGTTGAAACTCTAGCTTAAACTCTAGCTGAAACTCTAACTGAAACTCTAGCTGAAACTCTAGTTGAAACTCTAGCTGAAACTCTAGCTGAAACTCTAGCTGAAATTCTAGCTGAAATTCTAGCTGAAACTCTAGTTGAAACTCTAGCTGAAACTCTAGCTGAAACTCTAGCTGAAACTCTAGCTGAAACTCTAGTTGAAACTCTAGCTGAAACTCTAGCTGAAACTCTAGCTGAAACTCTAGCTGAAACTCTAGCTGAAACTCTAGCTGAAATTCTAGCTGAAATTCTAGCTGAAACTCTAGTTGAAACTCTAGCTGAAACTCTAGCTGAAACTCTAGCTGAAACTCTAGCTGAAACTCTAGTTGAAAATTCCAAAGCTTTATTTATAGGTGTGTTTTAACTATATATTGATTACGTAAACTGTTCTATTGTTAATAAAGATAAATTTCATTTTTTTATTTTCTGCTATTAAATTGGCCAAAACATGTATTGATTTTTTGTCTTGTTTAATATCCTAAATACCTTGTAATTACCTCTTTACAAAGTATATTAGTGTGAGAGTGGTGTGATAGAGTGTGACTGTAATATGCGAGTAGTGTTAATTTTTTGGGCCATAATTGGAGTATATAAACACCTACAGAAAATTATGAATCGTGTTATTCCATACCCAAATATCATAATTCTGCTCTTTTGAAGTCCTATAATAAGTTTAGTCATATCAGACGAATCAGTCCTTAAGTGGCATAAACGAAAAGATAAGTTTATTGTTTTTCAGTCACGTTAGCTTCAGCTCTATGCCACTACACAGTTGTGATACGAGGCAATTTATAAACACATATAAAATTTTAAAATGCTCTTTTTGAGTGGATTTATTCCTTTAGTTTTTAATGATTTCATTATTCGGTACGACAATAGCATATACAATATTTCAAATTACTTCAGAATAATTTAGTACTATCGAGTAATTCTGGTTTAGTAATAAATTAGAAAGGCGATTGGAATTTATTTAATAGCTTTCAATATGCAATATGGTTCAACACATTTTGAGGGAATGAGTTGTGAATGACCTTGACCTTTGACCGGATCGCTTTCAAACTTCTACCAGATGGTTCCTTGACATTGACCAATTGAACCATCAAATTTCAAACAATTTGATTGAATACTTTTTCAGTTATTGAGTTACAAATGGCCTTGACCTTGATCTTTGACCTTTTACCCGATCGCTCAAAAAATCAGATAAAATTGTACCTGTATATTGACCAATCGACTCACCAAGTTTCATGCATTATGGTTTAATACATTTGAGTTATAAATGACCATGACCTTGACCTTTGACCAGGTCAATCCTAAAATTCTACCAGCAGGTCACTGGACATGGACCAATCATTTTACTAAATTTCAGGCGATTTGGTTGAATAGTTTTTCAGTTAAGCGAATAACAATATGATAAATAAATAAATAAATAATGAAAGAAAGGCCGATGAAAATATATCTTTCCCGCATTCTGCGAAGGTAATAAAAAATAAATACTTGTAAAATATGAAAAAAATTATTTCCCTATAGAGATCTAATTTACCAAAATTATATTAAGTAACAAAGCCAGATCAGCTGAAGACTTCTAACACCAAATTTAACTGCTATTTGTGAGTCTAGCATTCAAATTTGGTGACTAAATGTTTGTTTGATTTGCTCTAATTTTCTTTGTAGTAACATGAATATATTCTATAATTATTATTGGAAATAGCATTCTATTTAATGTAATTAGCATTAATTTTAACGTTTGTTTTAAATAACACAGCAACTGAAGGCGAGTGTGACGTCATGACTTTAGCGCTCTATTATATTGTATATAATAACAAAATAATAAAAGAGTTTGATAATTAGTGAAGGAGTTTATATAGAAATGATTTACCAACACCGTAGTCTGGTTACGGCTTCGATATTTAGAGTTTTGAATATTTCTTCACTAAATTTATTTTCCCAAAGAATTAGCAGGATAAATATAAGTTGCAAGCGTAATGTAGTTGGGCCGTGGTGGCCCAGGGGTTAGCGCGTTAGCCCCTGCCCGAAAAGACTCGGGTTCGATTCCCATTGCTGGCGCTAGCTTTGAGAATCGAATTTAAAAAATGTAAATATATGTACATAGATGGGACTATACCATCATTTTTCAGCTTCTCTTTTTTATACTAGTAACTTTATTTCATTAAGGATAGGAAATAACTTTGCTAGAGATGCAGTAGAAATATATATTCAAAAATCAGAATTTTAACATTTAAATTATAATCTTTTATAATTTTCTGTGTAGTATCTCAGGCCCATACTACAGGGTGGCACAGAAAAAAGGAAACCAATCTTTGAACTAGTTCATTTTACAAACTATTAAAGATAGAAAATTTCTAAAAAACCATTTCATTCCTTTACTTTTTCTGTATCTATCTTGAAAATTTTTTAAAGGTAAGACAAAAATCAAACATCCTGCAGCTAATTAAAAAAAGTTAAATAAAAAGGTCTTGCGCGAGAACGAAATATACGAAAAAAATCACAATAGGTATAATTCATTTCATATGGGTGTGAAAACAATATATTATAATATTTTCTGTAACAAATAAAAGACAACCAAAACTTTAAATATTATTTGAAAGTTAATGTTTATTATAAAATTGATATATTTAATAATATCAGTTTGACGTTAATTTATATCTCATAGTCGAAGCCCTCAAAATGCAGCTTCCAAAAGAACAAAGAGTTTTTGTTACGACAAGTTATCTAAACACAGAAAGTTTTAACAGGCTCAACCTCATTTTGAACATAGCTTTCAGAAAAGATTTTCACCAATTATAAAACCATATTGACATACGGTAATAACTTCAAAACTGAAGAAACCACTTTAGTTTTACAAAAAAATATTAGGTCGCAGGAGAACAGAACGAACTCATGGAAACATTAATCTTGTTCATGAATAACTTATTGGGAATCTAAAAATATCAATCAGAAGGAATGAATTAGACATCACTAAAGACACATTTCACCGAATTGTTAAACACGATTTAAAATATCATCCTTTTAAGATCCATGTAAGGCTTGAACTCTTAGAACTGATTGACTGCACAGTCTAAATTTTTCAAGTTGGTTTCTGCATAGAAATGCTTGTTATAGAGAAGACATCGTGATTGGTGATGGAGAAGTATTTCCATTGATGTAACAGTCAATAAACAAAACGTTAATTGATACCTATTCTGAAGTCTTTTTGTGTTTTCTATCCTCGCGCAAGCCCTTTTTATTTATATTTTTTCAATTTGCTGCAGGATGTTTAATTTTATTCGTAAGATTAACAGATTTTCATGAAAGATGCAAAAAACTAGATGAATAAAAGTAAATCTTAAGAAATTTTTTACCTCTAAAATAGTTTGTAAAATAAACTAATTTGAAAATGGGTTCATTTTTTTTTCGCCACCCTGTATATTACTGGGGACTGATTAATAATTAATTTGAAGATTGCTGGTGATAGCTGTATGTATAGTAGTTATAATCATTGAAAAGTAATCCAAATTGATTTATTATTGCTGTAAAAAATTTCTCTATCCTTTCGTTAAACTTTATATTTTCAGCGTATCCACACTACTTACCTATTCACATTAATTATTTATTTTCGGAGATTAGTAAAACTACACTATGTTTATTAACATAATTTAACAAGGCCTCGTGGTGTAGTGGCTAACACATCAGACTCTAAATCTGATGACCCGGGTTCGATTCCCGGCGAGGCCTAAATTTTTCACAATTTTTTAACCTCTTCACTAATTTTCTTCTCTCACCACTCATTTTGTTCTACAATTAACTCCGTAAAACTGTGACAATATAGTGTCACATTCAGGGCAATGAAAAGAGCTTTGTTAGATGAGGGTTTGTAATTAGAGTGTCACACTTCATGTTAACATTTAATAGTTTATTGTATTTGTTAAATAGTTTGTGATAACTCTTTGAGAATCATTGGAATTACTTCGAATTTTAAGAGTTATCTGTTATCTGTTTGTATTGTATTGTGAAAATATATAAAAAGAGAATAAAAATATAATAAATAAAATATTTTAATATTAACTATGTTATTATATAGAGTGACAGTGGAATATTTTCCCAGATGGTAAAGAAACTACCCTTTATATCTTAGCTTTAATAACTTTGAAATGTTATTTGTCATTACTGCAAAGGTCCCTCTTACACTTTAGCAGTTATGTGAAGAAACTTATTGTCAAAAGTCTACGGTAATTCAAACCAGTATTTGATTTACTTTTCACATCTCAGATGAAGAATAGAATTTCTTTCTATTCGAAAGCTTCAAACAAAATAAACTGCAACATTGAGTTTAAATGACTTCTTACTAATATAGAATTCCCGTTGACAAACAATCAAAAAATAATTTGTTAACTGTAAGGAACAGAGAAACAATCATTTTGACTGATTGGTAGCTCTTGCTTTAAATAACATAAAATAGAAAGAGAAATACAGAAAGCATAGATATGGAGCAAAATATAGTGCAAAATTTGTACATATATTAAGCAGAACATAGAATATTGATGAATCAATAACAAATAAAAATAGCAGTTTGTTTTCCGTAAAATCTACGGTAATTGAGACCAGTTGTTGATTTACTTCTCCATCTTTTTTAATATATTTTTCTCATTGTCTATATTATAACAATCAACGTGTGAGATGCATTGGCGTTAAATTGTTAATAAGGGTTGAAAACTCTAATTGAAAAATGTTATTGTTAAATTAACAGTCTCAAATTATTATTCACAAGATTTAACTTTTAATGGAAACACATATTCAGACGCATCATCTAACGTACATGGATGAAATGTTCCACTGTCTTTAGTCTTAATTGGTTATTGTTTCTGTTTAAAATTGTATGTGGTAACTACACTAATAATTATATTGATTACAAATTAATTCGATAGTGAAAATAATGTATGAATTTTATACTTCCCTTATCATTCTTTGGTTTAATACAGGGTGTCTGCAAAAAAACATTGCCGATTTAAAATGATTGTAATTTGTAAACTATTATTGCTAGAAGATTGAAATAGGTTTTATTTGAAAGATAAGAATTCCAAATTTTATTTCATAGTAAATTAAGCATTACATGACCACCACCAGACTCAATAAACTCATCAAGACGAAAAACATTATTTTAATCACATTCTGTACAGAGTATCAGCATGTGTTCTTTATAGTATACCATTTAAAACAGTGTCAAATAAATGTGCTACATAACATGTAATGGTTAAATGAAAGAAAGTTTTCTTCATCTATGTCTCAGCAGATAATTTTCTCACTCATTTCTTTTAATCATAGATAAATAAATTTCTCTAACCATGTTACTGATGTTTCTATCCTTGTTATTTTTCCATGGCCTTAATTTCTTTTATTTGAATTATGAACTTCACCGTGGACATATCACGTGACGTAATATCATTCAACTATTATTTTATTTATTTCCATATCTTACCTAAAATCAATAAATTGTAGTGATCACGGATTCATTTTCAAACATCTCCACTAGGATAAGTTTTCTCTATTCCACTGTTAATTGTGCCTTACGTGGGATTATAAACCGCTAATGAAACTAAAGCTCTATTGATGTGCCTTTATATTCTCTTCATGTATGAATGATGTCAAATTAAATTTGAGATTCGATTCTTTTGAATTAATCCTACTTTTTATCTTCTAGCTATAATAGTTTACAAATTACAGCCCCTTTAATTTGACTACATTTTTCGGCTACCCATGCTAATACTCTATACAGAATGTGATAAAAATAAACTTTTTTCATCTTGATAAGCTTATTGAGTCTGGTAGTGGCCATGTAATGCAAAATATATTATGAAATGAAACTTAGATTCTTTATCTTTAAAATGAAACCTATTTCAATCTTCTAGCAATAATAGTTAACGAATTACAATCTTTTTAAATCGGTTATTTCTTTGCGGACACCCTGTATTTATATTTACCGTTTCCATATTCCTCACCTAATTCAGTTTAATTCAGGTATTTGGAGTTTAGTAACACTAATATATGTTTATTTCCATATTCTAACAAGGCCTCGTGGTGTAGTGGCTAACGCATCGGACTCCGAATCTGATGACCCGGGTTCGATTCCCGTCGAGGGCTGAAATTTCCACAGTTTTTTTAATATCTTCATTTATTGTCATGACCCGTAGTCAAGATACTGCCACAATAATATTCATTAGTAGCTCCAGACAGACATACAAACAAACTCTTCTCTCAATACAGTATGGATTATAATATTGAATGTCGGTAGCATGAATACGACTTTAAAAATTCACAAGGGTGAAAATCAGTGGAAATAAATAGGATATTGACCCTTATCGAAAAGGTACAGAAAATATTAATTCAAATTAACTCTAATTTGTGAAAAAAAGCAACAGATATAGAACATTTAGGCAGATAGTCATTGGAGCTCCCCGGCGGAGTGGATAGCGCGCTAGCATCGCAACCAAAAGTCCCAGGTTCGATTCCAGGAGAAGGCGAAGAAATGGAAAAACTGACAGAGAAGCATATATAAAAAATGTAACTGAGGTTAGTGAGAGATGTGATATAATGATAAATGTCTAAGAGATTAGTGGCGTGAAACACTAAAATCTGGATGTGTTGACAAGTAAATGTGGCGTAAAACACGAAGAAGAGGAAAAAAAATGTGGCGTGAGATACATAGAAATGAAGTAAAAATAGACCAAGAAAAAAAAAATATTTCAGAAAAAAAAGAAGACTGAAGAAAGAAGATAGAAAAAAGGAAAGAAGAAAGAAGAGAAGGGTAGGAGGAAACACCCTTTTTAGAATAAATAAAAACTTCAATTTTTAATTTTTAATAAAAAGTTCACAGATTTCAATGAAATTTTCTTCATAGTAATTATAAAGTATACAGTTAAGTAATTTAACAAACAAATAATTTAACAAACTACACACGAAAGATGGAAGAAATTATTTCGGACACAACTAAATTCAAAATTATCAACGAGGACTGGTTTAAAGTTATTTTGAGACATGAAGACAAGGTTAATCGATCTCTGACTAAATTGCTTAAGGAGGGACACATCAACCAGGCTGTTTACGACCATCTTAGATTATCAGGTTCTGCTCCAGGGGTAATGTATGGATTGCCAAAAATTCACAAAGAAAACGTTCCCTTTCGTCCCATTTTGTCTTCAATAGGAACAGCCGGCTACAAAATTTCAAAATTTATTCTTCCATTCTTATCTCCCTTAACTACTAATCAATATACTGTTCAGGATAGTTTTTCTTTTGTTCAGGATATAGTTAATACTCCAAATAGTGATAATTATGTAATGGCTAGCTTTGATATTAAGTCCCTTTTCACGAATATCCCCTTGAATGAAACTTTAAATATTGCTACAGATACTCTGTATGATGATGATAACTTTAGTGTCCCTCCTTTTTCAAAATTGTATTTTAAGAATATTTTAGAGTTAGCTGCTAAGGAGGTGTTATTTATTTTCAACAATGTATTGTATTCTCAGTTTGATGGAGTAGCGATGGGAAATCCCTTAGGTCCAACGCTAGCGAATGTTTTTCTGTGTCATCATGAAGTTACTTGGCTAGATAATTGTCCTTCAGACTTTAAACCACTAGTTTATAAAAGTTACATTGATGATACTTCCATTCTTTTTAGACACAGCTCTCACATAACAAAATTCTTAAATTATCTAAATTCTCAACATAGCAATATTAAATTCACTTGTGAGACTGAAACTGATTCAAAACTTAGCTTCCTTGATGTTTTAATTACTAGAGAAAATAATGAATTTGTAACTTCTGTATTTCGCAAAAAAAAAATTCATTGGCCTTGGTATGAAATTTAAATCTTTTGTTCCATTTAATTTTAAGACTAATATTATTTCATATTTGATTTATAGGGCTTTTAGGATTTGTTCTCAAGGCACGTTGTTTGAGAATGAATTGTCATTTCTTAGGGATTATCATTTTTTGAAAAAGGGCTTCACTTGCAAAGTTATAGATACAGTATTTAGGAAATCTTTGAATAACATTTATCATTCAAAACCTGTAGAACTTAGTTGTGATAGGAAGCCAGTTTGTGTTAGGTTAGAGTATTTAGGGTTTATTTTTTTAATGTCCTCAAACGTAAATTATCCATTTTGATCAATAAGTTTTACCCTCAAATTCAACTTAAATTCATTATTAATTCATCTAATTCCATCGGCAATATGTTCAATTATAAAGACAAAAAAGACAAACTCCCACCTTTACATGTTTCCAATGTTATATACAAATTCACATGCGGACAGTGTTCTGCGGCCTATATAGTATAGATGAAACACGGAAACAACTAAAGGTGAGAGTTAGTCAACACTTTACCGTTTTATCTAACCCTGAAAATAGTAAAATTTTAGAACATTCTTTCGACCATAATCATCCATTTTCAGAAAAAGATTTCAAAATTTTAACTACCTGCAATACTTTAGATTTGAGGACATTGGAATCAATTTTTATTTATGGTACCTTTCTATTGTGTCTAGTTAGGACGATACAATAAGGGTAAGTCTGGTACCTTTCTATTGTGTCTAGTTAGGACGATACAATAAGGGTAAGTCTGGTACCTTTCTATTGTGTCTAGTTAGGACGATACAATAAGGGTAAGTCTGGTACCTTTCTATTGTGTCTAGTTAAGACGATACAATAAGGGTAAGTCTGGTACCTTTCTATTGTGTCTGGTTAGAAAGATACAATAAGGGTATGTCTGGTACCTTTCTATTGTGTTTAGTTAGGACGATACAATAAGGGTAAGTCTGGTACCTTTCTATTGTGTCTAGTTAGGACGATACAATAAGGGTAAGTCTGGTACCTTTCTATTGTGTCTAGTTAGGACGATACAATAAAGGTGAGTCTAGTACCTTTCTATTGTATCTAGTTAGGACGATACAATAAGGGTAAGGCTGGTACCTTTCTATTGTGTCTAGTTAGGACGATACAATAAGGGTAAGGCTGGTACTTTTCTATTGTGTCAAGTTAGGACGATACAATAAGGGTAAGTCTGGTACCTTTCTATTGTGTCTAGTTAGGACGATACAATAAGAGTAAGTCTGGTACCTTCCTATTGTGTCTTGTTAGGACGATACAATAAGGATGAGTCTGGTACCTTTCTATTGTGTCTAGTTAGGACGATACAATAAGAGTAAGTCTGGTACCTTTCTATTGTGTCTAGTTAGGATGATACAATAAGGGTAAGTCTGGTACCTTCCTATTGTGTTTAGTTAGGACGATACAATAAGGGTAAGTCTGGTACCTTTCTATTGTGTCTAGTTAGGACGATACAATAAGGGTAAGTCTGGTACCTTTCTATTGTGTCTAGTTAAGACGATACAATAAGGGTAAGTCTGGTACCTTTCTATTGTGTCTAGTTAGGACGATACAATAAAGGTGAGTCTAGTACCTTTCTATTGTGTCTAGTTAGGACAATACAATAAGGGTAAGGCTGGTACCTTTCTATTGTATCTAACTAGGACGATACAATAAGGGTAAGGCTGGTACCTTTCTATTGTGTCTAGTTAGAAAGATACAATAAGGGAATGTCTGGTACCTTTCTATTGTGTTTAGTTAGGACGATACAATAAGGGTAAGTCTGGTACCTTTCTATTGTGTCTAGTTAGGACGATACAATAAAGGTGAGTCTAGTACCTTTCTATTGTGTCTAGTTAGGACAATACAATAAGGGTAAGGCTGGTACCTTTCTATTGTGTCTAGTTAGGACGATACAATAAGGGTAAGGCTGGTACCTTTCTATTGTGTCTAGTTAGAAAGATACAATAAGGGTATGTCTGGTACCTTTCTATTGTGTTTAGTTAGGACGATACAATAAGGGTAAGTCTGGTACCTTTCTATTGTGTCTAGTTAGGACGATACAATAAAGGTGAGTCTAGTACCTTTCTATTGTATCTAGTTAGGACGATACAATAAAGGTGAGTCTGGTACCTTTCTATTTTGTCTAGTTAGGACGATACAATAAGGGTAAGTCTGGTACCTTTCTATTGTGTCTAGTTAGGACGATACAATAAGGGTAAGTCTGGTACCTTTTTGATTTTAAGAAAGAATTTTAATTACGAATAAATAAAAAAATATGCATTATTACTCCTATTTATACAAGATAATCTCTATAATATAATACGCTAGATCTGTCTGTGTGTATGTATGTATGTGTGTTACTTGGAGCAGTATTACTCACAAACGGTTAGACCTATAGAGACATGAAAATTTACAACTTTTCAGAAAGTCGTGTCGAATTCAACGTGTTAAAAGGATTTTTCGAAATTCTTACGGGTTTTCGAATTATTAACACTTGATTTATAATGGGATACATAGGAATTAATTCGACAAACTTTTCAGGATATTTTCAGAGACTATCCAACAGAATGGGCTGAAATTTTCTGGAAACCTCCGGTCTATGGTCCTACAGAACGTTATTGATTTGATTTACGAAATTCAAACGGGTTTTTGAATAATTCGATTTTTAAGTTTTAATAGAATACATAGGGAATTAATTCAAATCGCTAAATACATGGTAACATACGAAATAAATAAAAAAATTGAGTTCCCAATAATCGAATCGAAAAAATATCTTCAATAAGTAAAAATGGTCTACAAAATTAATTGCGTTAACCGTTTTTCGAAATTAGAAGTATTTTTCGAGATATGACGAAAATTAGAAAATGAAAAATAAAATCCTACGCTGGTTATCATTTTTCCTCACGAAAATAAATGATATTATTTTGTACGATTGAAAATATAATGATTAATTTTAATATTGATATTGACGGGTTGGAATATGAATAAATATTCGAAATAAATTATATTCAAAATATTTATAATCAATTGGTAACGAATTTTAGTTATTTCACATAATTAAATTTATTCAATAAATTGAATATCAGCTGCTACCTAGGTATATATGTGAATTTTATTTCTTCTACATATTTCAAGCATCGAACTGAATTGATGTAGCTATTTGTTTTAATTTTTCATAATGTGATTATTTGAATAATGTTTATAACTTGTAGCTACTTATACAGCTATCTTATATAATAATTTATGATCTATACGACAGTATTCTACACAAATTGATGACGTCACGGGGCAGAAAATTATTCTATACTGGTACCTAATTCTTATGAAATGTAATGGAAACCGGGATATGTAATGTGTATGAACAAACACGATAAAAAATGTACTTAAATATTAGAAAAAATATATAGTAATATATGCACGTTACCGTGCAATTTGCACGGGTACCCACTAGTCTATATATATAATACGCTAGATCTGTGAGTGTGTGTCTGTGTGTTACTTGGAGCAGTATTACTCACAAACTGTTAGACCTAGAAACTTGAAAATTTACAACTTTTTAGAAAGTCATGTCGAATTGAACGTGTTAAAAGGATTTTTCGAAATTCAAACGGGTTTTCGAATTATTAACACTTGATTAATAATGGGATACATAGGAATTAATTCGACATACTTTCAGGATATTTTCAGAGACCATGGTCCTACAGAACGCTATTGATTTGTTTTACGAAATTCGAACGGGTTTTTGAATTATTCGAATTTTAAGTTTCAATGGAATACATATAGGAATTTAATTCAAATCGGCAAAAAATATCTCCAATATGGAAAAATGGTCTGCAAAAATGACTGCGTTAACCGTTTTTCGAAAATCGAAGTACTTTTTGAGATAAAACGAAATTTAGAAAATTAAAAATAAAATTCTACGCTGGTTATCATTTTTCCTCACGAAAATATATGACATATTTTGCAAGATTGAAAATATAATAATTAATTTTAATATTGATATTATGATAATATGAATAAATATTAAAATAAATGATATTTAGAACATTTATAATCAAATCATTACGAATTTTACATAACTATATTAATTTAATTAAATGAATGGAATAGAGGTATCAGCTGCTACATATATATGGGAATTTTATATCTTCTATTTTAATCACTAAACTGATCGATGTAGCTAATTATTTTGAGGTTTCATAATTTTTAATTTGAATTGTGTTTAATGTTTTTAAGTTGTAGTTAATTAAACAACTATCTTAAATGATAATTTATTATCTATAATACAGTATTCTACACAAAATGATGACGTCACGGGAGGGATAATTATTCTTTACTGGTACCTAATTTATATGAACTGTAATGGAAAATGGGATGCGTAATGTTTATGAACAAACACAATAAGTAAAGTCCTTAAATATTTAAAATTGAATAGTAATACATGCACGTCACCGTGCATTTTTTACGGGTAACCACTAGTTAATTAGCTCTTTCAGGCCCACACTTTTCAAGGAAGTAAATGTCCTATATGCCCAAAGAATTATAAAAATACCTAAACATTCATGCAGGTAGCTCAAAAACTTAATGTTTAAAGGTGGTACAATTTCTGTACCACTGAGCATTAAACATAACCCTTATGTGGTATGGAAAATATACCACCGGACTTGAAAGTGTTTTTTAGGGTGGTACAATTTCTGTGCCACCACGCACCAATTGTACCAATCGGTGTGGTACAAGCATTAGACTTTAAAGAGTTATAATATGCTTCTAATGCATAATAATATACATAACAAAAATAATTCATATACTTTTACATGGAATATAACCATTCTTCCTCTATCTTGAATAGATTGATTTCATATTTTCTGGCGTATTTTTCGAAGAAAAAAACTTACATATCACAAACATAGAAAAAATTGTTGCAAATTAATTTGAGATCATAAGGGTGAATATTCAGTTCATTTCTTACGATTTTCGCCCTAAAGAACATATAATTAGGAATTATTCCAATAATTACATATTCATGCTACAACATTAATCAATGAAATTAATTTGGAATAATTTCAATTTTTACAGCAGAAAATAGAAATAGTTCCATAGTAACTGTGACGTCACTCCGAGCTGAACAACTCTGTCTGTCATTGAGTTGTTCAGCTCAGAGTGATAGACAAATAACTAACCATTCTAGTCTTCTTTTTATGGGTTTATTTGTCAGTACACCGTGATGTTTTTATTTAAATCAGTAATTGAGACAATGTAAATAATCAAGGTTCAAATAAAATTGTTTATATTTTACTATGTTATTTTGCAATAGAATTTTCAGATTTCGGGCAGATGAAAGAGCGACAAAATAATTAATTGAAGTGAAATAAAAAGAAGAATAGAGAGCATTAACAAGTAAATATACTCCTTATTAATTAAACACAAATAGGGCATTTACAATAAAAAAAACAGTGGCCAGTGTTCCAGCTCCAACGTTTTACCGATTCAACCGTCAACAGTTGAATTCGTACCCAATAGAGTCAGAGTCAAATCCAATTGTCACAAACTGGATTTGAACCTGGGTCTCTTCAGGTGGAGGCAAGAACCTCAACCACTCGGTCACGACCGGCCAGGAGAAAAGCCACTAAAACCTATACTTAAAGAGAAAAATAATGGGCAAAATATTATTTAATTTAATGACTGCCGTAGCATGAATACCCAAATTAAGGAATAAATTCTATTTATCTGTTCTTTAGGGTGAAAATCATAAGAAATAAAACTGATATTCAACCTTACGAACTGAAGTTAAAAAAATATCATATAAATAATATGTCTGTCTGTATTTCTGTGATTGTGATATACAGGGTGAGCCACAAAAATGTTACAATTTTAAATATTTTATTACTCAGTAACCAGAAAGCGTAGAAGTCTATTGTTAGTCTTATTTTCATCGTTAATTCTTGTGTTTTTTAAAAGGTAAAATAATATTCTGATCCAATGAATAGTTTCCGAAAAGACACAAAAAATATGAACACATCTGTGATTGGTCAGCTAAAGCAGTGTGTGCCCACAGAGCTGAACTCTTTTCCTTTGCTATCATTTGTGCAGATAGCACACTAATCATATTAGTAACAACTCTCTCTGTGATTGGTCAGCTAAAGCAATGTGTGCCCACAGAGCTGAACTATCTTCCTTTGCTATCATCTGTGCAGATAGCACACTAGTCATATTAGTAACAACTCTATCTGTGATTGGTCAGCTAAAGAAGTGTGTGCCCACAGAGCTGAACTATCTTCCTTTGCTATCATCTGTGCAGATAGCACACTAGTCATATTAGTAACAACTCTAACTGTGATTGGTCAGCTAAAGCAGTGTGTGCCCAAAGAGCTGAACTATCTTCCTTTGCTATCATCTGTGCAGATAGCACACTAGTCATATTAGTAACAACTCTAACTGTGATTGGTCAGCTAAAGCAGTGTGTGCCCAAAGAGCTGAACTATCTTCCTTTGCTATCATCTGTGCAGATAGCACACTAGTCATATTAGTAACAACTCTATCTGTGATTGGTCAGCTAAAGCAGTGTGTGCCCACAGAGCTGAACTATCTTCCTTTGCTATCATCTGTGCAGATAGCACACTAGTCATATTAGTAACAACTCTATCTGTGATTTGTCAGCTAAAGCAGTGTGTGCCCACAGAGCTGAACTATCTTCCTTTGCTATCATCTGTGCAGATAGCACACTAATCATATTAGTAACAACTCAATCTGTGATTGGTCAGCTAAAGCAGTGTGTGTCCACAGAGCTGAACTATCTTCCTTTGCTATCATCTGTGCAGATAGCACACTAATCATATTAGTAACAACTCTATCTGTGATTGGTCAGCTAAAGCAGTGTGTGCCCACAGAGCTGAACTATCTTCCTTTGCTATCATCACATACATAGCAACATGACAAATACAATTCTTTTAACATATTTCAAATACTCGTATTTTTAACATATCCTTTTATAACAACACGTAATACATATGTTATCTATTTACGAAAACTATTCACGATATACTCATGTTTAAATGAGTAAGTGCCACATGGTATACACATGGATTTGTTTGCAGCGAAAGAATGTTTCTTTATGTAAATTTGAATGTATTTCAACGAAGCTCAAAGAATTATCTTAATATTGTTGAATCTAATTCATGTTATACATCACTCTTTTAGTAAACATATGAATTACTCTTCACATACAATCATTAACGTTATGTAACATGTTATTCACCACCAGATGGTGTTTGCGTATAATTTTCATAATTTATTATTGATATTTGTTGAGATTTATTATCCATTTTACTAACTGTTCATCCGTCATGGAAACTTAAATTCTTACACATCAGTAATTACCATCATTTAATATTCATGGTTAAAATGATCGTACTTTGCACTAACTATTTACTAGATTATAATTATTTAATATTTTTTATTTACAATTTTGGTTTGTATGAAATCCTAATAATGTGCTGAAAATAATAAAATATATCATTACGTAGTCGTAACATTTATTATGAACAAATAACCTTAAGAATGTAAATCAAATATCAATTTCAAACTCCGTAGAATTAAATTATAAATAATCCATTATATTATTATAAAATAGAAAATTACACTATACATTCAATTAATAATTATAACATTAATTTAATAAAGTTAATTACCTAAAATGCATAACAAATAATAATAATACCTGAAACTCTAACTGAAACTCTAGCTGAAACTCTAGCTGAAACTCTTGCTGAAACTCTAACTGAAACTCTAGCTGAAACTCTAGCTGAAACTCTAGCTGAAGTTCTAGCTGAAACTCTAGCTGAAATTCTAGCTGAAACTCTAGCTGAAACTCTAGCTGAAACTCTAGCTGAAACTCTAACTGAAACTCTAGCTGAAACTCTAGCTGAAACTCTTGCTGAAACTCTAGCTGAAACTCTAGCTGAAACTCTAGCTGAAACTCTAGCTGAAACTCTAGCTGAAACTCTAACTGAAACTCTAGCTGAAACTCTAGCTGAAACTCTAGCTGAAACTCTAACTGAAACTCTAGCTGAAACTCTAGCTGAAACTCTAGCTGAAACTCTAGCTGAAACTCTAGCTGAAACTCTAGCTGAAACTCTAGCTGAAACTCTAGCTGAAACTCTAGCTGAAACTCTAACTGAAACTCTAGCTGAAACTCTAGCTGAAACTCTAGCTGAAACTCTTGCTGAAACTCTAGCTGAAACTCTAGCTGAAACTCTAGCTGAAACTCTAGCTGAAACTCTTGCTGAAACTCTAGCTGAAACTCTAGCTGAAACTCTAGCTGAAACTCTAGCTGAAACTCTAGCTGAAACTCTAACTGAAACTCTAGCTGAAACTCTAGCTGAAACTCTAGCTGAAACTCTAACTGAAACACTAGCTGAAATTCTAGCTGAAACTCTAGCTGAAACTCTAGCTGAAACTCTAGCTGAAACTCTAGCTGAAACTCTAGCTGAAACTCTAGTTGAAAATTCCAAAGCTTTATTTATAGGTGTGTTTTAACTATATATTGATTACGTAAACTGTTCTATTGTTAGTAAAGATAAATTTCATTTTTTTATTTTCTGCTATTAAATTGGCCAAAACATGTATTGATTTTTTGTCTTGTTTAATATCCTAAATACCTTGTAATTACCTCTTTACAAAGTATATTAGTGTGAGAGTGGTGTGATAGAGTGTGACTGTAATATGCGAGTAGTGTTAATTTTTGGGGCCATAATTGGAGTATATAAACACCTACAGAAAATTATGAATCGTGTTATTCCATACCCAAATATCATAGTTCTGCTCTTTTGAAGTCCTATAATAAGTTTAGTCATATCAGACGAATCAGTCCTTAAGTGGCATAAACGAAAAGATAAGTTTATTGTTTTTCAGTCACGTTAGCTTCAGCTCTATGCCACTACACAGTTGTGATACGAGGCAATTTATAAACACATATAAAATTTTAAAATGCTCTTTTTGAGTGGATTTATTCCTTTAGTTTTTAATGATTTCATTATTCGGTACGACAATAGCATATACAATATTTCAAATTACTTCAGAATAATTTAGTACTATCGAGTAGTTCTGGTTTAGTAATAAATTAGAAAGGCGATTGGAATTTATTTAATAGCTTTCAATATGCAATATGGTTCAACACATTATGAGGGAATGAGTTGTGAATGACCTTGACCTTTGACCGGATCGCTTTCAAACTTCTACCAGATGGTTCCTTGACATTGACCAATTGTACCATCAAATTTCAAACAATTTGATTGAATACTTTTTCAGTTATTGAGTTACAAATGGCCTTGACCTTGATCTTTGACCTTTGACCCGATCGCTCAAAAAATCAGATAAAATTGTACCTGTATATTGACCAATCGACTCACCAAGTTTCATGCATTATGGCTTAATACATTTGAGTTATAAATGACCATGACCTTGACCTTTGACCAGGTTAGTCCTAAAATTCTACCAGCAGGTCACTGGACATGGACCAATCGTTTTACTAAATTTCAGGCAATTTGGTTGAATACTTTTTCAGTTAAGCGAATAACAATATGATAAATAAATAATAAAAGAAAGGCCGATGAAAATATATCCTTCCCGCATTCTGCGAAGGTAATAAAAAATAAATACGAGTAAAATATGAAAAAAATTATTTCCCTATAGAGATCTAATTTACCAAAATTATATTAAGTAACAAAGCCAGATCAGCTGAAGACTTCTAACACCAAATTTAACTGCTATTTGTGAGTCTAGCATTCAAATTTGGTGACTAAATATTTGTTTGATTTGCTCTAATTTTCTTTGTAGTAACATGAATATATTCTATAATTATTATTGGAAATAGCATTCTATTTAATGTAATTAGCATTAATTTTAACGTTTGTTTTAAATAACACAGCAACTGAAGGCGAGTGTGACGTCATGACTTTAGCGGTCTATTATATTGTATTTAATAACAAAATAATGAAAGAGTTTGATAATTAGTGAAGGAGTTTATATAGAAATGATTTACCAACACCGTAGTCTGGTTACGGCTTCGATATTTAGAGTTTTGAATATTTCTTCACTAAATTCATTTTGCCAAAGAATTAGCAGGATAAATATAAGTTCCAAGCGTAATGTAGTTGGGCCGTGGTGGCCCAGGGGTTAGCGCGTTAGCCCCTGCCCGAAAAGACTCGGGTTCGATTCCCATTGCTGGCGCTGGCTTTGAGAATCGAATTTAAAAAATGTAAATATATGTACATAGATGGGACTATACCATCATTTTTCAGTTTCTCTTTCTTGTCTCCTTCTTTTTAACTAGTGTTCTTATCTCATTAAGGATAGGAAATATTTTGGCTAGATATTCAGTATAAATAGATATTAAAAAATCTGAATTTTAAAAACTATATTATAATCTCTTATAATTTTCTGCGTAGTAGCTAGAGGGTGATATAACATTTTTTTATAAGTGAAAATTGCACTAAGTAAAATGATTTATTATTTTAATGTTGAAATTTACATTACAATTGGTGTTATAACAATTTAGTCGCGCAATAATTATAAACAATGTTGTGCTGATTCTGATTTGGAAGTAATTCAAATAATGGTTTCAATCTCCGTAGACTTAATAGAAAGCTGCCAATATTAGTGAATTCTATTTCTGGAGGTACATCACAAAAGTAATGCATGTAAGTAATAACAAATGAATGCACATCATTGGAATAAAATGTGTAAATTATACTTACAAATTACAATATTTGTAGACGGTTTATTTCTGTGGAGGAACGGAAAGTTATATATTTTTGTTATAATTTGGAAGATTGGCAATAATTTAGAACAACAAAACAATTACAATACTCTATTCAGTTTACTAAGAATGTGAAAAGGGAAGCTGAAGCAGCACCGATGTACCTTGGTGGAGCTTTGTCTTCAATATTAATTTTTAAATTATAAACAAAATATAATTTCTTAATGGTAATAGAAAAATGAGTGACCACACGAGTTCAAGAATCAATCAATAAATTGACTCACCAATAATATAATTCTATTCTTTTTATTTCCTAGGCCAATCTTACCCTTCCTAACCTCTGGGTTGAAAGTTTACTTACTAACTTTGGTTTTGGTTCTTGCGTGATTTAGAAATAATTTGAACGAAGCTCGGAGAATTATCCTCAAATAAACATACAAAATAATAGACAATGCATCTAGTATGGACAAATCTTTAGCATGAAATAACATCTAATTATTGGTACAGGTAGATAGAGAATTAATGCAATAATAAAGTGAGTGACTTTATTATTAAATTAATGAGCTGAGAGTGACGTCACAGTAATTGAGGGAAATATTTTTATTTGTACCTCCACCCAGCACGTTATTTTCATTGCCCTGAATGTGACACTATATGGCCCATAGAGTAATAATATTATATACTAGCGATATTTAGTTGTGCAGCGACTGCAGGACGCTTAAAACTTTCTTTGTTTCAGTCATAGAGTTATGACAAACAACTCTAGAGAGAAGAAGTGTTGCAGCGATTGCAGGACGCTAAGGAAGACTGTGTAAAACCTTATTTTGTTTCAATTATATCATTTCTCCATTGAACTGACGCCAGATTGCTAGTCGCGTGAAGAGAAAATTAGGATTTGATCGTTCTGAATGATGCGATATTATTTTGGCCACTGACTCACCACTTGATATGGCCACAGTTTTACGGAGTTAATTGAAGAACAAAATAAGTGGTGAGAGAAGAAAATTAATGAAGAGGTTAAAAAATTGTGAAAAGTTTAGGCCTCGCAGGGAATCGAACACAGGTCATCAGATTTAAAGTCTGATGTGTTAGCCACTACACCACGAGGCCTTGTTAAATTATGGAAATAAACATAGTCTAGTTTTACCAATCTCCGAAAATAATAATATTTCTGAATTTGGTAAGTAATATGGATACGGTAATAAATTATTAAACCGAAAGATGGAGAAGGAAATTTTAGCAAAAATAAATTATTTTGACTCGAAATTTACTTGTTATGAATTTAACTACTTAAACTAATCTTATACTAATCTGAATTAATAATAAATTGAATGAATAGTCAAATATTATTCTTAAAGGTCCCCTCCACTCTAATTTTTATATTAATCTATGCATTAAAACTAAGGTTACTGACAATAAAACTGCAAACCATTTCAAATTTGATTCTATAGTTTTATTGTAATATGTAATTTAAATTTTTTTTCCGTTCTTCCTACTACACCTCTGAATTTCAAGCAAAGAAAAAGCCCCCATGTTCGATTGGCTAACACGATCCGACAAAATCAAAACCATAACAAATCTGATTGATAGATATCAATATCATACATGGCTACCTGTACCGTATTGTCACTCAAGGTGTTCTTTGTGTTAATTGAGTTACTTTGTAACAAACTAAATGCTTGACAAAGACAGCTGCCTACTTAATGAATGAATATGGATTAATTTTGTTGAATCTTCATTTCAGCGTGATAGTTGATACAGCAGCACTCCTATATGGTATTCGTACATTGACTCAAAATAATGGAAATTCAAACAAATTAGGTAATTAAGAATATTAAAGAGCTATCTTTTATCTAATACCTAGGCTACTTGGATTGACGAAAAGTCAAAAAGGACTAAATCAGAGGGTTTTCCAATTTTCTCTCTGTAGAGTTAGTAGAGTTACTTGAGTTAGGAGAGTAAAATGAGAGTTGAGACTGACTAATATTAAGCAATCATAAAATATTTCATATTTGTCTAGCCTCGCACGGGATCCAAGAAATAACATCCCTTTGTGTTCGCATTTATTTCTACGTGGATATGATTCCTTTTGAATACAATTCGAACATTTGCTCAGCATTCTTTTGGGATGTGGGATCTGAGGCGGAGGTGCGGTACTCCAACGGAGTTCATGTTACCTGAGTTATACATATTTTAGAAATAAACTGACTGACATTTTGAGAAAATCCAAGAGTCTTTTTATCAAACTGAACTGATAAAATCTAAAAGTCCCAAAGAAACCTGGAATTTTATTAACAATATTTTAACTCTTAATAGAAAACAAACAGATTTTAAGGTGAAACATATGATAGAATTTTATCAGGAAAAGAACTCTGTGATCATTTTAACAATCATTATAGCTCAATAGCCCAAACTCTGTCAAGCAGAATACCTAGTCACA
This sequence comes from Caprella mutica, assembly GCA_947561585.1. Taxonomy (NCBI): domain Eukaryota; kingdom Metazoa; phylum Arthropoda; class Malacostraca; order Amphipoda; family Caprellidae; genus Caprella; species Caprella mutica. The sequence continues at coordinate 793,163 of CANNZV010000426.1, forward strand.
ATTGCCCTTTTAATTTATCAACTCCTCGTAATTTTAACTCAATAGAAACAACTGAAATTAGTGTTGCCGAGGTCAGAGATGTCATTTTATCTTTTAAGAATAAAACTAGTCATAAAAATGAAATACCACCTTCCCTTTTAATTGAAATATTAGATTTTATTTGTCACCTTTAGGTAGAAGTTTTAGTTGTAGTATTATAGTAGGTATATATCCAGACATTTTTAAAATTGCTAATAATTTTAGACCTATATCCACTATACTTATATTATCGAAAATCTTTGAAAAATTCTCAATACTACAGGGTGGGGCGTAAGTTTGGAAGCAAATGAAAGTGCATATTATAATCCAACGAAAAATATATTTAATAATTTACAGTTATGTATTATTACATAAGGGTTTTAAGAATTCAAAAATCATAAATTTATTCAAAATGTCCCCCCTTGTTTTTAATAACAGCCTCAAATCTCCTCCGAACTCCTCCTACTGCGGCACGCAACTGTTCTTGTGAAATTTCCTTCCAAGATCTCTGGAGCGAACACTTTAAATCATCCACACTGCGATGGAATTTACCACAGGCCTTTGATTCAAGAATGGACCATACCGAAAAGTCCATAGGATTAATATCTGGGGAGCAGGGTGGCCACATTTCTTTGGACCAAAACCGTGGAAGATGGTCATGGCACCAGTTTTGAGTGACATTTGCTGTATGTGAAGTCGCGCCGTCTTGCTGAAATGTCCATAGAGTGTCATTACCGAAGTGATCCTTAGCTGACTCCAACATTGGCGTCAAAATATTCTCAATATAACATTTAGCATTGATTTTGACGCCTTGTTCCACAAAAATTAAAGGAGATCTCCAAGTTTCTGAAACGGCGGCCCAGACCATTACTGAAGCAGGTTTCATGGTTCTGTGGACAGTTTTATGGTTGAATGGGATGTCTTTTGCCCTTTTACCAATTATTCTGTCATTCCTCCGGTTGTGAGCCATTTCCACTGTGAAATTTTTTTCGTCAGACCAAACAATTTCACCAGCCGTGCCAGACTTCAATTCTCTCAGAAGTGCTTTGCTTCTCTCCAATCTCTTTTTCTTTACAGCTTCTGACAGAGTCTGTCTCTTTTGGAGGGTGAAAGAGGACATCTTTAGGTCTTCTTTGACAACTCTTCTCATTGTTCTGGGACTCACATTAGCTGTTTTGACTAACAATCGTATTGACCTTTTCAGGTTCCTCCTGATCTTCTCTCGGGCACATTTTATCAGTTGTTTGGTGCGTTGTGAGCGTGGTCTACCACTCCTTGGACGATCAGTCAAGTCTCCTCTCTCATTAAAACGCTTCACACACTTCCAAACAGTCGATCTCGCTATTGAGAGAGTCTTTGAAATGACGGAATCTGACTTCCCGGCACGGTGTAGAGCAATAATGGCTTCTCTTTTGTCTGACATTTTTGAATTGACTAAATTTTTGTAAAAAATAACACTGCCACGTCATAATGTAGTGTCTCTACTATAGTTCAAACCCTATCACATACTTAGGAACTTATTTTTAAGAATTATATTAATGTTTGAAAAATTGCTTCCAAACTTTAGTTACAGTAATAAAATTTAAACAATTGTCAATATGGTTTTAGAAAGAATGTCACTACAACTCATGCAATTTTAAATCTTTTACATTATGTTTTAAAATCTTTTATTGAAAAAATACTGTATAGCATTATTTTTAGACCTGAAAAAGGCATTTGACACGGTAGACGTACAGATTTTAATGAAAAAACTCCACCACTATGGCATTAGGAACAATTTTATAAAATTTTATCTAGTTATCTTAGCAACAGACGGCAATAATATACCCGATAATTTGAAATACCCCATGTCAGATTTTAAATTTTAAATTGTGTTTAAAGAATACTGTAGGAACAAATATAGTGATTAATTTTAAGCTAACCCACTGCATCGTTCTTTTTATTTCTAGTTAGTTTAGTACTTTTTTATCATGTTTTAATTTAGATTGATGTATATATTTTGATGTTCCACAAGTTTGTAACTTTTCTGGATCTAAATAAAAAAATACACCAAAACATTATATTACTTTGAATTAATAAATTACATTGAATTATTAAACAACTTTAAATAATTAAATTTCGTTAATCATTAAATTACATAAGATCATTAAATTACGTTAAATAATTAAATTACATTAAATAATTAAAGTTACATTAAATAATTAAATTACATTAAACAATTAAATTACATTAAATAATTTAATGACATTAAATCAATAAACTTCAAAATGTACCTGAATTATTTTATTTTGATTTAATGAAGTTAAAATAATAAATATTTTCAGTATTAACAATTTTATTGTATAGTAATTTAGGCAATTTATTGAGATTTGAAATATGAAAAGTGTCACTTATTGAAAAAACAAGAATATTCCGTAAAAATAACACTGCATTAATCACTTCCCGTAGGAATAGCACTATATAATCCACTTCCCGTAGTAATAACACTATATAATCCACTTCTCGTAGGAATAGCACTGTATCATCCACTTCTCGTAGTAATAACACTATATAATCCACTTCTCGTAGGAATAGCACTGTATCATCCACTTCCCGTAGTAATAACACTATATAATCCACTTCTCGTAGGAATAGCACTGTATCATCCACTTCTCGTAGTAATAACACTATATAATCCACTTCTCGTAGGAATAGCACTATATCATTCACTTCTCGTAGTAATAGCACTGTATCATCCACTTGCCGTAGTAATAGCACTGTGTCATCCGAGTCACGTAGGAATAGCACTGTATCATCCACTTCCAATTCCAATTCCAATTTAGCCGACACCCCCAACGGGGTCTGGCTCCCCTCCCGGTCCCAAACCCGACATCTCTCCTGGTGCCTGGCTATGTTGGCATAAGACAGCGTCCACTCACAGACTCTGCACACCGCCACCCTCCCCCTGGTTCCAGCTGCGGCACCCGCTACTACTATCCCCCCCACCCTCACCCACACCCCTACATCCCCTAACATGCCCAGCGTAATTACTCCTAGATACCTCCACCCCACAACCCCCATATTCCCTCCTACCTAAAGCTCTACCAGCGCCCCCCGTACAACTAACCTCATGATTTTTCGTAGCTCCCTCCGTCTGCAATACTACCCCGCACCTCCCACATACAAACGTCACCCTTCCCTCCGCTGCCCTATGCATCCGCTTCTGGTGTACCGTTAATCCCCCCTTCGACTTACATACCTTCCCACATCCCTCATACCTACATATTAAATCTATTACCCCACTACCTATATTCCTACTTAAAGCTAACTCATTCACCCCCCATACATACTCATGCCCACGCTGTCTCTCCCATACATCCAGATGGTCCATTCTCTCATTCACCGCATCCTTCCATACCTCTCTATCGCCGCACAATCTCTCCACATCCGTCCAATCAATCGCCGCCTCTCTCAATAACCTCTTCCACTACAACACAGTCTTTCTCTTCTTCCCAGGCACCTTTCTCACCTCTTCTAATTTCTCATACCATCCTAGCACCACTACTTTCACCTGCCTTTCATTGCCCATTCTCATCACATGACCCACTCTCTCAAGCACTCTCTTCTCAATCTTCCATGCCACCGATTTCACACCTAACCTAGCTCTCACATCAGTCATATTCACATGCATTTCTTCCATACGTCTCAAAAGTTGGCCTCCCTTATCATTCCACACATACCTATAGCATTTATCCATCCACTTTTGCAGCCGATTCACATCCCTTTTATACCACGTTCGTACCTGACAATCAAACAACATCGCACTCTCAACACACATCTCAATCACTCTTGCTTGCCATCTGTTCGTCATTCGCGACCCTTTCAGTTGCCCTTTCACTCTCCACCATACACCATTCGCTCTCTTAATACTATTCTTCACATCCGCCTCCGCACCTATCCAACTGCCTAACATTCTAATCTCATTCGCCTCTTCCATACCAAACTCAAGCTCCTCCTCCTTATCCTCATTGTTCCGCTCTTCCCATCTACTCATTACCTCTTTCACAACATCCACACCATCATCCATTTCCTCTTTCACACCCACAATCGTCGTATCATCCACAAACAGAACACTCGCTATTCATTCGCTCCCAGTTCCTTTCAACCGCAAACGACTCACCAGGCATCCACTTCCATACCACACCCGCATTCACCCCTCTTTCATTCTCGGCCTGCCGCATCACCGCTTGATGAAAAATATTGAAAAGGATCGGTGATGTGGTGAAGACCTCACGCAATCCTCTCTCAGGCACCCACGACTCACTCATCCCTTCCTTACCTTTCACTCGATACACAGTCGTCTCATGCAAATCCACAATCGTATCCATACACTTCCCATTCATACCATATCTTTCGAGTAGCTGCCACAGCGCGGGCTTGCTTACTCTAGGATATGCCTTTCGCATGTCATACAATAGCGCCACCAGTCTTTCATTCCCATTCACTTCACCTCCATGCACACTCATTCGTTTTTCATAATCCACAACATCCTCATTCATTCTCACCATCATTTGCGCCGCATCCGCTGTACTCCTACCCTTCCTAAAACCCGACTGATTCTCATCCAACACACCCATTCGCTCCGCCCACCAACTCAAACGCTTTGCAATCACTCTCGCTAGCACTCTACTCCCCATCGCAAGAAAACACACCCCCCTATAATTATTCCTGTCATTCCTATCACCTTTCTTAAACAATGGCACCATCACACCCACTTTCAATGATTCATCCCACCTATCTGCTCTACTATCAAACATCACTTTCACCATCTCAATCACTCTCTCTTTCACTTCCTCGCATGCCATCCTTACATACCCTATCCTCACTCCATCCGCACCAGGCGCTGATTCATTCACTTCTTTCATAGCACTCTCAATCTCTTCACGTTCAGGCGTCTCATTCATAAACTCATTCGCTTCTATCGCATCTGCATCCATCCTCAAATCACTCGCACCTTCCACTGCCGCTACTATCATACCAGGTTCAACCTCAAACCTTTCTGCAGTCACAATCTCAAAATGGTCCTTAAATTCATTCACAGTCACATTCTCACTCGCAGGTGCTTTCTTTATACCTCTCATTCCTAACTCACGCAACACTTTATACATTATACCTATCTTACCGCACATTCATTCATCTTTTCATTCCACCATTCTCTCTCTAACCGTCTCCATTCAAGCTTCTCAGTCCTCCTAGCTGCTTTCACACTCTCTCTAGCTACCCTTACATTCTCTTCCACTCTATCTAATGCACCTCTCTCATTCACTCTCCTCCTAAGCCTTCTCCTCGCTTCTAACCTTTCAACTGCTACCACCCTAGCTTCCACAGTCTCCCTGATCCTACTCTTCATCCTTCTCAGCTCTTCCTCGAGTCCTATTGTCCAGGGGATGGCCAAAGCCTTCCCCATCTCACCGCACACTTCTTTCGCTGCCTCTACCATCACACAAGTCAAAACATCCCATTCAGTCCTACTATCATCCTCTCTCGGACCACACTCCTCCATCTTCACTCTGGTCTTCTCCTTATACTCCTCCATCTTATTTACTTCCTTCAACACCTCCCACTTTATCCTTGGAGGTCGGATTTCCGTCCTCCCTATTCTCCTCCACGTTCTGCTCCTTACCTTTACCTCCATTATCTTAGCTTTGTGGTCTGAGAGCCCCTCACTGCATTCAGCCTTCATTCGCTTCACCATTCGTACCCTTTCATTCTTCCTAACCACAAAACCATCCAATTCATACCACCTGCCATACCTCATATGAAACCATGTGCCCCTTCTACCATGCTTCATAAAACTATTCACATAACTCAAATCATTCACCTCACACCATTCTACAAAATCCCTGCCTGCCTCACTTACTCTACCTACTCCTTACTTACCACATACTATCTGTCAAGTAAAACCCCTGCCTACGTTAGCATTAAAGTCCCCTCCTATTATCAACCTATCCCCCCCCCCCCCCCTGCATAGCTACTTGTTCCTCTACATCCCTCCTATACGTTTCCATTTCTACATCATATGATCCCCATATTGGCTGGTATGCGGATACCAGCCTCATTCCCCCTACCACTACCGTAACTACCCTGTCCCTAAACCATCTTTGCTGTCCTCCTCTACCCACTTCTCTATCGCCTCCCCTCTCAATACCACCGCTGCCTTCCTCGAATGGATCACCACCATTCTCCTCTCCTCCTCTCCTAACCAGATAATCCCTTCCACATCTGCACTCACCTCCGTCATCAAGACTATCTCCCATCCCTTCCCTTCTATATGCTCCGCTACCCTTCGCAATCTCCTCCTCTTGTTCTCCCTCAAAGATAACCTCTGCACATTCCAAGTTACTATTTCCCTAATGCCTTCCCTCCTGCATCTCCTACTGTCTACCTTTCTCCTCCCTAACTGTTTCCTAATCTGTCTTTCCCTCCTTTTCCTATGTCTACCTAATCTTTCCTACCCCTGTTTCCCCTCCTAGTTCTACCACCCTCCCCAGCATTTCCAACCCAATGCCGTTCCTCTCTCAACCTTCGACTCTCTCTCCCACTACCCATCCGTCACACTCTCCTCCTTCTTCTCCTACCGATTCCCACCCCTAAAATCCCCCCATCTTCCCCCTGCCTCACTGGACCAGGATTTGGATGAATAGTGCACAGCTGCCTCTTCACTTCTGCCGTCCTCTGCCTCAAGCCACACACCGCTTGATCCGTCAAAGTTCGGGCACCGAAAGTACCCTCGTCGATATTTTGTTTTGAGAGGTGTTCGGAGTGGCCAACCCCGTTCCGCTCTGATGTATTCGGGGGGATGTTGGGAACTCATCCTTGCGGTTGAACCCAACAGAGCCCTCCGGTACCTGGTGGGTTCTTTGGCGCCACTGGCAGACCATGCGCTTTCCCCTGGCGCCTCCTGGGATGCACCCCACCGTGCCAGGTATCATCCACTTCCCGTAGTAATAGCACTGTATCATCCTCTTCCTGTAGGAATAGCACTGTATCATCCTCTTCCTGTAGGAATAGCACTGTATCATCCTCTTCCTGTAGGAATAGCACTGTATCATCCTCTTCCTGTAGGAATAGCACTGTATCATCCTCTTCCTGTAGGAATACCACTGTATCATCCTCTTCTTGTAGGAATAGCACTGTATCATCCTCTTCTTGTAGTAATAGCACTGTATCATCCTCTTCCTGTAGGAATAGCACTGTATCATCCTCTTCTTGTAGTAATAGCACTGTATCATCCTCTTCCTGTAGGAATAGCACTGTATCATCCTCTTCTTGTAGTAATAGCACTGTATCATCCTCTTCCTGTAGGAATAGCACTGTATCATCCTCTTCCTGTAGGAATAGCACTGTATGATCCACTTCTCGTAGGAATAGCACTGTATCACCCAATTCTCGTAGGAATAGCACTGTATCATCCACTTCTCGTAGGAATAGCACTGTATCATCCTCTTCTTGTAGGAATAGCACTGTATCATCCTCTTTTTGTAGTAATAGCACTGTATCATCCTCTTCCTGTAGGAATAGCACTGTATCATCCTCTTCTTGTAGTAATAGCACTGTATCATCCTCTTCCTGTAGGAATAGCACTGTATCATCCTCTTCTTGTAGTAATAGCACTGTATCATCCTCTTCCTGTAGGAATAGCACTGTATCATCCTCTTCCTGTAGGAATAGCACTGTATGATCCACTTCTCGTAGGAATAGCACTGTATCACCCAATTCTCGTAGGAATAGCACTGTATCATCCACTTCTCGTAGGAATAGCACTGTATCATCCTCTTCCTGTAGGAATAGCACTGTGTCATCCACTTCTCGTAGGAATAGCACTGTATCATCCACTTCTCGTAGGAATAGCACTGTATCATCCACTTCTCGTAGGAATAGCACTGTATCACCCAATTCTCGTAGGAATAGCACTGTATCATCCACTTCTCGTAGGAATAGCACTGTATCATCCACTTCTCGTAGGAATAGCACTGTATCACCCAATTCTCGTAGGAATAGCACTGTATCATCCACTTCTCGTAGTAATAGCACTGTATCATCCACTTCTCGTAGGAATAGCACTGTATCACCCAATTCTCGTAGGAATAGCACTGTATCATCCACTACTCGTAGTAATAGCACTGTATCATCCACTTCTCGTAGGAATAGCACTGTATCATCCTCTTCCTGTAGGAATATCACTGTATCATCCACTTCTCGTAGGAATAGCACTGTATCATCCACTTCTCGTAGGAATAGCACTGTAACATCCACTTCTCGTTGGAATAGCACTGTATCACCCAATTCTCGTAGGAATAGCACTGTATCATCCACTTATCGTAGGAATAGCACTGTATCATCCACTTCTCGTAGTAATAGCACTGTATCATCCAATTCTCGTAGGAATAGCACTGTATCATCCACTTCTCGTGGGAATAGCACTGTATCACCCAATTCTCGTAGGAATAGCACTGTATCATCCACTTCTCGTAGTAATAGCACTGTATCATCCACTTCTCGTAGGAATAGCACTGTATCACCCAATTCTCGTAGGAATAGCACTGTATCATCCACTACTCGTAGGAATAGCACTGTATCATCCACTACTCGTAGGAATAGCACTGTATCATCCACTTCTCGTTGGAATAGCACTGTATCACCCACTTCTCGTTGGAATAGCACTGTATCACCCAATTCTCGTAGGAATAGCACTGTATCATCCACTTCTCGTAGGAATAGCACTGTATCATCCACTTCTCGTTGGAATAGCACTGTATCACCCAATTCTCGTAGGAATAGCACTGTATCATCCACTTATTGTAGGAATAGCACTGTATCATCCACTTCTCGTAGTAATAGCACTGTATCATCCAATTCTCGTAGGAATAGCACTGTATCATCCACTTCTCGTGGGAATAGCACTGTATCACCCAATTCTCGTAGGAATAGCACTGTATCATCCACTTCTCGTAGTAATAGCACTGTATCATCCACTACTCGTAGGAATAGCACTGTATCATCCACTACTCGTAGGAATAGCACTGTATCATCCACTACTCGTAGGAATAGCAATGTATCATCCACTACTCGTAGGAATAGCACTGTATCATCCACTACTCGTAGGAATAGCACTGTATCATCCACTACTCGTAGGAATAGCACTGTATCATCCACTACTCGTAGGATTAGCACTATATCATCCACTTCTAGTAGGAATAGCACTGTATCATCCACTACTTGTAGGAATAGCACTGTATCATCCACTACTCGTAGGAATAGCACTTTACAATCCACTTCTCGTAGGAATAGCACTGTATCACCCACTTCTCGTAGGAATAGCACTGTACAATCCACTTCCCGTAGGAATAGCACTATATCACTTACTTCCATTACAATTCTTTTCTTTAATCTACTGTAAAAGAAACCATTCCTATATTTAGTGTTCTATTATTTAAGATGTGTAAGTTAAATTGTTAGTGGATCGTTAATATGTTAAGTTATCGGTAATAAAATCATTATGATTCTTTTTATATTTGCATTAGATATACCAAATAAATCTTTCATTCTTGCATTTTGGAATGAAACATATTATAGCTATTAGCTAATAATTAGAAAATTATGGCATTTCATATCTGTTACATTTATTGAGACACCCTGTATATTCCATGTGTAATTTTTACTGACAGTTTCTTCAATCTCAGAAAAAAAGAAAATAGTTTGCAAATTAACTTGAGATCTTAAGGGTGAAAATTCAGTTCATTTCCTATTATTTTGACCCTAAGGAACAATTCATTAGAAATTATTCGTTAAACCGTGTATTCATGCTACGAAAATCACATATGAAACATTTCTACTTGTTTAATTCTGTGACGTCACTCTGAACTCAATTTATTTCTTATTATTAAAATGCCAATAAAAACCAAAAAGTTTACAGTCGTTAACTGGATTCGAACCCGTGTCTCTTCGGGTGTAGGTTAGAACACTAACCACTGGGCCACCAAGTGGCTAGTGAAAACTGATTGGAACTTATACTTAACGTTAAAAATTCTGATTGAGAAATTCTTTTATTTTCAATATTTTGTACAGCTTTCCGAGAAATTTTTAAGTAAATCAAATACTGGTTTCATTTACCATAGACTTAAATGATAATTTTATCTTCAGCTATAAAGTATAATGAATGTTCATTTATACTACCTTTGCATATTGCAGAAGGTCGTGTTTTGATCGGTATTTATTTATTAATTTTCAATTTTATTATTCGCATAACTCAAAAAAGTATCCAACCAAATTGCCTGATATTTGGTGAGACGATTGTTCAATATCCAGGAAACATTTGGTTAAATTATGGAAGGGAACAGTTCAAAGTTTAAGGATGTTCAGAACTCTATGATTATTGTGATCAGTTTTATTGGTAAGCTGAATGACAAAGAGTTAACAAAACACTGGTATCTGAGTTTTTCTACGTCAAAAGGTTTTTTTCTACCTTTTTTTCTTTCTTTTTCTATTATATAATTTCTTTCACATCATTTATTCAATATTTTTTCATGTCATTTTTTTCACTTTGTTTTTTTCAAATTTTGCACATCTTTTTCTATTTCTATTTTCAATTAAGTTCTATTTCCCCTTAATTCTATAGAGTCTAACACGCGCTCCTTTTACTTCTTCTTTCTTCGCGTTTTTTTAACGCAGCTTTGGCTTCCCTTCAGAACGCATGAACCTTTTTATTTATTTGCTCTTCTAGCATTTTTTTTCGCCTTGGCAGGGAATCGAACCTGAGTCTTTTGGTTGCGTAGCCGGTACGCTAACCACCCGTCCACGGGGCTCCGATGAACTGCAGCCTAAATGTTCTATATGTCTTACTTTTTGAAGAAAAAATAAGAAAAATGTAGACGAATTTTTATGGAGTGGGTTTCAAGTTATCGAACAGCACTACATTATCGAGCATATAACAATATATTATAAACTATTTAAATATATCAACAGGGTTAGTTCCAAGTTATCGAACAGTTTCACATTTTAGATCATATAACAAAATATTATTACCTAATTAAATATATCAACAGGGTAAGCTCCAAGTTATTGAACAGTTTCACAATTTCGGTCAAATAACAAAATATTATTACCTAATTAAATATATCAACGGGGTAAGTTCCAAGTTATCGAACAGTTTCACATTTTCGATCACATAACAAAATGCAATTTATCTAATTTAATTTTTTAATAGGGTTACATTGAAATTTAATAAAGATCGATGAACTCAGTTGATTATATTACCAATCCCAAATTATATGGAGTCTATGGAGACTAAGTTTGTCCAAATCGGTCAATTGGATTCAAAGTTATTCAAGTTTAGAATCGGGACAAATAAAACACCCTGTATATCTAACTACTATCCACATATATTCTATAATTATTCCAATATCAATTTTAAGTTTAATTTACTGGACTCAAATTATTTTCTGAATCAAATTCAACTTTCGACAGAGATGAAAGGTTTCTATTTTTAGAATTAGATTCAGTCTGTATCATAGATATGACAGAAAAGAATAAAGATATTGCCAAAATTATAAAAAAATTAGCATTGACCGGTTCAGACCCCAAACCTACGCCAAATTTTTTCTTGAATGGGATTTGTACGACAACTTGGAGTTTTCTTAGCAAGAGTGTTCTGCTGTGGTGTACCGAGTGGAACAAGAAGATACGAAGAGGAATACTAAATGAGAAGAGAGTATTCCGAGTAAAGAAGAGAGTCAAGAAGGAGAAGATAAGCACACAGACGAGCAAGACAAAATGACCATTCGCTTAGGATCAGGACTCTGGAGAAAAGAAGAGGATAACAGAGAGGAGAAATTATTCCTATGTACAACGTGTCAGGAAGAAAATCTTTGGGAAATAGAGCAAAGGACAGTCTCAAACTAAATTATTTGAGACCAGGAAGAGATGGGATGCAGTAGTCTAATGTGTGTTCCACATCTTTTGGAACCAAGAGCTACAGGAATTCCCTATCAACTGTGTTGAGGGAAATTAAAGGGACAGCTGGATCTTCATCTAGGAGATGCTACTGAAAAAATTGTTCAGCCTTATTCATAATTATGTTATATTGTAAATAATTAAATAAAACAAAAAATCTAAAATTATGTTGAATAACTGCATTGTCAATTATTCTTTGTTCTTAACATCTTATGATAATTTCTGTAAAATAAAATAAAATAGTTCCCAGTCTATAGAACTTCCAAAAATCAATAATTTATGACTTTCATTATCCTAAATGATAAAAATTTCAATCACTTTAAAAAATTTACTTCATCATTTCCAACAAATTATCCCAGTATTTTTAGCAATAAATAATAACAGAAACACTCGACTTTATTTATATTAAATTATTTACGCTGTCCGAGTATCTTCATTTGGGTTAAATTAAATTAAATATATTAATTAAATATATCAACGGGGGTAAGTTCCAAGTTTTCAAACAGTTCCAACTTCCACTATTTTGCCTAATTACCTTTGTAGAATGCAGGAAAGTTATATTGTGGAGGGCATTTATTTATTTATTCATCATCTTGTTTAATATTGTGCTTGGGTTAATTCCACGTTATTGAATCGTTACATAATATCGATATTATAACAAATACTTTATATTGTTAATTTAAAATTATAACGAGTTATGGTGATGTTTTTTTTTTGTACTTAATAAAAACAGCGAAAATTTATTGAGAATAAATTAAAAATAAATAGCAACTTGACGATACTTATACAATTGTGGTATCCAATTTAAACGCATTGAATACCGACTTAATTTATACAAATTAAATATATTCTACGTAATGCAACTCTTTCTTTGCTTTCTTTCTATCAAGTATGTTAACCAATAGGACGTATAGTCTATATTTCATGCATCAGTTGTTTTCTTAATAAGAGTTTTCTTTGCCTGAAGCCACAGCATGACAGTTGGACAAGGGAAAACATGGACTTGACTGCACGAAGTTCACTCCCCACCGTTTGAGAAATAACCTGAAATCTCTTGGTGAAAACTGAGGTCCATTGTCACATCTGAATGGTACGGGTTCTCCTAGATCAACAAAGCACTTTCTGTCTGCTGATATCAAGGACATTGACGTTGTTTGTACTTTGTTAATTCTGAATTCAGTTGGTCATCCAGAAAGTCTATCTGTATAAACCATGTAATCTTTATTAATATAAAAAAAATACAATTTAATGTACTTACCATTAAATAAAATCAAAGGAGTGCTAATATTACAGGCAATAATTTTACATGTTAGTTATATTCTTAGTCTACGGTAATTATATTAATATTTGATTTACTTTATCTGGGTACTATAAATATAAACAGTGAAGTTAAATAATTAGACAAAGAATGACTTAATTACCTGTCTCTATTTGCTTCTGATATCTAATAATCAGTGATTTAGTGTCTTTAGGGTCGGTAATACTCGAAGTAATTCCAATGCTACTCAAAGAGTTATCACAAACTATTTATCAAATACAATAAAACAGTTGAAAGTTAGCAATGAATATGGTAGTACAAAAACCTCTGACTAGCACGTTATTTCTATTGCCTTTAATGTGGTATTGTCACAGTTTCACGGAGTTAATTATAGAATGAAGAAAATGAAGGAAATTGATGAAGTTATAATAATTGTGTAAAGTGAAGGCCTCGCAGGGAATTGAACCCAGGTCATCAGATTTAAAGTCTGATGTGTTAGCCACTACACCACGAGGCCTTGTTAAATTATGGAAATGTACATATATTAGTGTTACTAATCTCCAAAAAATAATTCATTAATGTGAATTTGGTGAGTAGTGAGGATACGCTAAAAAAAGTTACCCAAAGATCAGAGAATAAATTTGAACATTTACAAATTATTTTGTCTATCAAATTAACTTGCAATTAATATAACTGATAGTAAATTTCAGTTGTTTTCTACTTTGATACTAAACCAAAACTACTCAATAATAATGAATTAAATTGAAGTAATTTAATATTTTTGGGTCGAGTTACGTTTGTGATTTTAAATATTCAAAAAAAATTCCTCTCAATAATTTATGTTTCATAATAAAAAGATTTGTATCGTCAGATTTGTCATTAACAAGTCATTATCTGTTCGTAAATGCCCACTGTTCGACTACGGCGAGTGTTCGGTAATTGAGATATAATCCTAGATTGAATGACAAGATTTTATATAAAGTACTCACCGTTGAATGTTAATCGACATTTTAGATTATTTTTTTTACCAAAAAGTTATTCTTAGAAACAAGTAGTTTGCTTGAAATAGAAAATGTAACGGTATCCCATTTTCAAATTTTGATCATGTACTAATAAATATTAGAAACCTCTCCAAGAAAAATATGAGCTTATTACATAATATTATAGATCTAATATATTACCATTAATATTCTCTTAAGTACTCGAAAAAAACACCTTCACCCGAGTAAACACTGCAAGATACTAATAGGCAGTTGTGATACGAGGCTACTTATAAACACATAATTAAATTTAAGAATGCTCTTTGTGTGTGGATTTATTCCTTTAGTTTATAATGATTTAATTATTTGGTACGACAATAGCATATACAATATTTCAAATTACTTTAAAATAATTTGGTACTATCGAGTAGTTCTGGTTTAGTAATAAATTAGAAAAACGATTGGAATTTATTTAATAGTTTTCTTTCTAACCATAATTCTATTTTGTAATTTGATCGTTTGATACATTAATCTGTTAAAGTACATGTTTTGTAACATTAGAGAGTGTTAATATCCCATTTACGAAAATTGTCGACAAAACGTCTGTCAACAAAATCAGTAACTAATAAAGAATGTATTGTATAAGATTTTTCATAGACACGTCCCCTCCTAATGTAAAAACTGACAACATTTGAAAACATATGAAATGATATAAAAATACACGCATAAGATATGAAAAGAATTATTTCTCTGTAGAGATCTAATTTACCAAAATTATATTAATTAACAAAGCCAGAAAATCTTAAGACTTCTAACACCAAATTTAACTGCTATTTGTGAGTCTAGCATTCAAATTTGGTGACTAAATGTTTGTTTGATTTGCTCTAATGTTCTTTGTAGTAACATGAATAAAATCTATAATTATTAATGGAAATAACATTCTATTTAATGTAATTAGCATTAATTTTAACGTTTGTTTTAAATAACACAGCAACTGAAGGCGAGTGTGACGTCATGACTTTATCGCTCTATTATATTGTATTTAATAACAAAATAATGAAATAGTTTGATAATTAGTGAAGGAGTTTATATAGAAATGATTTACCAACACCGTAGTCTGGTTACGGCTTCGATATTTAGAGTTTTGAATATTTCTTCACTAAATTTATTTTCCCAAAGAATTAGCAGGATAAATATAAGTTACAAGCGTAATGTAGTTGGGCCGTGGTGGCCCAGGGGTTAGCGCGTTAGCCCCTGCCCGAAAAGACTCGGGTTCGATTCCCATTGCTGGCGCTGGCTTTGAGAATCGAATTTAAAAAATGTAAATATATGTACATAGATGGGACTATACCATCATTTTTACGCTTCTCTTTCATGTCGTTTTTCTTAATTAGCACTTTTATTTCATTAAAGATAGGAAATAACTTTGATAGGAATGCAGTATAAATAAATATTAAAAAATCGGAATTTTAACAATTATATTATATTCTTGTACAATATTCTATTTAGTAGCTGGAGGGTAATGTACCTTTTTTAATATGTTAAAGTGGCTCTTAACAAAGTTACTGAATTATGTTAAAATTTACTACACTAATAATGTAATAACAATTTAGTCAGGCAATAATTACAAATATTGTGGTGCTAATTCTGATGATGTAGTAATTCAAATAATGGTTTCAATCTCCGTAGACTTATTAGAAAGCTGCCAATATTAGTGAATTCCATTTCTGGAGGTACATCACAAAAGTAATGCATGTAAGTAATGACAAATGAATGCACATCATTGGAATAAAATGTGTAAATTATACTTACAAATTACAATATTTGTAGACGGTTTATTTCTGTGGAGGAACGGAAAGTTATATATTTTTGTTATAATTTGGAAGATTGGCAATAATTTAGAACAACAAAACAATTACAACACTCTATTCAGTTTACAAAGAATGTGAAAAGGGAAGCTGAAGCAGCACCGGTGTACCTTGGTGGAGCTTTGTCTTCAATATCAATTTTTAAATTACAAATAAAATATGACTTCTTAATGGTAATAGAAAAATGAGTGACCACACGAGTTCAAGAATCAATCAATAAATTGACTCAACAATAATATAATTCTATTCTTTTTATTTCCTATGCCAATCTTACCCCTCCTAACCTCTGGGTTGAAAGTTTACTTACTAACTTAGGGTTTGGTTCTTGCGTGATTTAGAAATAATTTGAACGAAGCTCTGAGAATTATCCTCAAATAAACATACAAAATAATAGACAATGCATTTAGTATGGACAAATCTTTAGCATGAAATAACATCTAATTATTGGTACAGGTAGATAGAGAATTAATGCAATAATAAAGTGAGTGACTTTATTATTAAATTAATGAGCTGAGAGTGACGTCACAGTAATTGAGGGAAATATATTTATTTGTACCTCCACCCAGCACGTTATTTTCATTGCCCTGAATGTGACACTATATGGCCACAGTTTTACGGAGTTAATTGTAGAACAAAATGAGTGGTGAGAGAAGAAAATTAATGAAGAGGTTAAGAAATTGTGAAAAGTTTAGGCCTCGTAGGGAGGCAACTACTTAGTGTAGTTTTACTAATCTCTGAAATAATAATATTTCTGAATTAGGTAAGTAATATGGATTCAGTAATCAATAATTGAACCGAAAGATAGCGAAACAAATTACAGCAAAAGTAATCACTTCAACTCCAAATTAATTTGTAATGAATTTAACAACTTGAACTAATCTTATACTAATCTGAATTAATAATTTATTGAACGAATAGTTAAATGTTATTTTTAATAACCTTAGATTTAATCAATACTTGCATTCATTTCATATAGATTCGTCTGTTAGTAAATAATATGAAATAATTACATTGCATTTAATCATTAAATTGATTTGAATCATTGAATTATATATAATTATTTAATTACGTTTAGTAATCAATAAATTACTTCAAATAAATAAATTACAAAAAAATATTAAATTATTTTGAATTATTAAATTATATTAAAATATAAATTTTATTTAAATCATTGAATTAAATTCTATCATCAAATTACATTAAATAATTGCTTTAGATTAAATCAATAAACTTCAAAGTGTATCTGAATTATTTTATTTTGATATAATAAAGTTAAAATAATAAATATTGTCAGTATTAACAATTTTATTTTTTAGTAATTTAGGCAATTTATTGAGATTTGAAATATGATAAGTGTCACTTATTGAAAAAACAAGAATCTTCCGTAGGAATAGCACTGCATTATTCACTTCCCGTAGGAATAGCACTGTATCATCCACTTCCCGTAGGAATAGCACTGTATCATCCACTTCCCATAGTAAAAATACAGTATCATCCACTTCCCGTACGAATAGCACTGTATCATCCACTTCCCGTAGGAATAGCACTGTATCATCCACTTCTCATAGTAATAGCACTGTATCATCCACTTCTCGTAGTAATAGCACTGTATCATCCACTTCCCGTAGGAATAGCACTGTGTTATCCACTTCCCGTAGTAATAGCACTGTATCATCCACTTCTCGTAGTAATAGCACTGTATCATCCACTTCCCGTAGTAATAGCACTGTATTATCCACTTCCCGTAGTAATAGCACTGTATCATCCACTTCCCGTAGTAATAGCACTGTGTTATCCACTTCTCGTAGGAATAGCACTGTATCATCCACTTCTCATAGGAATAGCACTGTATCATCCACTTCTCGTAGTAATAGCACTGTATCATCCACTTCCCGTAGGAATAGCACTGTTATCATCCACTTCTCGTAGTAATAGCACTGTGTTATCCACTTCTCGTAGTATTAGCACTGTATCATCCACTTCAAGTAGTAATAGCACTGTGTTATCCACTTCCCGTAGTAATAGCACTGTATCATCCACTTCCCGTAGTAATAGCACTGTGTTATCCACTTCTCGTAGTATTAGCACTGTATCATCCACTTCAAGTAGTAATAGCACTGTGTTATCCACTTCCCGTAGTAATAGCACTGTATCATCCACTTCCCGTAGTAATAGCACTGTATCATCCACTTCGCGTAGGAATAGCACTGTATCATCCACTTCGCGTAAGAATAGCACTGTATCATCCACTACTCGTAGGAATAGCACTGTATCATCCACTTCTCGTAGTAATACCACTGTATCATCCACTTCCCGTAGGAATAGTACTGTATCATCCACTTCCCATAGGAATAGCACTGTATCATCCACTTCCAGTATGAATAGCACTGTATCATCCACTTCCAGTATGAATAGCGCTGTATCATCGACTTCCCGTAGGAATATTACTGCATTATTCACTTTCCGTAGGAATAGTACTGTATCATCCACTTCCCGTAGGAATAGCACTGTATCATCCACAAAGTATCGAAAGACGAAGTATCGAAAGACAAAGTATCGAAAGACATAGTATCGAAAGACAAAGTATCGAAAGACATAGTATCGAAAGACAAAGTATCGATAGACAAAGTATCAAAAGACAAAGTATCGAAAGACAAAGTATCGAAAGACATAGTATCGAAAGACAAAGTATCGGAAGACAAAGTATCGAAAGACAAAGTATCGAAAGACAGACAAAGTATCGAAAGACAAAGTATCGAAAGACATCGTATCAAGAGACAAAGTATCGAAAGACAAAGTATCGAAAGACAGACAAAGTGTCGAAAGACATCGTATCAAGAGACAAAGTATCGAAAGACAAAGTATCGAAAGACAGACAAAGTGTCGAAAGACAAAGTATCGAAAGACAAAGTATCGAAAGACAGAGTATAGAAAGACAGAAAAAGTATCGAAAAACAGACAAAGTATCGAAAGACAAAGTATCGAAAGACAAAGTATCGAAAGACAAAGTATCGAATGAAAAAGTATCTAAAGACAAAGTATCGAAAGGCAAAGTATCGAAAGACAACGTATCGAAAGACAAAGTATCGAAAGACAAAGTATCGAAAGACAAAGTGAGTGTCGAAATACAAAGTATCGAAAGACAGACAAAGTATCAAAAGACAAAGTATCGAAAAACAGACAAAGTATCAAAAGACAAAGTATCGAAAGACAAAGTATCGAAAGACAAAGTATTGAAAGACAGACAAAGTATCGAAAGACAAAGTATTGAAAGACAAAGTATCGAATGAAAAAGTATCGAAAGACAAAGTATCGAAAGGCAAAGTATCGAAAGACAACGTATCGAATGACAAAGTATCGAAAGACAAAGTATCGAAAGACAAAGTGAGTGTCGAAATACAAAGTATCGAAAGACAGACAAAGTATCAAAAGACAAAGTATCGAAAGACAGAAAAAGTATCGAAAAACAGACAAAGTATCGAATAACAAAGTATCGAAAGACAAAGTATCGAAAGAAAAAGTATCGAAAGACAAAGTATCGAAAGACAAAGCATCGAATGAAAAAGTATCGAAAGACAAAGTATCGAAAGACAAAGCATCGAATGAAAAAGTATCTAAAGACAAAGTATCGAAAGACAAAGTATCGAAAGACAAAGTATCGAAAGACAAAGTTTCGAAAGGCAAAGTATCGAAAGACAAAATGTCGAAATACAAAGTATCGAAAGACAGACAAAGTGTCAAAAGACAAAGTATCGAAAGACAAAATGTCGAAATACAAAGTATCGAAAGACAGACAAAGTATCAAAAGACAAAGTTTCGAAAGACAGACAAAGAGTCGAAAGACAAAGTATCAAAAGACAAATTGTCGAAATACAAAATATCGAAGGACAGACAAAGTATCGAAAAACAGACAAAGTATCGAAAGACAAGGTATCGAAAGACAAAGTATCGAAAGACAAAGTATCGAAAGACAAAGTATCGAAAGACAAGGTATCGAATAAAAGATAAAATATCAAATGAAAAAGTATCGAAAGACGAAGTATCGAAAGACAAAGTATCGAAAGACAGACAAAGTATTGAGAAATAGACAAAGTATCGAAAGACAAGGAATCGAAAGACAAAGTATCGAAAGACAAAGTATCGAATGAAAAGTATCGAAAGACAAAGTATCGAAAGACAAAGTATCGAAAGACAAAGTATCGAATGAAAAAGCATCGAAAGACAAAGTATCGAAAGGCAAAGTATCGAAGGACAACGTTTCGAAAGACAAAGTATCGAAAGACAAAGTATCGAAAGACAAAGTGAGTGTCGAAATACAAAGTATCGAAAGACAGACAAAGTATCAAAAGACAAATTATCGAAAGACAGACAAAGTATCGAAAGACAGACAAAGTATCGAAAGACAAAGTATCGAAGGACAGACAAAGTATCGAAAGACAAAAATAGAAGGACATGTAGAATAGAAAGAAAAATGTATAAAAAAGTTAAGGCCGTGCCTTCCTACCCTGGTTATAAAATTACAAAATGAGCCCACCTACAATTGAGCGCAAAACAATTAGGCCCAGGACAATTGGGCCCAAGACAATAATTTTTGGGCACAAGATAATTGAACAGATAAAAAAATTGTTAAAACATTCTTCACTTGTTTGTGCAATCTTGATTTTCAGTATTTGTACGTTTAAATATTTTTTACTTTATCTTGTTCCCAAATATTGCTCTAAATTAAAAATAGTAGGGTGACGATATTGAGTTGTGTTGTGCATCACTCGATCTGTACCACCCTTCAATTACGTTAAATGGTACGAGGCAGATCTTCCATGTCACGGTTGAAGAAACTCCACACACATGCTTTGAAAAGAGGATTTTGTCTCTTTCTTCTGAATTGCCTTCATATCGACGAAATGAACCTTAATAAAGCATTAACTACAAGTTAAATATAATGTATGCAGTGTTCTTTTATAGAAAGACAAAATCTCAATTCTCCGGGTTGTAACCGAGTCCACTTTTATCAGAGTCTATGGTATCAACTTAATTTGCTACTGTAATTACAAAGTAAAGCTTCTCTATAGTGTCTGCTGTAATCATTTTATTAATGTGATCAATAGTGGCCCTGTGCCCAATATCTTGGGGATCAATTACTGGGGTTTGGGACAACATGGGGGGGGGGTTGTTAAGCCTCCCCCATTATGTTCGATAGTGACAAAATGTACACTGTAATTTAACTCCTATTTCATTCATACATTAATTTAACTAGTTAGTAGGAGTGAAGTAATTGTAACTTTAAAGGTTCCGTGGACATATATTTTTCTATTTGTATATATTTTTTATATAACCAAATTGAAGTGCCATATAGATTATATAATAAACATATTTTAATAATAAGGATGACTTATATTTTATTTTAGTTTACTTATTGTTTCCTTTCAGTTTATTATTTGACTGTTTGATTTCTCCTAATTCGATTAATTTGGAACGATATATTTTTTTATGGCTCAATAATTTTATTTTTATTTTTATGGTTCACATTGATGTCAGTTATTATATAGATAGTTGTAGTCACATGCATGCGCCTAACAGATGAATATATATAAAATAATTATACAGTATAGACAAATTACTCGGTAGAGGTATTTAAATTAACTACTCGTTATAAATTAAAGTCTACGGAAACCAAGAATAACATTTGATTTTATGTAATCACTAAATAATTTTTTTATTCATTAAAAATTAATTCAAATTATTTATCATTTCTCTAATTTCTATATCTATCTTTTGGTCAAACTAAATTTTTCAGCGTATCCACACTACTTACCTATTCACATTAATTATTCATTTTCAGAGATTAGTAACACTAATATATGTTTATTTCCATATTCTAACAAGGCCTCGTGGTGTAGTGGCTAACACATCGGACTCTGAATCTGATGACCCGAGTTCGATTCCCGGCGAGGACTAAGTTTTTCACAATTTTTAAACCTCTTCATTAATTTTCTTCTCTCACCACTCATTTTACTCTACAATTAACCTCGTAAAACTGTAACCATCTGATATCACATTCAGGGCAATGAAAAGAGCTTTGTTAGATGAGGTTTGTAATTAGAGTGTCACTCTTCATGTTAACATTTAATAGTTTATTGTATTTGTTAAATAGTTTGTGATAACTCTTTGAGCAGCATTTGAATTACTTCGAATTTTTCAGAGTTATCTGTTATCTGTTTGTATTGTATTGTGAAAATATATAAAAAGAGAATAAAAATATAATAAATAAAATATTTTAATATTAACTATGTTATTATATAGAGTGACAGTGAAATATTTTTCCAAATGGTAAAGAAACTACCTTTTATATCTTAGCTTTAATAACTTTGAAATGTTATTTGTCATTACTGCAAAGGTCCCTTTAACACTTTAGCAGATAAGTGAAGAAACTTATATTCAAAAGTCTACGGTAATTCAAACCAGTATTTGATTTACTTTCACATCTCAGATGATGAATTGAATTTCTTTCTATTCGAAAGCTTCAAACAAAATGAACTGCAACTTTAATCTTAAATAATTTCTGTTGACAAACAATCAAAAAATTATTTATCAACTGTAATTGGAACAGAGAAACAATCATTTTGACTGCTTGGTAGCTCGTGCTTTAAATAACATAAAATAGAAATAGAAATATAGAAAGCATAAATATAGAGCAAAATATAGTGCAAAATATGTACATATATTAAGCAAAACATAGAATATTACTAAATAAAAAAACAAATAAAAATAGCAGTTTGTTAACCGTAAAATCTACGGTAATTGAAACCAGTTGTTGATTTACGTCTCCAATTTTTTTATATATTATTCTCATTGACTATTTTATAACAATCAACGTGTGAGATGCATGTGCGTCACATTTTTAATAAGGTTTGAAAATTCTGATTAAAAATGTTATTATTAAATTATCACTCTCAAATTATTATTCACAAGATTTAACTTTTAATGGAAACACATATTCAGGCGCATCATCTAACGTACAGGGATGAAATGTTCCACTGTCCTTAGTATTATTTGATTATTGTTTCTGTTTAATATTTTATGTGGTAACTACACTAATAATTATATTGATTACAAATTAATTCGATAGTGAAAATAATGAATGAATTTTATACTTCCCTTATCATTCTTTAGTTTTAATACAGGGTGTCCGCAAAAAAACATAGCCGATTTAAAATGGTTGCAACTTGTAAACTATTATTGCTAGAATATTGAAATAGGTTTTATTTGAAAGATAAGAATTCCAAATTTTATTTCATAGTAAATTAAGCATTACATGACCACCACCAGACTCAGTAAACTTATCAAGACGAAAAACGTTATTTTAATCACATTCTGTATAGAGTATCAGCATGGGTTCTTGATGGTACACCATTTAAAACAGTGTCAAATAAATAATAAATGTGCTACATAACATGTAATGATTAAATGAAAAAAGTTTTCTTCATCTATGTCTCAGCAGATAATTTTCTCACTCATTTCTTTTAATCATAGATAAATAAATTTCTCTAACCATGTTACTGATGTTTCTGTCCTTGTTGTTTTTCCATGGCCTGAATTTCTTTTATTTGAATTATGAACTTCACCGTGGACATATCACGTGACGTAATATCATTCAACTAATATTTTATTTATTTCCATATCTTTCCTAAAATCAATAAATTGTAGTGATCACGGATTCAATTTCAAACATCTCCACCAGGATAAGTTTTCTCTATTCCACTGTTAATTGTGCCTTACGTGGGATAATAAACCGCTAATGAAACTAAAGCTCTATTGATGTGCCTTTATAGTCTCTTCATGTATGAATGATGTCAAATTAAATTTGAGATTCTCCTCTTTTAAATTAATCCTAATTTAATCTTCTAGCAATAATAGTTTACAAATTACAATCCTTTTAATTTGACTGCATTTTTCGGCTACCATGCTAATACTCTATACAGAATGTGATAAAATAAATGTTTTTTCATCTTGATAAGCTTATTGAGTCTGGTAGTGGCCCTGTAATGCAAAATATATCATGAAATGAAACTTAGATTCTTTATCTTTAAAAGGAAACCTATTTCAATCTTCTAGCAATAATAGTTTACGAATTACAATCTTTTTAAATCGTTTTTTTGTTTGCGGACACACTGTATTTATATTTACCGTTTCCATATTCCTCACCTTATTCAGTTAAATTCAGGTATTTGGAGTTTAGTAACACTAATATATGTTTATTTCCATATTATAACAAGGCCTCGTGGTGTAGTGGCTAACGCATCGGACTCTGAATCTGATGACCCGGGTTCGATTCCCGTCGAGGGCTGAAATTTTCACAGTTTTTTTAATATCTTCATTTATTGTCATGACCCGTAGTCAAGATACTGCCACAATAATATTCATAAGTAGCTCCAGACAGACATACGAACAAACTCTTCTCTCAATACAGTATGGATTATAACATTAAATGTCGGTAGCATGAATACGACTTTAAAAATTCACAAGGGTGAAAATCAGTGGAAATAAATAGGATATTGACCCTTATCGAAAAGGTACAGAAAATATTAATTCAAATTAACTCTAATTTGTGAAAAAAAGCAACAGATATAGAACATTTAGGCAGATAGTCGTTGGAGCTCCCCGGCGGAGTGGATAGCGCGCTAGCATCGCAACCAAAAGTCCCAGGTTCGATTCCAGGAGAAGGCGAAGAAATGGAAAAACTGACAGAGAAGCAAATATAAAAAATGTAACTGAGGTTAGTTAAAGATGTGATATAATGATAAATGTCTAAGAGATTAGTGGCGTGAAACACTAAAATCTGGATGTGTTGACAAGTAAATGTGGCGTAAAACACGAAAAAGAGGAAAAAATTGTGGCGTGAGACACATAGAAATGAAGTAAAAATAGACCAAGAAAGAAAAAATATTTCAGAAAAAAAATAAGACTGAAGAAAGAAGATAGAAAAAAGGAAAGAAGATAGAAGAGAAGGGTAGGAGGAAACACCCTTTTTAGAATAAATAAAAACTTCAATTTTTAATTTTTAATAAAAAGTTCACAGATTTCAATGAAATTTTCTTCATGGTAATTATAAAGTATACAGTTAAATAATTTAGATTACACCTTAATAAATAGTTAACTAGTTTTATATCTCAATATATATGAATGTGAAAATGAATTTGAACGATGTGAACTAATCAATATGGAATAATATTACTACAGAGAACATTTTCAATTCAAATTGGGGAGGGGTCAATTACGGGCAAAATAATTAAGAGTAAACTAAAATGGCAACGATTAATTAGTAATAATAATAATAGAAAACAGTTTAAAATGTAATAATATAATTAGAAAACTCCCAATTACGGGAAATATAATTAAGAAACACATAATTAAGAATCTCATAAAATGTGAGAAAATAATTACTTGTAAATTAATTTGAGGTAAAATAATAGCCAACCAAATATTTATGAAAACTATAATTTCAAAACTCATTTTTTTGAGTAAAATAATTGTAAAACTATCAAAATACAATAATATAATTAACGGTAAAATAAATAAAAACATTCAAAATGAGGAAAAATAAGGACAAAACATATAATTTGCAATGATTTAATTACGAAACAACTAATTTCAAAACGCATTATTATCGATAAAATAGTTAGCACAAGTATGATTAGCGCAAGTGTAATTAGCGCAAAAATGATCTGAGAAGCTCCACCCATATCTTTTAGATCCAATGGCAACGCTGGATACCTTCGATGTCATGAATCTTTTTTACTTAATGTCATCAATGAATAGAACCAATCACGGAATAAGACGTTCAAACGTAGTGTTTAGTGTGTAATTAGCACAAATTTGATAGAGCAAAATAATTTGCGAAAATATAATTAGAGCAAAATAATTAGCGCAATATAATTTACGCAAATATAGTTTGAGCAAAATAATTAGCACAAATTTAATTAGAGCAAAATAATTTGCGCAAATATAATCAGAGCAAAATAATAAGCGAAATATAATTAACGAAAATATAGTTTGGGCAAAATAATTAGCACAAATTTAATTAGAGCAAAATAATTTGCGCAAATATAATTAACGCAAAAAATACTCTGTTAACTGCCTGTTCTCAAATAATACTGACACAAAAATATGACATTTAAAGTGTAAAAGTACACAGGCAGTTAACAGAGTATTTTTTGCGTTAATTATATTGCGCTAATTATTTTGCTTTAATTATATTTGCGCTAATTATTTTGCTTTAATTATATTTGCGCTAATTATTTTTCTCTAATTAAATTTGCGTTAATTATATTGTGCTAATTATTTTGCCCTAATTATATTTGCGCTAATTATTTTGCTCTAATTAAATTTGCGCTACTTATTTTTCTCTAATTAAATTTACGTTGATTATATTGTGCTAATTATTTTGCTCTAATTATATTTGCGCTAATTATTTTTCTCTAATTAAATTTGCGCTAATTATTTTTCTCTAATTAAATTTGCGTTGATTATATTGTGCTAATTATTTTGCTCTAATTAAATTTGCACTAATTATTTTTCTCTAATTAAATTTGCGTTGATTATATTGTGCTAATTATTTTGCTCTAATTAAATTTGCACTAATTATTTAAAGTATCTACATACAAAGAATCACTATCACATTTACCTTATTACTTTATTACCTTTCTTTCTCACAATGAAGAAGTAATGACGTCACTGTGGGCGGTAGTTATCGAGACAGCTGGGCGGAGCGTATTTTTTGCGCAAATTATTTTGCTCTAACTATACTTGCGCAAATTATTTGCTCTAATTATATTTGCGCTAATTATTTTGCTCTAATTACACTTGCGGTTATTTTTTTTGCGCAAATTATTTTATTTTTAATTAATTTATTGGAAATTGTGCGTTTTCTAATTAATTTATCCGTAGTTATTTTATCAATAATTGTGCGTTTTCTTTTCATTTTACTGGATTTTAACTGTTTTCGTATTAAATTGTTGCAAAATATTTTTTCCAAATTAACTGTTGTGAAATTATATTACTCCATTTTATGTGTTTTATAAATATTTCACTGCCTTTTAATTTTTTTTAATTAATGTGTTTCCTAGTTTTTTTATTGCTAATATTTGTTTCTAATAATTTTATTTCAAATAATTTTACCAAATTTTAGAATGTTTTGAATTATTAGTTTCGTAATTATTTTATCAAAATTTGTAATACTGTATTTTATTTTTTTCTAATTAATGAGTTTTTAAATGTACGGTTTTCATATTGGTTTACCTGATTTTATTTTATCACAAATTGATGTCACCCTTCAAATTGTACTCATAATAACAGTATAAAGTTAGTCAGTGTTATTGGATACAAATATTGTGTTAAATTAAAATAGTGAGCCACTTTTATTGTACTTTTAATATAATATTAAGAAAAAGTATTTCTTTTATGAGTAAAAACACTCACTATATTTAACAGCTATAAATAAATTTACAATTTAGTCCACGGTTATCGAAACCAGTATTTGATTAATTTCCCTAATATTGTAATTTTAAATTCTCATCAATGGATTTACACTGAATACGTGAGTTTCCATAGAATATTTCTAAGAAGAGGTTTGGAAGCATGTATTTTACATGATTATATACATGTATGTGCAGGAATGTAATATAGCATTCAAACGTAGAAAGAAAACGAAGTAATTTAATTTGTAAATCTCAACGTATTTCCCATTTTTATTATCATTTTAAAGTATTGAATGGATGTCTAATTTCATTAAAAGATATAATAAAAATATTGTTATATAATGTAAGGTAAGCTCTAGTATATTTAGATTGCTTCACATGTTGGGGTACATGTAGGTATCATGGAGAACAATTAAAATAATAGTTTATTTATCTTGAGTGTCCGAAAATGAGGAGAGAAAGATGGAAAAATTAGTCTATGAATTAATTTGAAAATAACAAACTATGTAGTGGCGCAGGACGAAAAACTTTGGACCGATTTTTTAAAACTTATTTCAAACATCTGTATAGCTAGAGCGATACAATAAGGGTAAGTCTGGTACCTTTCTATTGTGTCTAGTTAGGACGATACAATAAGGGTAAGTCTGGTACCTTTCTATTGTGTCTAGTTAGGATGATACAATAAGGGTAAGTCTGGTACCTTTCTATTGTGTCTAGTTAGGACGATACAATAAGGGTAAGTCTGGTACCTTTCTATTGTGTCTAGTTAGGATGATACAATAAGGTTAAGTCTGGTACCTTTCTATTGTGTCTAGTTAGGATGATACAATAAGGGTAAGTCTGGTACCTTTCTATTGTGTCTAGTTAGGACAATACAATAAGGGTAAGTCTGGTACCTTTCTATTGTGTCTAGTTAGGATGATACAATAAGGGTAAGTCTGGTACCTTTCTATTGTGTCTAGTTAGGACGATACAATAAGGGTAAGTCTGGTACCTTTCTATTGTGTCTAGTTAGGACGATACAATAAGGGTAACTCTGGTACCTTTCTATTGTGTCTAGTTAGGACGATACAATAAGGGTAAGTCTGGTACCTTTCTATTGTGTCTAGTTAGGACGATACAATAAGGGTAAGTCTGGTTCCAATTTGATTTTAAGAAAGAATTTTAATTACGAATAAATAAAAGATATGCAATATTACTCTTATTTATACAAGATAATAATATTTTAATTTATTTCCAATAAAAGGTAAATTATAATAGTAATTTTGCTAATTCTTTCAGTTTCGTTGAAATTTCTTCCAAATTCTCTGGTTTTTTAACTATCTATGCTTTTTATTTCAGGTAAATTAATACTTTTAAATGGAAATGAATTAAAATGAATGAATGTTCGTGTGACAGTTATATTTATATTCAATGGCATATCTAACTATTTAATTGATTATTATTTGATGTTATATCATAAATTATAATATGCGCACATGCATAATAAAATACATAACAAAAATAATTCATATACTTTTACATGGAATATAACCATTCTTTCTCTATCTTGAATAGATTGAGTTCATATTTTCTGGCGTATTTTTCAAAGAGAAAAACTTACATATCACAAACAAACTTACATATCACAAATTGTTGCAAATTATCTTGAGATCATAAAGGTGAATATTCAGTTCATTTCTTATGATTTTCGCCCTAAAGAACAAATAAGTAGAAAATATTCCAATAATTAAGTATTCCTGCTACAACGTTAATCATTAAAATTAATTTGGAATAATTTCTATTTTTACAGCAGAAAATAGAAATAGTTCCATAGTAACTGTGACGTCACTCTGAGCTGAACAACTCTGTCTGAAATTGAGTTGTTCAGCTCAGAGTGATAGACAAATAACTAACCATTCTAGTCTTCTTTTATGACAGAGCTACAAGATAATTAATTTGATTGAAATTAAGTGAATAATAGAGAGCATAAATAAATATATATCCTCCTTAATAATTTGATACAAATAAAGAATTTAAAATAAATAAACAGTGGTCAGTGTTCCAGCTCCAACGTTTTACCGATTCAACCGTCACCAGTTGAATTCGTACCCAATAGAGTCAGAGTCAAATCCAATTGTCACAAACTGGATTTGAACCTGGGTCTCTTCAGGCTACTTAAAGAGAAAAATAATGGGAAAAATATTATTTAATTTAATGACTGCCGTAGCATGAATACTCAAATTAAGGAATAAATTCCATTTATCTGTTCTTTAGGGTGAAAATCATAAGAAATAAAACTGATATTCAACCTTACGAACTGAAGTTAAAAAAATATCATATAAATAATATGTCTGTCTGTCTGTATTTCTGTGATTGTGATATACAGGGTGAGCCACTTAAATGTTACAATTTTAAATATTTTATTACTCAGTAACCAGAAAACGTAGAAATCTAATGTTAGTCTTATTTTCATCGTTTATTCTTGTACTTTTCGACAGGTGAAATAATTTTCTGATCCGATTAATATTTTTCGAACTGAATCAAAAAATATGACTAAAACTCTATCTGTGATTGGTCAGCTAAAACAGTGTGTGCCCACAGAGCTGAACTATCTTCCTTTGACATCATCTGTGCAGATAGCACACTAATCATATTAGTAACAACTCTATCTGTGATTGGTCAGCTAAAGCAGTGTGTGCCCACAGAGCTGAACTATCTTCCTTTGATATCATCTGTGCAGATAGCACACTAATCATATTAGTAACAACTCTATCTGTGATTTATCAGCTAAAGCAGTGTGTGCCCACAGAGCTGAACTATCTTCCTTTGCTATCATCTGTGCAGATAGCACACTAATCATATTAGTAACAACTCTATCTGTGATTGGTCAGCTAAAGCAGTGTGTGCCCACGAAGCTGAACTATCTTCCTTTGACATCATCTGTGCAGATAGCACACTAATCATATTAGTAACAACTCTATCTGTGATTGGTCAGCTAAAGCAGTGTGTGCCCACAGAGCTGAACTATCTTCCTTTGCTATCATCTGTGCAGATAGCACACTAATCATATTAGTAACAACTCTATCTGTGATTGGTCAGCTAAAGCAGTGTGTGCCCACAGAGCTGAACCATCTTCCTTTGCTATCATCTGTGCAGATAGCACACTAATCATATTAGTAACAACTCTATCTGTGACTGGTCAGCTAAAGCAGTGTGTGCCCACAGAGCTGAACTATCTTCCTTTGCTATCATCTGTGCAGATAGCACACTAATCATATTAGTAACAACTCTATCTGTGACTGGTCAGCTAAAGCAGTGTGTGCCCACAGAGCTCAACTATCTTCCTTTGCTATCATCACATACATAGCAACATGACAAATACAATTCTTTTAACATATTTCAAATACTTGTATTTTTAACATATCCTTTTATAACAACACGTAATACATATGGTATCTATTTACGAAAACTATTCATGGTATACTCATGTTTAAATGAGTAAGTGCCACATGGTATACACATGGATTTGTTTGCAGCGAAAGAATGTTTCTTTATGTAAATTTGAATGTATTTCAACAAAGCTCAAAGAATTATCTTAATATTATTGAATCTAATTCATGTTATACATCACTGTTTTAGTAAACATATGAATTACTCTTCACATACAATCATTAACGTTATGTAACATGTTATTCACCACCAGATGGTGTTTGCGTATAATTTTCATAATTTATAATTGATATTTGTTGAGATTTATTATCACTTTTATTAACTATTCATCAGTCATGGAAACTTAAATTCTTACACATCAGTAATTACCATCATTTAATATGCATGGTTAAAATTATCGTACTTTACACTAACTATTTACTAGATTATAATTATTCATTATTTTTTATTTACATTTTTGGTTCGTATGAAATCTTAATAATGTGCTAAAAATAATAAAATATAACATTACGTAGTCGTCACAATGCATTCAATTAATAATTATAATATTAATTCCATAAAGTTAAATACCCAAAATTCATAGCAAATAATAATCCATAGAATCTCTTTTATGAAGATAATCACCGCTTTCCCCATCTAAAATACATTAATTCTCTATTATTTTTCAAATCTCAGTGGGAAGTAACTAATATATAAGTTCCAGCAGATTTTCTAGAGAAGGGCGTGGCCGAGTGGATAAATTACTGGACTTCAGCGAAGAGGACCCGAGTTCAAGAAGCGAAGAAAAATTAATTTTAAGGAATAGAAAAAAATTGATGCTATATAAATTTAAGAAAAGTTAGTTTCTCAATTTATTGTAACAGCAAAATTCAGTTTAGGTACATTTTATAATCTAGATCAGGTAAGAGGCTAGAGGTCTTTAACAGGAAAAAAGATTCAAGTGATCGACAGGGTTTAACATTCTAAGTACAAGGGACTTTATAATAAAAGTTTCTCCAGAATGTGCCGCCGCCGAATCCTCTCCTCTTCTGGTGATGGGAAAAACGGACACTCCATCTCCAAACCCCCACTCTTCACTGCTCCATCTGATCTATAAAGAGATTGGGTAAATTTAGTCAGATTTCGGAACAAATCACTGGTTCGAAGTTCCACCCAATTAATCAGTAGAAAAAAATTACTCATTCGGTTATCAAGGTTAGTTCTACTTGCAATTACTAACCTCGAATCAACCAAAATAAAAGTAGTAATTTTAAAAATCATTCTAATTTAATTAAGTATATTTTATATCTAATTTTAGTTTAATTTATTTTAATCATTTAAATTCAGTAAACTTGAACTTATAGTGTAGATGAGTTAATTAGTTTTTAATTTTTAAGTCTTCAAATCCTAATGCTTATAAAAGGGTTGCTAGACAAACCGATCGTCCATACGGCTTACCTTATAACAGTTTCACCTCGTTGGCATGGCCTCCATCCTGGACCTCCAGTCCTTCCACGTCTTCCTCCACCCCCGGGGTATATTTTACTCCATTATAATTGTAGTTGGATTAAGAATAGACTTCCACATGGTGATGCACAGTGAAGAGTTTGTATAAATTGATTAACTTCGTAGTGATCGAGATTGTGGAAGTGAACAACAATACACAATTATACTCCATGAGACGGCTTCCAATTTTGTCAATCAGGCAATTCCATTCATAGTAGCTACTAGCTAGCGATTTAAAAATATGGATTACCGGTGACCTGGTAGCGAACGATAATGAGAGAGTTAACCCATGAGCCGAGAATTCAATGCTGTTGGTAGTGCAGGCTAATTTGATCTGATGATTAAAATCTTGGATGCACGACATTAGTATTTTGCTGGAGGACCGAATCAGGCTATGCCGTATGAATTTGGTCGTCCAGCAACTCTTTCAAATTAATTTAGTAAATTTTAATTAAATCAAAAGGAATAATAATAAAATAAGTGGAAAAAACTAAACCAGTGTTTATTTTTTTCAATCAAGACCCAGCGAAGAAGAGGATCATTCTTTATCATAATATTTTTTTAATTTATAATGAAATGATTTATATAATTATTTTAATAATTTCAAGCAGTTTTAGGTTTTTACTTTTATTTTAAATGACATTATTAATACATTTTATCTATAAATTTCACGCATAATTTTCAAAGACAGATGCTAGTAGCTCAGAAAAATAAAATATAATAATTTTAATTACCTTGAAATCATAAGGATGAGAATTAAGTTAATTTCAGATGATTTTCACCCTAAAGAACAAAATAAACGAAAATATTCCCAAATTGCTTATCCATGCTACGACATTCGTTTGTTAAATTTTATAATTTTTGCAGCAGAAAATGATTTAATTCCATAGTTACTGTGACGTCACTCTGAGCTGATCAACTCCATTCGTGATTGATCAGGTTTCAAGTTATCGAACAGCACTACATTATCGCACATATAATAAAAAAAATTGTTATCTAATATTAAATTTTAAAGGTACAAGATCCTAGTTATCGAACAGTTCCACATTTTCGATCATATAACAAAATATTATTACCTAATTAAATATATTAACGGGGTAAGTTCCAAGTTATCGAACTGTTCCACACTTAAGTTCCACACTTAGAACAGTTCCGAAAATTTTATTCATCTAGTTTAGTATCATAAAGGGGTAAGTTCCAAGTTTTTGAACAACTTAATAATTTCGATTGTATAACAAAATTCTATGTATACTTAATTTGATATTTTTCTGTTGTTACTTTACTTTCTTTCTATCAAGAATGTTAACCAATAGGACGTATATGTATCCTATTCCTCCAATAAGTAGATCTTCTTGGTTAGATTAAATACTTCCTAAAATGTCCTATTCCAATAACTGTTGTAGTCGAATCCCACTTCAATGATCTTGGATCTTCTATGAACTCTTCTGTTCCAACTGCCAAGTTTTTCTGACAAGCAGAACTCCTATCGAAATATTTCTTCATTTTCTGTTTCATCAAATCCAAATCATATCTTCTCTTCCTTCCACTTAGTTTGGAAATATTTCAGATGTGCTGGTAGCAGTGATTTGAGAGAGTGTCCTAATACCACTTCAGCTGGAGAACATCCTGTTTCATTTGGGTTGTTTCGCCACTCCGTTAGTCTTAGTAAATATTCCTCAGAGTCTATATTTCATTCATCAGTTGTTTTCTTAATAAGAGTTTTCTTTGCCTGAAGCCACAGCATGACAGTTGGACAAGGGAAAACATGGACTTGACTGCACGAAGTTCACTCCCCACCGTTTGAGAAATAACCTGAAATCTCTTGGTGAAAACTGAGGTCCATTGTCACATCTGAATGGTACGGGTTCTCCTAGATCAACAAAGCACTTTCTGACTGATGATATCAAGGACATTGACGTTGTTTGTCCTTTGTTAATTCTGAATTCAGTTGGTCATCCAGAAAGTCTTTCTGTTTGAATCTATGAATCTGTATCCATAGAAGAATATAATTTAATGAACTTACTATCAAATATAATAAAAGAAATTGAAATACTCAAGTCAATAATTCTAACTATTAATTATACCCTTAGTCTACGGTAACTGTAATTAATATTTGGTTTACTTTGTCTGAATACAATAAATATAAACTGTAAAGTTACATAATTAGACAATAAATGATTTAATTACCTGTCTCTATTTTTTTCTGATATCTAATAATCAGTGATTTAGTGTCTTTAGGGTCGGTAATACTCGAAGTAATTCCAATGCTACTCAAAGAGTTATCACAAACTATTTATCAAATACAATAAAACAGTTGAAAGTTAGCAATAAATATGGCGGTACAAAAACCTCTGACCAGCACGTTATTTCCATTGCCTTTAATGTGGTATTGTCACAGTTAATTGTAGAATAAATAAAATGAAGGAAATTGAAGAAGTTAACCGATGATCAGAGAAGAAATTTGAACATTTACAAATTATTTTGTCAATCAAATTCATTTGCAATGAAAATAACTGATAGTACGCGTGTGTTGTGAATGTACTTATCTCCATCAAATAGAAAAACAATGGTTTAGAACTCCGTAGAGAGTGAGAATAGAAAATAGATCTTTCAACATTATGTTACATTATTAACTCTAATATTC
Source organism: Caprella mutica (assembly GCA_947561585.1). Taxonomy (NCBI): domain Eukaryota; kingdom Metazoa; phylum Arthropoda; class Malacostraca; order Amphipoda; family Caprellidae; genus Caprella; species Caprella mutica. The sequence continues at coordinate 828,313 of CANNZV010000426.1, forward strand.
ATTTAGTATACAAATAATTTTAGAGGATCAAAATTAATTCATAACAAACATTAAATAATATAAACAATTGTAATATGAAGAATATAATAGTTTTCCCTACTCTAAATTCGTCAATCTTCTATTATTTATGGTATATCAATTTTAATTAACTTAGACTTCACAATAATAACGAATTATTTTGAAGTAATTTAATAATTTTTTGTCAAGGTACGTTTGTGATTTTTAAATTTTAAAAAATTTCCTCTCACTAATTTATGTTTCATAATAAAAAGATTAGTATCGTCAGATTTGTCATTAACAAGTCATTATTAGTTGGTAAATGCCCACTGTTCGACTACGGCGAGTGTTCGGTAATTGAGATATAATCCTAGATTGAATGACAAGATTTTATATAAAGTACTCACCGTTGAATGTTAATCGACATTTTAGATTATTTTTTTTACCAAAAAGTTATTCTTAGAAACAAGTAGTTGGCTTGAAATAGAAAATGTAACGGTATCCCATTTTCAAATTTTGATCATGTACTAATAAATATTAGAAACCTCTCCAAGAAAAATATGAGCTTATTACATAATATTATAGATCTAATATATTACCATTAATATTCTCTTAAGTACTCGAAAAAAACACCTTCACCCGAGTAAACACAGCAAGATACTAATAGGCAGTTGTGATACGAGGCTACTTATAAACACATAATTAAATTTAAGAATGCTCTTTGTGTGTGGATTTATTCCTTTAGTTTTTAATGATTTTATTTTCTGGTACGACAATAGCATATACAATATTTCAAATTACTTTAAAATAATTTGGTAGTTCTGGTTTAGTAATAAATTAGAAAAACGATTGGAATTTATTTATTAGTTTTCTTTTTAACCATAATTCTATTTTGTAATTTGATCGTTTGATACATTAATCTGTTAAAGTACATGTTTTGTAACATTAGAGAGTGTTAATATCCCATTTAAGAAAATTGTCGACAAAACGTCTGTCAACAAAATTAGTAACTAATAAAGAATGTAATGTATAAGATTTTTTATAGACACGTCCCATCCTAATGTAAAAACGGACAACATTTGAAAACATATGAAATGATAAAAAAATGCACGCATAAGATATGAAAAGAATTATTTCCCTGTAGAGATCTAATTTACCAAAATTATATTAATTAACAAAGCCAGAAAATCTTAACACTTCTAACACCAAATTTAACTGCTATTTGTGAGTCTAGCATTCAAATTTGGTGACTAAATGTTTGTTTGATTTGCTCTAATGTTCTTTGTAGTAACATAAATAAATTCTATAATTATTATTGGAAATAGCATTCTATTTAATGTAATTAGCATTAATTTTAACGTTTGTTTTAAATAACACAGCAACTGAAGGCGAGTGTGACGTCATGACTTTATCGCTCTATTATATTTTATTTTATAACAAAATAATGTAAGAGTTTGATAATTAGTGAAGGAGTTTATATAGAAATGATTTACCAACACCGTAGTCTGGTTACGGCTTCGATATTTAGAGTTTTGAATATTTCTTCACTAAATTTATTTTCCCAAAGAATTAGCAGGACAAATATAAGTTCCAAGCGTAATGTAGTTGGGCCGTGGTGGCCCAGGGGTTAGCGCGTTAGCCCCTGCCCGAAAAGACTCGGGTTCGATTCCCATTGCTGGCGCTGGCTTTGAGAATCGAATTTAAAAAATGTAAATATATGTACATAGATGGGACTATACCATCATTTTTCAGCTTCTCTTTCTTGTCTCCTTCTTTTTAACAAGTGTTCTTATATCATTTAGGACAGGAGATATTTTAGCTAAATATGCAGTATAAATAGATATTAAAAAATCTGAATTTTAAAAAATTATATTATAATCTTTTACAATTTTCTGCGTAATAGCTAGAGGGTGATATAACATTTTTCAAAGTCAAATGATTCAATATTTTAATGTTGAAATTTACAACACAATTGGTGTTATAACAATTTAGTCAGGCAATAATTATAAACAATGTTGTGCTAATTTTGATGTGGAAGTAATTCAAATAATGGTTTCAATCTCCTTAGACTTATTAAAATGCTGTCAATATTAGTGAATTCCATTTCTGGAGGTACATCACAAAAGTAATGCATGTAAGTAATAACAAATGAATGCACATCATTGGAATAAAATGTGTAAATTATACTTACAAATTACAATATTTGTAGACGGTTTTATTTCTGTGGAGGAACGGAAAGTTATATATTTTTGTTATAATTTGGGAGATTGGCAATAATTTAGAACAACAAAACAATTACAACACTCTATTCAGTTTACAAAGAATGTGAAAAGGGAAGCTGAAGCAGCACCGGTGTACCTTGGTGGAGCTTTGTCTTCAATATCAATTTTTAAATTTTAAACAAAATATGATTTCTTAATGGTAATAGAAAAATGAGTG